>JAPJBO010000075.1:0-455152 GCA_030068145.1 Diplonema papillatum | reverse complement strand
TTGACGGCTACGCGGTGGTGGCGGGGGGCGTCGCGACGGGGGATTCGTGCGTTGTTCGCAACGGCGGCATGCTCGGCAGCATCGCGTTCGGCGCGCAATGCGAGCGCGGCATCAGTTTCGCCGTCGTGTTCAACGGCGAGCCGCGTGGCGGCAGCTTCAACGACGTGGTCGACATCCTGCGTGACTACGCGCTGTCGCTAACCGACGCGCAGTACGGCGCATAGAGGGCCGAGCCCGGGGGTGTTCGGGTGTGACTTAGGCACACCCCGGCACATCCTGTTTAACTCTTGGAAGAGGCTAGCCGCAGCAAACAAATGAAGGGAAAACAAAGACGACAGGCTGCCGCGCACCGTCAAAAAACACAAAGAAAACGAACGAAGCGCTTGGCGCTTGAAATACTTGAACCGCCCGTCAAATTCTGAGTTTCAAAATTTGTTCCTCTGTTCGCCCCAAGTTGTCGTTGCTGTTGTGTGCATAATCGTTTGTTGACACTCGCTGTCGTTGGGGCAAGAGCAAATATGCCGCAGCCGTACCCACTCCTCTGAGACGAGAGACATCGGTACAGTTTGTCAAAGGACAAGCCCACCAACGACAAAACAAAGAATCTATAACGAACGGCCCTCCCCGCACTTTTTGGGCACAACCAAAGACCGCAGCCGTACCCACTCCTCTGAGACGAGAGACATCGGTACAGTTTGTCAAAGGACAAGCCCACCAACGACAAAACAAAGAATCTATAACGAACGGCCCTCCCCGCACTTTTTGGGCACAACCAAAGACACCTTGGCAATGGCGAACAACACGACCTAGAAGAAGCCTGGTTCCAACTACTCGTGGCCACAACGAGAAGCTAACATCCGAGCAGCACCCAAGCCACATTGCTACATGCCTCAGACGGTACGAATTCGCATGAGAAAATCGTACCCCAGTGGCAGCCGGTCCCACCCTTAACATTCCGGACTACGAAAACAAACAACGCTACAAACAAGCACGCGCTCAAGGCTACGAAAAAGAGAAAGTAAGCGATAAACCTGATTTCGTCATCCATGTCTGCCCCGTGCAGAAGACCCTTCTGCAACGTCCAGAAGAGCAACGCTGCCACAATCAGTAGACCCCGCTACTTGCACTTCTTCGAGCCAACGAGCCTCCATGCAAACAATGCAAGAACAAAAGCCTTTCAATCAATTCCGAACCACCCTTCCATAGCCCGTGGAAAACCTGCACCTCTCCCTTTTCTGTTTTTTTTGCCCTTTTTGCCCGCCCCCCACCTTTTTTTGTTTGAGTAGGAAACCTGAGGGATAAACACTCAGTCTTTTTCCCTCAGGTTTTATTGTCGCAAACGAATTTGGTGCGCGTTGGCGGCGCTCACCGCACACGGAACGAAGCGTCCATGCGGGGCTTCAAGCCCATCAGACAATAATTACACAAGCTCATCAGCTTACCACACGAACGTATCAGGTACTACACAACGCAAGCACACTTTCTCCGGTGGCTCCGGTCAGTTGCACTTCCGCCGTGTAAAAAAACGTTAGCGGCAGGACATATCTAGCAAGGGGGCCGGTGCTTTCTCACTGGCCCCGACGAACGCCAGTGTCCTCCTCCAAACACTCACTGTCTTTAACCAGACCGCAGCTCTCGCTGAAGGGGAAAACTTGACTCACGCAAGCCCA
Source organism: Diplonema papillatum (assembly GCA_030068145.1). Taxonomy (NCBI): domain Eukaryota; phylum Euglenozoa; class Diplonemea; order Diplonemida; family Diplonemidae; genus Diplonema; species Diplonema papillatum. The sequence continues at coordinate 453,482 of JAPJBO010000075.1, read as the reverse complement.
ACCAAACTTGCGAGTGTTCTAACTGTTGTTGTAACTCCCTTAATCCTCCCTCTCCCCCTTTTGACTTACATAAGCGCCATCTTGGAAGGAAATGTTCGACGAAGCTGCCAGACACGGAACTGAAGGAATCCCAAGCCGGAACTACCGAACCACCTGTTGAACGGATGTGAGGTCATGCGGGTCTATTCAAACAGGACAAGACACACAAACACAACAGGTCAAAAGTCCTGAGTGAAAAAAAGTCGAGTTTTCTTTCCGTGGCTCTCCGGGGCAGCAGCTGGATCTGGCTGATGCTACTTCAGAAGGATGGATCTGGCAGGTGAGCAGCGACACCTCCTTATTGCGAGCACCAGTGTACCTGGGAAAGCCTGCCACTCGTCACGTGTTCGGCGGTCTGAGAGCTACGGTCCCACGTCAAGTGGCTACCGATTTCCCAAACTAAGGCATCAAGGCGTGGCGCACCTTGGGGCTTGCGCTGAACACAAGCTCGTAGAGATAGGTCCGCCACAGGGCAGAGCGGACGGGGTTGTGCACACACTACTGTGCTGCCTTTGACTCATGCTTTGCAACCTGAGGTTGACTGTCACGTTCCTGCACCCGGAGCGGTCGTCTCCTTTTTTCATCAAAACTAGGGACCTCTTTCCGTCTCTCCCAACCCGTGCCCAGGCGTATCCCGAACACCTGTTTCTTTCACATCCGCTGTTTTGCTGGTTCTGGACGAGTTTCTGGCAGTGTCAGCACTGCTGAAAGAACGCGTTTGCGCCCGTTCGTCACGTGGCAGCCTTTTATGATGCGTAGCATGTCGTCACCAGCAACATACTACGCAGGGATGATTGTGTTCCCCGGGCACCACCCACTAGCTCCTTTGCAGAACAAAACCATCGCCGCCCTTGTTCGCCTCCCTTCAAAGCAAAGTTCCTTCGTCGCCGGGGTGTTGCCCCTGCAGTGCCAGATCTGTCAGCCCATCCCGCGTAACCTGCTGATTTTTTACGCCGGGACAGGATGACTATGCCTTGCCCCAATCTCCAGCACACCCTAAACGCGTTAGGGTACCTCACAAGGCTTCGCAACGGAGTGACGCATTACCCGCGACGAGCTGCACCCGCTCACTGTTTTCAGCTTTTTCAAAGTCCCTCCCTACCCAAGCCTCCACCGGAGACTTTAATCACTGTTTTCAACTCTTTTTCAACGTCCCTCCCTACCCGAGCCTCTACCGGAGACTTTATTACACCGACCTTCCAATCCAGACATTCCGCTAGAAACAGAGCAGGAAAAGTAAGAAAAGTAAGGTACTGCAGCAAGCTCGTCGGCCTCGTTCAGTTTTTCCCCGTTTCGACCTTTCAAAGCGCACCCAAATCTTGCGTGTTGCCGCGGCCCGAGGGAGGTTTGACGATAGAAAAAGCGAGACGTATCAACATCTTTTCCTAGCAGCCTCGGGGCGTGGTGGGACGCAAGGAAGCTACGACAGCTTTCACCTGGTAGCGGCCTTCTGGTGTCATCAATCCGGTAATCCGGTCTCATGTGTTCTCGCCGCTCTTGCTAAACATTCCGCGAGAAGGTGGTCTTCGAGGTACCGTGACGCGCTTGCTGCTTCTGAGGACGTATCTGTCAGAGAGAGCCCATCAGGCCAGCGCATTCCGACAGCGATGGGCCGAAGGCTCGCCGTCGCCGGCACGTGAACACAATCGGTAACGACGGGCGGAGTGTACAAATGGCAGGGACGTAATCGGTGCAAGCTGACGGCTTGCGCCTAACCAGGCGTTCCTGTTTCAAGGAGTATGATTGCATCGCACCCACCCGCCGAACACGACAGAAACTCTGGTCCTGGTACTACTACGGTTGTTCGATCGAGAGTCTAAGGGCGATGCAAGGTTACGCTCTGGCAAATTATGGATGACTTCGCAGCGCGCAACTCCATCGTTGCGAAACGTGTATGCGAGCGGGTCTGCTACCAAGAGCCCAGCGGAAAGGCAGCAGAGGCGGCATCCTGGCTCAAGCATGACATGAAGTCAAGCCCGGTACAGTAAAGCTTCCTATTCTAGCCCCCACTACTCCATACAACTTCCAATCCGCCGCAGTGGGTAACACCAAATACTTAAGATGCAAGTCAGATTATGTCTGTTCACCGCTTTCTGGATCGCACAGACGAGCGCGACGTGTAGTGATGGCGTTCAGAACGGCAGAGAAACCGCAGCGGACTGCGGCGGCGCATGCGGAGCCTGCGGCGCCGGGGCAGCCGGCATTCTGTTCGCTGACAAGTTCACTGACGGGCTCGGTCAATGGACGGAGACCGGGTTTTCTGCAGCGACACTACTGCACGAGGACAAGGACTACGCTGAGTCAGGGTCCGGATCCCCCGCCGCTCAGGCCAGCGGTGCGGCGAAGCTCACGTCGCCGGTGGTCGATCTCACGTCGGCTCAGGGCATTCCAATGCTTCGCTTCCAGCGCTTGATCAACGCACCCGCAGACAGTTCGACGTTGCTGCAGGTGTTTGAGCTCAACGACTGGGTGACTCTCCGAGACCTCTCCGCGCAGGGCGGCAACGATGGCCGCTGGCGCACCGAGTTCATACCACTCGATGCTTATGCCGATTCGACGTCTGTGCTGTTCCGCTTCTTCTGCTCCGGTGCTGAGACCACTTTCCAGATCGACGATGTGGCCATAGAAGACCGACGCCAGGTGGACCGTGTGTTTTACACTCCCTCGTTCGTGATGCGCAATACGCATGCCTGGCAATGGCGCACCGACCAGACTGACCGGTGGAGCGGTCCTCGCTCGGGGCCGTTTACGAATGAGAACGGGCGCTGGCCTGCGGCGTCCGACCTTTGGTTGCAAACGACGCTCACCATCGATGCTGGCGTCAACCTCAGCGCGCTGCGGTTTTGGGGACGCTGGGACGACCAGCTGGAAGTGCGGGTGAACGGCGTGCTGGTGGTAGACGAGAACTCTTGGACCCCTTCCCCGCAGTACATCGTGACCCTTCCTCTGGCGGCGAATCCGTGGCAACCGGGGGCGAATGCCATCACTGTGCACGCAGTAGACTTCTTCGGGGGTCGCGTTGTGGACCTCGCGCTGACTACAGACAGCTGGCCGGCAGCGCCGGAAGCGGTGGACCCTCCCGCGCTCGCCAGCGGCGGGAGCTCGCCTCTCGCCGGTTTTGCGACCCGCCTGGCTGATTACGTCAACAGTCGCCTGGTTCCAGGGGCGGCGTTCTCACTTTACAAGAACGGTGTCCGCATCGTAGACGCCTCTTACGGCTACCAAGACGCAGACCGCACGCAGGCGATGCCGCTCAATCCCGTGATGCGTTTAGCCAGTGTCGACAAGTCTTACACGATTGCCGCCGCGGCAGAACTGATCGCGGACGGCTTCGTTTTGGCGAACGGCAGCGACCTCACACGAGACACTCGAGTGTTCCCCATTTTGCGAGACCTTTACAGTTTCGATGCCGCCGCGGACGAGGCGGGGCGATGGGTCAACGACGTCACGTTCGGACATCTCATGGACCACACGAGCTATGTGAACAACTTCATTGAGGGAGGCGATGCGCTTTTTTACAACACCGTAGGTAGCTCTCTAGGGCACACGACACGCCACGACAACGCGCTGTACATCTATAAAAGAGATTGCGAAGAAGAGCCCGGCACAGGTGACGGGAAGTACAACAACGCCGGGTACATGTTGCTGCGCTACTTCATGGACGTGATTACTCCGCATGGTCTGCAAGCGTACCTACACAGCGATGTTCAGGACGGCGTGTTCATTGACCACGAGTCACTGCTTGGACGTCATTCGACTGAACCTGCTTACGACATCGCTTCCGCGCCCTACAGTCGGTGGATGAACCTGGAGCATTACCTCGGCTTAGCCGCCACCCCGCGCTCGGTTGCGCAGCTCGGGCAGAACTTCCACCTGATTGACGGCTACGCGGTGGTGGCGGGGGGCGTCGCGACGGGGGATTCGTGCGTTGTTCGCGCCGGCAACGTGCTCGGCAGCGTCGCGTTCGGCGCGCAATGCGAGCGCGGCATCAGTTTCGCCGTCGTGTTCAACGGCGAGCCGCGTGGCGGCCGCTTCGACGACGTGGTCGACATCCTGCGTGACTACGCGCTGTCGCTAACCGACGCGCAGTACGGCGCATAGAGGACAGAGCCCGGGGGGTTTCGGGTGTGACACATCCTGTTTAACTCTTGGAACCTAACCACAGCAAAGAAATGAAGGGAAAACAAAGACAACAGGCTGCCGCGCAGCGTCGAAAAAACACAGAAAACGAACGAACGCTTGGCGCTTGAAATACTTGAACCGCCCTTCAAATTCTGTGTTTCAAAGTTTGTTCCTCTGTTCGCCCCAAGTTGTCGTTGCTGTTGTGTGCATAATCGTTTGTTGACACTCGCTGTCGTTGGCGAAAGGCCAAATATGCCGCAGCCGTATCACTACTCTGAGACGAGAGGCATCGGTACAGCTTGTCAAAGGACAAGCCAACGACAAACGAAGTATCTATAGCGCACGGCCCTCCCCGCACTTTTTGGGCACAACCAAAAGACACCTTGGCGATGGGCGAACAACACGACCTAGAAGAAGCCTTGTTCCAACTACTCGCGGCCATAACGAACGAAAATGGTATGCTGACTTCACGACACTTGCACTTCACAGCAGAGTAAACTGTGACAAGTACAAGAAGACCAAGACAGCCGAAACTAACATCCGAGCAGCACCCAAGCCACATTGCGAACGATGCCTCAGACGGTACGAATTCGCAAGTGAAAATTGTACCCCAGTGGCAGGCGATCCCACCCTTAATACTCCGGACTACCAACACAAACAAGGACGCGCTCAAGGCTACGAAAAAGAGAAAGTAAGCGAGAAACCTATTTGTCATCCATGGCTGCCCCGTGCAGAAGACCCCTCAGAAACAAATATCTCCAACGTCCAAGAAGAGCATCACTGTCACAAGCAGAAGACCCCGCTACTTTCACTATTTCGAGCCAACGAGCCTCCCTGCAAACAACGCAAGAATAACCCCCTTTCAACCAATTCCGAACCACCCATCCGTAACCCGTGGAAAACCTCCGCGTTTAATAAGGTGCCTCTTCCAAGGCAAGTTTTTCTAGCAAGGGGGCCGGTGCTTCCTCACTGTCCCCGACGCACGCCGCGTCCTCCTCCAAACCCTCACTGTCGTTCTCTCCACTCTTTCTCGTCCTCTCTCCGCATGTGATACGAAGAAGCAAGGTTCGTCACGGCAGCTATTTCCAGTGAAGGGAGGTAAAACCGTCCCCCCACCTTTTTTGTTTGAGTAGAGAACCCTGAGGGATAAACACGCAGTTTCCCTCAGGTTCGTCGCAAACGAGTTTGGGGCGCGTTGGCGGCGCTCACCACCCACACAGGGAACCAAGCGTCCATGCGGGCATCAGACAATCATTCCACAAGCTCATGAGCTTACCACACGAACGTATCAGGTTACTACACAACGCAAGCATACTATCTCCGCCGGCTCCGGTCAGTTGACTTCCGCCGTGTAAAAAAACGTCCGCGGCAGGACTTATCTAGCAAGGGGGCCGGTGCTTTCTCACTGGCCCCGACGCACGCCAGCGTCCTCCTCCAATCCCTCACTGCCTTTTAACCATACTGCAATTCTCTTAACTGACGGGGAACAATTCCTCACGCACTGACCACAAGCCGGACCAAACTTGCGAGTGTTCTAACTGTTGTTGTAACTCCCTTAATCCTCCCCCAAAGGTCAAAAGTCCTGAGTGAAAAAAAGTCGAGTATTTTTTCCGTGCAGCAGCTGAGTAGCATCTGGCTGATGCTACTTCAGAAGGACGGATCTGGCAGGTGAGCAGCGACACCTCCCCTTATTGCGAGCACGAGTGTACTGCGGAAGACGTATCAAACGTCACGTGCTCGGTGGTACTGCAGAGCTACGGTCCCACGTCTATTGGCTACCGATCTCCCACACTAAAGCATCAAGGCGTGGCGCACCTAGGGGCTTAGGGCTTGCGCTAAACACAAGCCCGGTAGAGACGGTCAGCCTTGTGGTACTGTGCTGCCTTTGACTCACGTATGCTTTGCAACCTGAGGTTGACTGTCACGTTCCTGCATCCGGAGCGGTCTTCTCCTTTTTTTTCATCAACATTACGGACCTCTTTCCGTCTCTCTCCCAACCCGTGCCCAGGCATGTCCCTAACAGCTGTTTCGCCGTTTCAGCCTTAATTTTGTCTTTACTCCCGTAGTTTCGCAGTTTCCTATCCGCTGTTTTGCTGGTTCTGGACGAGTTTCTGGCAGTGTCAGCACTGCTGAAAGAACGCGTTTGCGCCCGTTCGTCGGCTGGCAGCCTTTTATGATGCGTAACATGTCGTCACCAGTAACACACGCATGAATGATTGTGTTCCTCGGGCACCACCCACTAGCTCCTTTGGAGAACACAACCATCACCGCCCTAGCTCGCCTCCCTTCAAAGCGAAGCTGCTTCGTCGCCGGGGTGTTGCACCCGCAGTTAGAGATTCCAGATCTGTCAGCCCATCCCGCGTAACCTGCCGCCTCCTTCGCACTCTCATCACGATCCAGGCGGCACATGAACTGGGTTCTAACCCTGATTTTCTGGCAGGACGCGGAGGAGTTTTCGTGTCGCAACACACAGCCACCGAGCAACACGAAACCACCCAGAATAAAAGTCAGGCACCGGGAACTTGCTGACGAGCACGCAACCCGGTGAATATAGCTAAGAATGGAGTTGGACGTCGAAACTCTCGGGCAGGGTGTCTATGCCTTCCCGACACCCCTGAACGCGTTAGGGTACCTCACAAGGCTTCACAACGGAGTCTCGCATCACCCGCGACGAGCTGCACCCGCTCACTATTTCCAACTCTTTTTCAACGTCCCTCCCTACCCAAGCCTCCATCGGAGGATTTAATCACTGTTTACAACTCTTTCAACCTCCCTCCCTACCCGAGCCTCTACCGGAGACTGGGCAGAAAAAGTAAGAAAAGTAAGAAAAGTAAGGTACTGCAGCGAGCTCGCCGCCGCCTTCGCACCCGTGCTTCTCCAGTCATCCCCGTTTGACCATTTTCTTAGTGCTCCCAATCTTGCGTGTTGCCGCAGCCCGAAGAAGAAGGTTTGACGATAGAAACACAACACACGAGCACACGTACCTGCCACTTCAGCAGATACGATACACACACACAACCATACCACACCTTAAAGGAACCTTTACGACTATGGTCACCCGGAGACTATACAACCCCGGATCATTAAGCGAACTTGCACTCTAGAAAAAGCGAGACGTCTCAACCGCTGCCTGCCATTTTCTAGCAGCCTCGATGCGTCGTGGAACGCAAGGTGGCTATGACATCTTTCACCTGATAGCGGCCTCTGGTGTCTGGTGTTCGAGCTGATCTCTCAGGCGCACACCCGTGACCCTCACTCCGACCGACCGCCAGGCCTCTAGCAACACAGTGCACACATTCCCATCTTTCGGCATTGTTGAGGGTTGATGGTGAAGAGAGTTAAGTTTCATGGGGAAGCCGCACTGCCCCTGTATTATTTGCTAGCACCCCTTACTTTTTGGTGTTCCCTGCACTATTTCGTGACCAGCCTAACTTTCGGCGTCCTCTGCACTGCGAAGTGTACAAACTGTAGACACATGCTACGCTGTTGCGTACAACTGTAGACACATGCTACAGTGTTGTGTACAAACTGTAGACACATACTATCTGGGGTGTTAAAGAGCAGGGGGAAGGAGTTTGCGGGCAAGGGGTGGCACTTACCCGTACACGTGTCCGGGGGGGGTCCCACGAAATAGCTTAACCCCGAGCCCCAGGATCTTATTTACACCACTAGGTGGGTGGCGCCGGGATGGAAGTCACGGAAGAGGACCTGCGGACAGCTGTGCTGCGGCCCCTGTTGTCGTACCGGACGCTGGGGCGCGGGGCGGGCGCGCAGGTGACCGACTACCTGACTACGTTCTTCGAAAGAAGAACGGGCCGGCCGGCAACCTCGACGAGGGCAACCTCAACAAGTCTGCCGAATTCACCAGGCTGCTCTCCTCCACGAGCTTCATCGACAACGAACCCCCTTCCTTCCACACGCCGTCAGACTCCCTGTGCAGTACCGAGAGCACCGCCCGCAGTACGATTATGAGCAGCAGCCCGGGCAGCACGTTTCACTCCCTTCTCTCGAGACGGGGTGGTCGGCTGCCGGCCGACCGCACGGCTGCTCCTGTAGCTTGTCGTGGAGCGGGTATTCGCCTTCATGCGCAACGCGTGCGCGACCGCCCTCTTACAATCCTCTAAGGTGAAATCCCCCCAGCACGCCTACAAGGGGGGGTCCCAGGAAATAGCTTAACCCCGAACCCCAGGATCTTATTTACACCACTGGGTGGGTGCCGCCGGGATGGAAGTCACGGAAGAGGACCTGCGGGCAGCTGTGCTGCGGCCCCTGTTGTCGTACCGGACGCTGGGGCGCGGGGCGGGCGCGCAGGTCACCGACTACCCGACTATAGAGACCGACGTTCTTCGAAAGAAGAACGGGCCGGCTGACAACTTCGACGGGGGCAACCTCAACAAGTCTGCCGAATTCACCAGGCTGCTCTCCTCCACGAGCTTCATCGACAACGAACCCCCTTCCTTCCACACGCCGTCGGACTCCCTGTGCAGTACCGAGAGCACCGCCCGCAGCACGATTATGAGCAGCAGCCCGGGCAGCACGGTTCATTCCCTTCTCGAGGCAGACGGGGTGGTCGGCTGCCGGCCGACCGCTCGGCTGCTCCCGTCGCTCGTCGTGGAGCGGATATTCGCCTTCGTGCGCAACCCGTCGCGTGCATGCGGAGCCGTCTGCCGGCAGTGGCGGCGCATCGCGGGCAGGGCGCGGGGCGGTCAGCAGCAAGGGTCCACGGCGCCGCCGCCCCTGTCGTCGTCCATCCGGCGCGGCCCCTTTCGTACCGTCTCCCGGGAGCCCGCCTCGGCCGCGAACACCGTCCGCCCAGCGGTGTCGATCCCGCTTTCCAAGCAGCCGACGGCCCTCGCCGTCCTCCCTTTGGGCGCTTCCGAAACATCGTTGTCGCTCGTCCTCGTCGGCGATGCAATGGGTGAAGTGTCCTGCAGGTGTGCGTTCGTGTCGGAACCCCTTCCGCCCGTGGCGATTTTTTTCTCCTTTTTCAAGGCCAAGGAACCATCGATACCAGGAGGTTTGCAACGGGCCAGCCTAACCGGTGAGGCGGAAAACACGCCAACCCAACTCTCCTAACCTGCCTTCGATCACGTGCTCATTTCTGGTGCGGGTTTGCGGGTTTGCCGACCTTCTGATCCACCAAAAGCGAGGTACAGAAATCGGAACTCAAGCGAAACCTCGCCATCACAACCAGGCCTTTCGTTCAGCATGCTGAACGTACTGATTTCAGCACGTTAATTTTCTTGGTTTCTTTTTGTACACATGCTGACGTCAGTACGTTCTCAGCACGTCCTATCTTTTGTGCAGATTCATCTGGGGAATCAACCGCAGTACCGGGGATTTCAGTCGGCAGATCCTGCTGTTGCTTACCACCGCGACACTGGAGGGTTGAGGCCGGGGAGGAGGCAGAGGCAAAGACATGCAACACTGGCACGGTGAGCCCCCTGCGCTCTATTTCTTTTTTCGAGACATTGCAATGTGTTCCAAAAATGTAAGCCTGGGCAATGAGCGAACCAACACCAAACTGAAGATCATGTCACTGTCACAGTTTACATGTCCGTGCTTCACATGGAGATCCTTAACTCAAGACATACCAGGTGAAAAAGAAGAAGAACAACCTGAAGAGAGGCCTGGAACTCGGCCTGCTCAAAACAAAAAACCCTACGTACTCAGTTCCAGTAGGTGTTTAGCTCCAAGACAAAAGAGAGCTGCGTAAGCCCTGAAAAGAATTGCTGTAGTCGTGTTGGTTCTTGGGTTCTACGCGTACACCGTTTCTTCGCTTTTTTCCTTTCCAGCCACCTGCAATGTGTAAGGACCTTCTGATCGTGATCATTTGCCAAGGTCACCGGGTATCCAACCACACCCTGAAGGCTGTGTGAAGTGTTCTGAACGACTTTCGTGGTCCTCAGTGAAACTGTGGAAGCCGCAATCCCACTCCAGCCTCTGTGGCTGGCTGTTCAAATTCGGAAGGACCGCAGACCTGCTGAAGGAGGTTGATAGCTCCCCGCCGATGATTTCCAATCATCCAGTTTTCCTCGAGTTCGCCGCATATATAATGGATAACTTCGTCTCTCTCTCTCTCTCTCTCTCTCTCTCTCTCTCTCTCTGGTTAAGCGGGCCTGCCGAGCATGTTCGATCACAACAACACAGACCGAGTAATGCCGCGGACCGGGTCCTGTTCACGCTGTCGTCCGCCGAAGGCGCGCCGGCGGCGGCGCAGGAACCCATCAAGAACCTGCACGTGTGCGACCGGGGCCGGGCGCGCTGGGTGATCGTCACGGCGCCGTCCGCGGTCGACGTGTACGCCTTCGGCAAGATATCCACCTTCGCCCTCGGTCCGAAGGCGGCGGCTGCGCTGGACGGCCTGAAACCCGTCTTCGTGCGGAGGATCCCCACCGTCCGGGCATCCGCCATGCTCTGCCACGCCTCCCAACCCTTCATCGCAACAGCCGCCCCGGGCGGCCTCGTCGAGGTCTGGCGAGCAACGGCTGCGGGGGGGCCTGTAGCAGAGGTCCGGCAGCACAGCATGGTGGTCTCGTGCATGGCGCCTTCTCCGTTCGCGGAGCGCGGCTCCGGCGCCGGGGCGCACGGGTCATTTTTCACCGCTGGCCGCGACGGCCTGTTGTGCCACGTCGCCTGGCCGGGTGGCGGCGCCGGCGGCGCTCTGTGCTTGGCCAAAATTCAAGCGGCCGGCCCGGGAGGGCACATAGGGCCCGTGGCCTTCATGGCTGCGTCGATCGCCGCGCGCTGCTTGGCCACCGTTTGCTCGGGGGGCATGCTGGTGATTCGCACCGCGGCAGCGGACGGGACGGTGGCCGTCGCGAAAAAGCGGCATTTGCCTCTGTTTTCGTGCCCCCCCCGGTGCATGTCGGTAGGCGAGCGGTCCGGCGTGATCGGCGGCGCAGACGGCGCCCTGCTCAGCTTCTCTTTAGCGGAAGCCAGCACCCCCTCGCTCCCGACGACGCGGCTCTCGGGCCACACCGAAGCCGTCACAATGGTGGCGCAGTCCGGCGACCACGTTGCCTCCTGCAGCAGCTCCGGTAAAGTGCTCCTCTGGAACGCCTCGACGAGCTTCGTGTCCTCGCCGGCCGACCTTGCGGGCGCCGAAGCGGTCGGGTACCCCACGTGGGCGCCGGCACCGTCGCAGAGTCCTGCGGCCTGCATGGCGCTGGCCCCGGCTCGGCAGAAGGACGTGCCGAGCGGCGCGGCCCCTTGGAAGCAGATATTCCTCGGCTGCCGCAATCGGACGCTTGCGAGTGTGGTGATGTAAACAGGATGGCTAAATGATGGCTGCTGAACGCCTCTGAGCCAGAACCCAGTCTAAAGGAATGCGTGAGTACACTCGGATTTATCGGGCCACGACTAGCTTCGGCGAACGGCGCAGCTTCCAATTCACACCAGCTATCCATGCCAATGAGCAGCCCATCCGGGGACGTGCTACTCTGGAACGCTTCGACGTGCCCTCCCTGGAACGGCGCCCTGCTCAGCTTCTCTCTGGCGGAAGCCAGCACCCCCTCGCTCCCGACGACGCGGCTCTCGGGCCACGCCGAAGCCGTCACAATGGTGGCGCAGTCCGGCGACCACGTGGCCTCCTGCAGCAGCTCCGGTAAAGTGCTCCTCTGGAACGCCTCGACGAGCTTCGTGTCCTCGCCGGCCGACCTCGCGGGCGCCGAAGCGGTCGGGTACCCCACGTGCTTGCGAGTGGCGATGTAAACAGGATGGCTAACTGATGGCTGAACGCCTCTGAGCGAGAACCCAGTCCAGAGGAATGCGTGATTCACTCGGACGGCACACTCGGACTTATCGGGCCACGACTAGCTTCGGCGAACTTCCAAATTGACATCCACGGGAAGCACTGCGTTGCTATGACTCGGTCAGAAAACGATCATCGTCTGGTGACAGTACTCTAGCAGTCCAACAAAGCGGTACAGTTCCTCAATAAAAACAGGCGCGGGGTTGTGCTGTACGTCGGAGGGTACCTAGCCTTGTATCGCAACTGGTTCTCGTTCTGGCGATGTGCGTGTCGTCGACGGCCTTCTTCTCAGCGGCAGCTTTCTCCTCGCGTGCAGCTGGAGCGGGAGATCATCGGTCTGCCGGTTCAGGTCTCCTACACGGCAAGGTCCTAGGAGAAACAAGCACTTTCTGGATAACCTACCGATCTCCACAAGCACGCGCCAACAAACTACTCGACGTAGCTGCTTCGACTCCGAATGGAAGGGAGGAAATATAGAGGTAAGGGGCAAATACAATACAAACGTCGCCTGCTTCACCCACTCCACCGCGGAATCCCTGCTCCGCTTCATCCTCTTTTGTTCTTCGCTTACACCACTGTGTGTTGCTTTCTCACTCAGGACTTTGACGTGATTTGTAGGGGTAGACCCGCATGACCTCACGTCCGTTCAACACGTGGTTCGGTAGTTACAGCACTTGGGATCATTTCTGTTCTTTGTCGGGCAGCATCGTCGAGCATTTCCTTTCAAGCTGGCGCTTACACACAAAAAAAAAAAACAAGAGAGCTGGAAAAAGGCCGTGACGGTTCTCGTCCTGGGCGATGCGCTTAGCTCATGTCGTTGGCGTGCTTCTTAGTAGCGGCAGCCTCCTCCAAACACGCGCACGCACGCGCAGCAGCTGGAACGGCAGGTCGGCAGTGCTCGCTCGCAGGTCTTTGGTCTGCCGTTTCAGGTCTCCTGCGAGGTCCAGGCTCAGATCAGAGTGCCGAGTCACACACTCAGATCAGAGTGCCGAGTCACACACTCAGATCAGAGTGCCGAGTCACACCCTCAGATCAGAGTGCCGAGTCACACACTCAGATCAGAGTGCCGAGTCACACACTCAGATCAGAGTGCCGAGTCACACACTCAGATCAGAGTGCCGAGTCACACACTCAGATCAGAGTGCCGAGTCACACACTCAGATCAGAGTGCCGAGTCACACACTCAGATCAGAGTGCCGAGTCACACACTCAGATCAGAGTGCCGAGTCACACACTCAGATCAGAGTGCCGAGTCACACACTCAGATCAGAGTGCCGAGTCACACACTCAGATCAGAGTGCCGAGTCACACGCGAAAAGCGGGTGTGCTACAATCAAAACGCGTGTAAATCTACGCCCGGAAAGCGGGCGTGACACCCGCTTTTTCATCTCCAGCTGCAACTGAGGCTGTACTCCGCCGTGCATGACATCCTCATGAGCGGTTACTTGGTTATCGCAAAAAAGCAATAGAGCTGGAGAAAGCCGCGAAGAGATCCTCAAGGAAGTTGAACAAAGATATTCCTTCCCCCTTAGTAGACAACCAGTATCCAATGGACCTGACAGCTCGGACAAGCGAAGACAATGTAAGCCAGGGCAGAATTGAAAGCCGCAGCACATCCCGCCCCGGGAAAATGCTTGAAACGGCGGCGTTCCTGCCTTTAGACCGCGCTTGCTAACGAGTTGGAAACGGCGTCACTGAGCTGATACAACTTGAGCCGAAGAGGATGCAAACCTGTTTGAACCTTTTGGTGGGCCAGGTTAACCTAGTCCTGGCCTCTTCCCACGCCGTCATCGCTACCGCGCTGGCCTTACAAGTGGGTGAGCGACGCGGACTCAAACAACCAAGAAATAATCCATGAATCACCCCAGCCGAGATTGGGGAAGGCGAGAGTTGGACGAACCTTCGCACCACGTACTTCCGCCAACCGGGCACGTTGTTGCGTCCCCCCCCGAAGAGAGTTGAATACCCCGAAAAGTAAAACCCGAACTTATTTCGTGTTGGAGAGTTTAGTTGCTGCCGAAGTAAAATATTGCGGGGTTGTAGCTCCGGAAGTCTTCTGTTCCCTGATAGAAACCTCGGGGCTCGTGTTGAAAGGAAGTTCTTTCGGCGACCACTGCAGGAATCCATCATGAGGAAAGCGGATTAACCGACGATACACAGGGAGCACTTTCTACCTTCGTCCTTCGTACACAGCGGACTCCCCTACCGGATGGGGGAGTGTTTGTGAGGTCGTTTGTGCGATCGGGGTCACTCCCGCATTGCGGGAGTGCCGCTCCCGCATTATTCTCATTTTCCTTGTATTTTGCCTAAGAAATGCGGGAATGGGGCTCCCGCACCTTTTCACTCCCGCATTCACTCCCCAACCGGTGGGGGTCTGCCGTGTACCGCCTACTCAACCCCTACGCAACCTATTTCCCACCCGTCCCACCCTAATCGTTTTACGGTGGTAGATGGGCCGCGCCTTCGTTGACCACTGGTCGGCTTGTGCTACTGCTCAGTTATGCGCGCTGGGTTCTTGTTCTTCTCGTTTTCCCGGTGGACCAACGGCCCCCAGGGTGATTCTCGACGTAAATTTGTTGCATTAGTGTGATTTACGACGCGTTAGTCAATTACGCGACTTTTTGCAATTTGTCAAGACAAAAACAGATCGATGGCAGCGTACTATCCTCACTCCCGTTAGATGAACAAAACAGGTTTGAAGGAAGTGCGCACAAACAAAGAAGCGCCAGATCCGTTTTTCCAAAGAGGTCCGCACATCCTACGCCGCCTGGCTGCAGCAGTTGGCGGATGGAAAGAGTGGATTATGATAGCCTTTTAAGGAAACTATGCATCAAACCAAGGGTAACCTGGCCCTTCACCAGATTGAACCAAGGCGATCCGCCTAAGGCTGAAAGAGTGACCCAAACAACTTCCCTCTTTGTTCCCAACTGATTTTTGCCCTTACCGTTTTGCGAATTGCCATACACCTGCATCGGGAAGACGTAGGCGCAGGTTTCGTATCAGAGTTCCTATAATCCGAAAATGAAAATACTCGAGGGGCTGCCTTGTGCTTACTTCGAAGGAGGCTAGAGGGGGAGAAACAATCCAACTACAAAGTGGGTCTTTTTTGTTGAACGCTTACGCCCGCCGCTGAACCCTGATTCACCTGTGTTTCGTGTGGGCTACAGCACATTTACCTCCTTTCATCTTTTGCAGCTGGCAGCCTCCTCAAGTATTTCCTACAAAGCAGGTGCTTATACAAAAAAGACGCCGACTTTCTAATTAGAGGCCACCCGGAGACTAAACTCCGGAGTTTCCAGGAAACACGGCGAAACGAAGGAAGTCGATCTTCTGGCCCGCACAAACA
Organism: Diplonema papillatum; assembly: GCA_030068145.1. Taxonomy (NCBI): domain Eukaryota; phylum Euglenozoa; class Diplonemea; order Diplonemida; family Diplonemidae; genus Diplonema; species Diplonema papillatum. The sequence goes on along the minus strand of JAPJBO010000075.1, from coordinate 438,222 downwards.
GAGGGCGAACCACCGAAAACCTCGCCAACTCAACAACAATAACAACAGCAACAACAGAGAATAAAACTAAATAAACGCTAACCCAAACAACTTCCGCCGGTAGAGAAAAACCTGCCTTAAGAAACCAACTGCCTTCACTCGTGGGGCTAGTCTGACACTTGTCGTTAGAAAAAAAAACAGAAAGGAAAAAAAAACTTCGCACAGCACCGCTCCAGAATGAGCAGGACTGCTTCACATTTTCCTGCTTGCGTTCTGCTTCAACTGGTCTCTACATCAGGCCGTCGCTACGGCAAAAACAAAAGCATTGCTCTCGAGCGCTTGGGCTGTGTGCACTGGAACGTTAAGCTAGCGTTCCCTTGTCACCTTGCTGCATTGAATATCTAGATCCACCGCGTCTGCAACAACCTGACGTAGGGTAACAGCGGGGACACCGTCTTGATCGTTGGTCACCACCATATTTTGCAGCGTCAGGTTCGACACGTTTGACACTTCCAGTCCGCCCTGACAGTACTAACACTAAACTAAGACTTTCCCCCTTTCGCTACTAGTTTCGTAGCGTGCGGTGTTAATAGGAGGGATGTGAAAGGGAAGGGCAGGGAAAGTTGATGCACAAGCATGTGTGTCTGCCCGTCAACCAGCTCGTCGCCAGCGAGCGGCAGAAGGGCGAGGCCAGCCGCCGCAGGTCGAGAAGGATGTCGTCGAGGTGCTGCCCGTCGCAGCAAACGACGACGAGGACCTGCACATGAAAATGGTCCACCGGCTGGCGCTCGAAAACTGCACGCTGCAGCGGCTGACGATGTTCGCGGACATTGCGCAGGCAGGCTACGTCACGTCAAGGAAGAGCAGGGATGCGAAAGACGTGCTCAAAGCCTTCTTCTGAGCGTAACCCCCCGGTTCTCTGAGTTTGGACATACGTTGCATAGTTTACCTCACATGCACAGCATCGTACTCTGCCAGAATATTTCTGCCCTGATAGTACCAACACTAAACTAAGGCTTTCCCCGTGCGGTGTTAATAGGAGGGGGTGTGAAAAGGAAGGGCAGGGAAAGTGGATGCACAAGCATGTAGGTCTGCTGGTGAGTCTGCCCACGGCGCTGGTCAACCAGCTCGTCGCCAGCGAGCGGCAGAAGGGCGAGGCCAGCCAGCCGCAGGTCGAGAAGGATGTCGTCGAGGTGCTGCCCGTTGCGGCCAACGACGACGAGGACCTGCACATGAAAGTGGTCCACAGGCTGGCGCTCGAGGACTGCACGCTGCAGCGGCTGACGATGTTCTCGGACATCGCGCAGGCAGGCTACGTCACGTCGAGGAAGAGCATGGACGTGAAGGATGTGCTCAAAGCTTTTATGGCGAAGGAAACCCGGTACTGGATGTACTACCGGCCTGACAAGGCATACAAGCTAACGACAGACGGGTTCCTCGACCGAGTGTTTGCAAACAGCTGGCCCGAATGGACGGCGGATGAGCGGAGTGTGGCTGCGGATAGGGCGAAGGCGAGGTTGGCTGCGAGCACGGGGATCGGGACGAAAAAGAAAGCGGCCTTGGCGAAGAAGTTCGGGTCGCAGTGGGACGACGGCCTCGGCGGGAGCAAGCTCGAGCCACACCGCGGGTCCGGATTCCTGTCTGTGGCCAGCTCGATCTCCGTAGAGGCGGGCGGCGCGCGCGTGGTCGCCTTCCCCATGGGGCGCGACCCCGCTGGCGGCTCCGCCGGCGGGCCCGTCAACGCTCCGATCATCCTCCGGTTTCCCGCCTTGGCAGGACCCTCCGGGGAGCCCAACGCAGGTACGGGTTTCTTCTGAAGGGGGGGGGAGCGGGTCGAATAATAACAGTGTCTTATTATTCGATTTGTCGAATAATGAAAAAAAAAAAGTTCCGGGTGGCCGAACAGTACGAACAGTAGCAGGATCAAATAGTGGTAGTGTTTTTAGACAACACCAGCCTCACCACCACATCACCTTCATCATCGTCTTCCTCCACATCAAGATGGCCCCCCCGAGCGACTGCCTCGGCAGAACTGCCGGCGGGGAAACCCAAGAAAAAGCGCACGGCGCGAAAGCGCAGCATTCAAAAAATGGAGCTGGATATCACCAGCCTGTCATCATCGTCTTCGTCCAATGTTGAGATCGTCTTCGGACGACGTTATCAAGTAACCCTAGCCTATGACAAATGCAAGCTTACCCCTGTGGTACCTGCATTTCAAGTTCACACCTTCTTCACAAGTGCATGCTAATCCATGTGGTTCATGTACTTAAAAGAACTCAATGCTTACCAAAATTTGACGTGGGCGGCTTTAGATTTACATCTGAATGACACCTCAACACAAAAAACAAGTTGTCGACAACTAGCAAGTAGAATAATCAAACAAAACTACGCACTTCAGGACCTAGCGACCGAAGATATCATCTTACTTCACCAAAACCCGTTTCTCACGTCTCTGCCCAACCTTCCCTCTCCTTTTTGGCATCCTATCACATCAACCCGACAACAACACAACACCTCAGCAGACGGCGACAGCGCGGAACCTGGAACCGCCCACCCGCCGACGGTATGCAAAGCGCACGCTGTCCCTGCCGACGGCTGTTCTGCTCGCTGCCGCCGCGCCCCGGCCACCCGCCGCAGCACTCGGTCGTGCCCATCGTCGGGCAGCTGGCGTCGGCGCCGGCAGATGCGCCCGCCGACCTCTGTAACCAACAGGGACCTCTACACCCAGAGGAACGAGGGTACAGGCTCAGAAGAAGGCTTCCCAGATGGGCCTCAAAATACGAGTTCCGGAAAAGATATCATCTTACTTCACCAAAAACCCGTTCTCACGTCTCTGCTCAACCTTCCCTCTCCTTTTTGGCATCCTATCACATCAACCCGACAACAACACAACACCTCAGCAGACGGCGACGGCGGGGAACCTGGAACCGCCCACCCGCCGACGGTATGCAAAGCGCGCCGACGGCTGTTCTGCTCGCTGCCGCCGCGCCCCGGCCACCCGCCGCAGCACTCGGTCGTGCCCATCGTCGGGCAGCTGGCGTCGGCGCCGGCAGATGCGCCCGCCGACCTCTGTAACCAACAGGGACCTCTACACCCAGAGGAACGAGGGTACAGGCTCAGAAGAAGGCTTCCCAGATGGGCCTCAAAATACGAGTTCCGGAAAAGATATCATCTTACTTCACCAAAAACCCGTTCTCACGTCTCTGCTCAACCTTCCCTCTCCTTTTTGGCATCCTATCACATCAACCCGACAACAACACAACACCTCAGCAGACGGCGACGGCGGGGAACCTGGAACCGCCCACCCGCCGACGGTATGCAAAGCGCACGCTGTCCCTGCCGACGGCATGCTGTTCTGCTCGCTGCCGCCGCGCCCCGGCCACCCGCCGCAGCACTCGGTCATGCCCATCGTCGGGCAGCTGGCGCCGGCGCCGGTCGCAGAGGCACCCGCCACCTCGGCAGCCGCCGCCGCCGCGGCAGCTGCACCCTCTCCGCCCCCCGCGAGCCCTGCGGACACCGACGACTTCGCCTTCGACACAGACGACCTGGCGACGCCGCCGGCGGTGGCGGCGGTGCCGCCGCCGGGGGCCGCCGCGGCCGGCCCACGGCCCCCCCGCGGTGCCACGCCTCCCCCCGCGCCGAAGCCCGCCGAGCCGTCGTCCAAGCGCAAGCGCGCGGACGCCGAGGCGCCTGCCGCCAAGAAGGGGAAGCCGGTATGATTCGGGCGGTGTCCGCGGGCCTGTCATTCTTCTTTTTTTGTATAAGCACCTGCTTTGTAGGAAATACCTGAGGAGGCTGCCAGCTGCAAAAGATCAAAGGAGGTAAATGTGCTGTAGCCCACACGAAACACAGGTGAATCGGGGTTCAGTGGCGGGCGTAAGCGTTCAACAAAAAAGACCCATTTTGTAGTTGTATTGTTTCTCCCCCTCTGGCCTCCTTCGAAGTAAGCACAAGGCAGCCCCTCGAGTATTTTGCGACAACCAATTTCTGCTTCCCTGGAGACAGTATTTGTTACAGCTAAAAAGAACGTTGGCAGCGGTTTAACCAGGACACATGTAGGTTAAATCGCACAAACAAAAAAATTAGTACTAACAATCTTGTGGGTTGCCCTTCAATGTATTGTGCAGACTAAAAAGACGTAGGCAGCGTGTTTTGGTGGTTGATCAGAATTCCTTACCTGAATACACACAGGGTCAATACAAGTGGGAAAACGATCAACCGGCACGCACAAACAAAGAAATAATCTTAGAAATGGCTGAGCTGCTCAAGTCGAAAGACGACTGCGGCAGGCACAAACAAAACGAAGCGCCTGTCTTTTTTTGTATACGCACCTGCTTTGTAGCGGAGACTGCCAGTTGCGATAGATCAAAGGAGGTAAATGTGCTGTAGCCCACACGAAACACAGGTAAATCTGGGTTCAGTGGCGGGCGTAAGCGTTCAACAAAAACGGCATTTCGAAGAATCGATCGAAGCAGCGTGGTGCCTACTACTTGACAGTTTCAAGTCCGTTCCCTTGACTGCTGTTTCGCCAGATAGTAGGTAGGGACAGAAAGAATCTCATTGGTCCATTCATGCGCGCCTTTAATTAGAAGACGAGGGCATTTGGCTACCTTAAGAGAGTCATAGTTGCTGCCGCCGTTTACCCGCGCTTGGCATTGGCCGAAGTCATATTCCACTCCCCGCCGCTGTGATGAAGCGAGATGCTGTGGTTTAATTAACCAGTTGGATTCCTGTTGTTCGTAACAGTTCCAAGCTGACACTTCATTGCGTGCACAGCATGCAAGAAGGCCTGGGCGAAATCAGAAGCCGCGGGTAGCACCCGAGGGCGCGCCACTCACAGCACCTTCAACCTGAGCCCAGACCTAAACCCGCACTGACAATCCCGCATGTGTCCTCGGAGCCAATCCTTTTCCCGAAGTTACGGATCCAGTTTGCCGACTTCCCTTACCTACATTGTTCTGTCGGCCAGAGGCTTTTAGCCTAGGAGACCTATTGCGGTTAACGGTACGGCCCGATGCAAGAGAAGGGGATCCCCCCTGTTTTTTTCCATCATTTCCATGCACATCCACAAGACACCCTACTACACGAAGAAAGTGCAGCTTTCCAGGATAGTTAACCCTGTCCCCGCGTGAAGCGTTTCAAGGGACAACCCTCCCTTCAAAGAGAGGCGACCGCTTCATCCGGGGCCTGTGGACATGGTCAACAGGATCGTCTACGTTTATAATACTGAGCCCAGGCCTAGGCAGCAGTCAGGGTCCATTAGCCACCTCGGACACGCTCCCAAAACACAGGCGCCGACCGAGTTCATCCCGGCCCTGGCAACGACGTATCTGAAGCCCCAGCTCCTGACGTACGCCACACAAAGAGGCCTCGCGCTGAGCGTCGCGAAGCTGAAGACGAAGGCGCAGTTGATAGCGTACCTCAGCAACAGCAACAACAACAACAACAGCAGCAGCAGCGGCGGAGCGCCGGCGGCGGCGGCGGACGCGGCCGCCGCGCCGCCAGCGGCGGCTGCCGCCGCGGCTGAAAAGCAGCAGCCGCGCGTGAAGCGGGAGAGGGACCAGAGCATCGCGGACGTGCTGGCGACCTACGACTGGGGAGCCTCCGCCGCCGCCTGCGACCGGGAGCAGTACCTTGCGCTGCGCGACGGGTACGAGCGGATTCGGTCGGAGGTTTTCCTGCCCGACCGCGAGAAGATCGCGCTGTTCATCGACGACTGCGAGGCGGCGAAGCTGTCGCTGCTGCAGGCGGACCCGGCGCAGGCGGCCGACCTCCAGTCGTGGTACGCGACCAACGCCCCGCTCGCAGCTGGGAAGCTCGAGGAGCACGTGTCGCTCGGGCGCAAACTGCAGCACATGCACCGGAAGCTGACCTTCCTCTGCCGGAAGCTCGCGTGTGCCTGAAGGACGCTTGCTTCACGGCTGCGAGTGGGGGTTCTCAACAAGAAAGTGCAAAAGCAAGAGATGCGAGAAGGTCCAGAGCGGGTCCTTCGTGGTCCCAAACTGCGGCGCAAACTGCAGCAAACTGCAGCACATGCACCGGAAGCTGACCTTCCTCTGCCGGAAGCTCGCGTGTGCCTGAAGGACGCTTGCTTCACGGCTGCGAGTGGGGGTTCTCAACAAGAAAGTGCAAAAGCAAGAGATGCGAGAAGGTCCAGAGCGGGTCCTTCGTGGTCCCAAACTGCGGCGCAAACTGCAGCAAACTGCAGCACATGCACCGGAAGCTGACCTTCCTCTGCCGGAAGCTCGCGTGTGCCTGAAGGACGCTTGCTTCACGGCTGCGAGTGGGGGTTCTCAACAAGAAAGTGCAAAAGCAAGAGATGCGAGAAGGTCCAGAGCGGGTCCTTCGTGGTCCCAAACTGCGGAGGCCCTCCGCTAGGGCCGCCGCCCTCTCTACCCTCTTAGAGTCGGACCTCTCCTTTCTGTTCTTCGCCGTTGAGACTAGGACCCCAGACACGTGACGGACTTGCTAAACCGCAGCAGCGCATTTCCGCTTCGGAGTCTGAGCGTCGACTGGTGCCTCTGCCTCGTCGAGAATGCGATGGTCTTCTCGAGGTTTAGCCGTTGTTGCTGCCACCGCAGCCGCTGCCGGGCGGTTGGTTTACGATCCCCCGGTCTGCATCCCGCCCGTTGCGTCGGCTTTCTTCTTTTCCGCGTTCGCAAGCTAAAGGGGGGGGTCGAATAATAACAGTTATTTGACACACGTCTGGTTGTCTAAAAACACTACCACTATTTGATCCTGCTACTGTTCGGCTACCCCGAACTTTATCGATTCAGGTAAGGAATTCTGATCAACCACCAAAACACGCTGCCTACGTCGATTTAGCCTGCACAATACATTGAAGGGCAACCCACAAGATTGTGGGTACGGTTTGCGGTGACGGGGCTCTCATTTCCCCCTGCTACAGTGAGTGGCGGCGCCGAAGGTGGCCCTGCAGCGGGCGCGCTCGTCTCGCGGGGGATCGCCGCCATGGAACGCTGCGGGCCCTCTTCTTTCTCACGACTGCGCGGCCTACGGCGGCGGCCAACTTGATGGGAAGCTTCAGCTACACGGGTTTTGGCGTCGTTCGAGAAAAGTTGCTGCAGTGTATCTACCGCACACGCTGCTTTCCTTGCAAACGACGCGAAAATTGCTGCAGTGTATCTACCGCACACGCTCCTTTCCTTGCAAACGACAAGCCGGTGAGAATACAATACGGAAAACGCAAAAGGGCAGTTTGCGGAACGACGGGGAGGTAACGGTGGGCTTGGCACTGTGGCACGAACGGCACATGCGTCTTTAAAAAAGGAATGGAGGTGTTGGTTGGCGGTCTTCCCGTATGGTGGTGCAACCGGTGCTTTCTTCAAAAAGAAGAAGCCAGTTGCTGGGTGGGTAACGGCCGCTACGAGTTGTGATCGTAGGAGGCTTGTGGGAGGATCATCTTGGTAAAACGGGCATACCCTAAAAGGAAAAATGATGGTGCTTTCTCCTGCCTGAATCTAATTATGGACCGGTCTGCAGCCGCCAGGTCCTCCCACACAGTGGGATAAGCAGCCGCAGAGAAACTGCAGCACATGCACCGGAAGCTGACCTTCCTCTGCCGGAAGCTTGCTTGTGCCTGAAGGACGCTTGCTTCACGGCTGCGAGTGGGGGTTCTCAACAAGAAAGTGCAAAAGCAAGAGATGTGAGAAGGTCCAGAGCGGGTCCTTCGTGGTCCCAAACTGCGGCGCAAACTGCAGCAAACTGCAGCACATGCACTGGAAGCTGACCTTCCTCTGCCGGAAGCTCGCTTGCCCGAAGGACGCTTGAATCACGGCTGCACCGACCGAGTGGATTCTTTTCACCAAGAAAGTGCAAGTGAGAGTAGATTCTTCTCAACAAAAAAGAGTGCAAAGAAAGAAAAACTCATGAAACAACTGAAACACCATCTGCCTTCTTCTGCTCGTTCCAACTGCCGCAATGCCAGCCTTGGTACACCGTAGTGCCCGGAGTAATGGGAGAAGACTGGCCAGCCAGACCTCATCACACATCCTCTTCCATCGAGATCTGCCGAGACGTCCCGAAGAGCACCGTCGTGTTCTTGGGCGTTACCCCGTGGCGGCGGCGGTGACGGAGGCGCACCTGGTCGTGAACCCGCTGTCGCGCTGGCGATCGAGGCCTGCGCGGAGATGCTCGGCGGGAAGCCGACCGTCGTCAAGGCGGTGCCCCTCCCGTCCGTCGCGAGCCGAAACGGCACCACCGTGGTCTGCCCGCCCAACCCGCAGATACAGCAGATCTTCGCGCAGCTCGCCTCCGCCGCCGCTGATGACTAGTCACAACAGGAAGCACAACAAAGCGCGCGTGAAGCTGCTACATACCACAAAGACACACCCCCCATGCGTGACACTTGCAGCAGTAACCATACGCATACCCAACGAGTACACGATACATAAAAGAACGACCTTTTTGACGACGGTCACCAGGAGACTTTCAAAATCCCGACCGTCGTCAAAGCGGTACCTCCCGTCCGTCGCGAGCCGAAACGGCTCCACCGTGGTCTGCCCGCCCTACCCGCAGATACAGCAGATCTTCGCGCAGCTCGCCTCCGCCGCCGCAAATGACTAGTCACAACAGGAAACACAACAACAATGCGCACCGCACAAGTTGCATGAAGCTGCAACATACCCCAAAGACACACACCATGCTTGCAGCAGTAACCATACGCATGCCCCAATGAAGACACTACACGTGAGGCGGTGATCTGCCACGCGTGCTGGACGAAATCGCGGACCTCGCCTCCAACATCACCCTCGCCAGCAGGCGACAGCTGTTGACACTCCCGCAGTCACAACCTCATCCGGCGGGAGCGTACACGTCCCCGTCGTATAGTCGAGAACTGCTCCACTATCCGTCTCGTCGGCAATGACCCACCTGGTTAGGGGGCCCACGCAAGGCAAGCTACAACGGGGCAATTTGAGACAAAAACAAGGCAACCCCTGCTCAACTTGTAGAACGCGGGGGGCCAAGACTACACTCCACGAAGGAATGTCGGTCACAAACAGTCCCGGACATGGCTAGCCATACCCCATAGCGAAAGCGTGCACTAAATATACAACCCGTAACCACATAGCCCTTTCTTGCTCTAAGAGAACCATTCATGAACGGGCACACGGAGACCCTAAACCCCCGGAATTTCAAGCGAACTTTAACTCTTAAAAAATACGAGGGCTTTTTTACGAAAGTAGCACCCGAAGACTACACGAGCCTAGGCGACTAGGCGAGCCGTGTGCGGCGATGCTGGTGTCCGTCTGGAGCAACCGAAAAAAGAGTGTTTCTCGGGTATCGAGAGTTACTTCCTGAATTGCCGAAGTAATCACCGATCTCAAGTCGGCCGATGCGCTCGTCAGTTCAAAGTTTGCATCCCCGAGAAAAACCAAAGTCAAAACCAAGAACGATCGAAAAGTGACGAGAATTGACACAACCCCTCAGAGAATCTAAAGCAAAATCTAAGAAACTTCTACAATGAGGGAATGCATCTCGATCCACATCGGTCAGGCGGGTTGCCAAGTTGGTAACGCGTGCTGGGAGCTGTACTGCCTGGAGCACGGGATCCAGCCGGATGGTGCGATGCCGTCGGACAAAACGATCGGGATCGAGGACGACGCGTACAACACGTTCTTCTCGGAGACGGGAGCCGGGAAGCACGTGCCGCGTGCTGTGTTCCTGGACTTGGAGCCGACGGTGATCGACGAGGTTCGGACCGGGACGTACCGTCAGCTGTTCCACCCGGAGCAGCTGATCAGCGGGAAGGAGGACGCGGCGAACAACTACGCGCGTGGTCACTACACGATCGGGAAGGAGATGGTGGACTTGTGCCTGGACAGGATCCGGAAGCTGGCGGACAACTGCACGGGTCTGCAGGGGTTCCTGGTGTTCAACTCTGTGGGAGGAGGTACGGGGTCGGGTCTGGGAGCGCTGCTGTTGGAGCGTCTGTCTGTGGACTACGGACGGAAGTCGAAGCTCGGGTTCACTGTGTACCCGTCGCCGCAGGTGTCGACGGCAGTGGTTGAGCCGTACAACAGCGTGTTGTCGACGCACTCGCTGCTGGAGCACACGGACGTTGCGGTGATGCTGGACAACGAGGCGATCTACGACATCTGCCGTCGGAACCTTGACATCGAGAGACCAACGTACACGAACCTGAACCGTCTGATCGCGCAGGTGATCTCGTCGCTGACGGCGTCGCTGCGATTCGACGGAGCGTTGAACGTGGACGTGACGGAGTTCCAGACGAACTTGGTGCCGTACCCGCGGATCCACTTCATGTTGTCGTCGTTCGCGCCGGTGATTTCGGCTGAGAAGGCGTACCACGAGCAGCTGTCTGTTGCGGAGATCACGAACTCGGTGTTCGAGCCGGCGGCGATGATGGCGAAGTGCGACCCTCGTCACGGGAAGTACATGGCGTGCTGCTTGATGTACCGTGGAGACGTTGTGCCGAAGGACGTGAACGCGTCAGTGGCGACGATCAAGACGAAGAGAACGATCCAGTTCGTGGACTGGTCGCCGACGGGGTTCAAGTGCGGGATCAACTACCAGCCGCCGACGGTTGTGCCGGGGGGTGACCTTGCCAAGGTGCAGAGAGCGGTGTGCATGATCTCGAACAGCACGGCCATCGCTGAGGTGTTCGCCCGCATTGACCACAAGTTCGACTTGATGTACTCCAAGAGAGCCTTCGTCCACTGGTACGTCGGAGAGGGCATGGAGGAAGGTGAGTTCTCTGAAGCCAGAGAGGACTTGGCCGCCCTCGAGAAGGACTACGAAGAGGTCGGCGCTGAGTCCGCGGACATTGAAGGTGAGGAGGATGTCGAGGAGTACTGATCACTCCAGCGTTCTTTCTTTCTCCCTTTCTCTTTTCATTTCCCCCCCTGACAACGCTTTAAAAAAAAAAAACCCCACCGCATTTCTTTCTTTCCCTGAGTTTCAAGGATCTTCTTCTTTCTTTTTGCTTTGGTTCAAAACCAGAGCGACTTCACAGTTCCCTTTGTGGTCGCCGCATCCTGTTTCACGGGAGGCCGATTGCCGCAAGCTTCTTTCCTTCTTTCAATCCCGTGTTGTACATGCTTCTCCCATACCATTTTTCCGATACGAAGCAGCCAGTCCGCATCGGCAGTGCAATGCCGATCGCGGAGGGACTGAGTTTCAGAACGCGAATACCCGTTGTTCCTGTGTTCATTACGACGCTCGAACGTCAGGCCGCGTTCCAAATCTCCCACAGAAGCGAGAAGCCGAAAAAAAAAAGGGAAAAAAAAGCCGTTTGTCGCGTCTCCTCCCGCACCCCCTTTTTTTTGTAGACGAGGTTTCCGTCCGAGCACATGAAGCATACTTCCGATCTTCTACTCTTTGCTCAGTTCGAAATGGACACGCTCGCTACGCACGGTATGCATTGACCCCCGACGAGTACCGGGGTGACTGTTCTAGGCAAGTGACGATAAATCAAAAGCGGTCCGTCGCACCCCCCCAGCGCGGCGGCGCCGACGCACTCAACTGCCAACGCCGCAACAGCCTGCCAGACAGTCCGACAAGCCTGGCAGGCTGGAGGCTGGAGCCTGACCAGTCTAGTCCGGCTGACCCAGAGTCCGACCAGCCTGGACTGCCTGACCAGACCAAGCCCTGGCGGTTGGTGCTGCAAGATCAACAGGAAGGGTGGGTCTTCTAGGTCCTTGGGTTCTTTCAATGGGAAGAACGGGAACAAAATTAGTTCAATGAACAGATGCAGAACCTGTCCTGCTGTAGGAAGGCACAAGGTTGTTAAAAGTCCACGCGAATCACAGGAGGTAGACAAGTTTTCAAAACACCGCAACGGAGCAGGCGCCCGGCAGGCAATAGGCTCGGTCAGGACTGATCCCTCACACCGAAGTGATCAGGGGTAGCCTTGTGAGCGTAGATGCGCGGGGCTGAACTCAGGCTGCATGAGTGGGTTTGTCAGGTAACAATGGTCCTCCACACCGGATCTCAAGAGTAAGCTTCGTTTCCAAAAGTCGCAATGGGATTACCTTGGGCAAGGCAATCCCATTGGGATGTAAGGGAACAAAATTTGTTGGTTGGGATATAAGGGAACAAAATTTGTTGTCCCATTGGGATATAAGGGGACGAATTTTGAAGTGGTGGGATATAAGGGAAATTCACCAGATAGCTTTCCCACTGCCAGCCGACTTTGAGACGCTACGAGAGGCTACTTTTTGGCACAAGAGCAATGCGAAAGATGTGCATGCCTGATCTGTCGTCGAAAGAAGAAATAAGGGTGATCTACTCGGAAGGGCACGAGTCAGTGTCACATGAATGCTGCTCCTGGGGTGTGATGCCAGATGCGTCTTGAGTGCTGAAGGTCAGTGGCACCGCTGCCTATCGTAATGTTGTGCACGACCGTAGGAGCTTGGCCTGGTACAGCTTCTGTGGTGCAGGTGCACTTTTGGCTTATGGCACAGGACTTGCGAGTGTGAATGTGGCGCCGTTCGTACTTTGCCTGGCTCGCCATGCCCAGGAGCACGTTTTCCGAGCTTCGGCAGGAGACCTTAAAAAGCCCGGATTCTTAAGAGGGCTTTCACTCAAAAAAGACAGGCGCTTCGTTTTGTTTGTGCGTGCCAGTTGATCGTTTTCCCACTTGTATTTCTGAGCAACCACCAAAACACGCTGCCTACGTCTTTTTAGCCTGCACAATACATTGAAGGGTAACCCACAAGATTGTTGGTACTAAAATGACCAACAGCCAGGACACACCCTGAAGCTCAACCATGGCCACCCTCGGCTTCGTCGGCGTCGGAACGATTAATAGCGCGATCGTGACGGGCATCTGCGAGGCGGAGTCGTTCGAAGGCGTGCGGTTTCCGCTGTACCTTAGCCCCCGGGGCGCCGCGAAGGGGCGGGCGCTGAAGGAGAAGTACGGGGACAAGGTCGAGATCTGCCGGGACAACGAGGAAGTCGTCTCGAAGAGCACCGTCGTGTTCCTGGGCGTGACGCCGCCCGTGGCACCGGACGTCGTCCCGCAGCTGGCGACGGCGGCGACGGAGGCGCACCTGGTCGTGAACCTGCTGTCGACGCTGGCGATCGAGGCCTGCGCGGAGATGCTCGGCGGGAAGCCGACCGTCGTCAAGGCGGTGCCCCTCCCGTCCGTCGCGAGCCGAAACGGCACCACCGTGGTCTGCCCGCCCAACCCGCAGATACAGCAGATCTTCGCGCAGCTTGGCTCAGCCGTCGCTGTCGACGACCAGGCGCAGCTGCGCGCGATGCAGACCGTCACCTGCGAGATGGGCCCCCTGTACGCCACCTTCGAAGCCTTCCACGAGTGGATGCAGAGCAAGGGCGTGCCTCCGGCGTCGTCAGCGAAGTACATCGGGTCGCTCTTCCACGGCATCACCCACGAGTCGGCCCGCCTCGGCGCGCAGACGCCCGACGCGTTCCGGCACCTCGTCGCGGAGCAGACCCCCGGCGGCCTCAACGAGAGCGCCATCAAGCAGCTGAAGGAGCAAGGGGTCTTCGAAACGCACAAGGTATGCGCACCATCGTCCGCCCCGGTGGTGGGGGGGGGGGGGTAGGGGGGGTCAAAAGGTCTTTTTTTGCGTCAAAATGGTGACATTTTCAGCCTGTAGACTTAACGGCAGTTTAAGGCTAAAAAAAACATGCAACCCGCCTCAGAAATGCCCGGAAACGTGTTTTTGGGGAAAGTTTCATGGAAAATGGCCCAGGGGGGGGTGTATTAGGTGATGGTTTTAGGGTGGACACCGTTTGGTACCGGCTAGCTGCCTGTGTGTGTGCTTCACTGTTCATACCATGCAAAGATGAGGCTACAATCACGTGCAGGCAGCCACAAATGGAAGCAACAAAAGGGCAAACGACACCCAGGAGGAAGGCAGCTATGAACGTTGCTCGTCTGGATGGTTAACAACGTCCCAAAAGGCTCTCTGAGTCTTGCGCAAGCTGAGGTGTTGTTGACACCGCAGGCAGCAGCTCTTCCCCGAACTGCTGCTGGGGCGATATTCACAAAGTTCGATGTCTTTCCGAGAAAAACAATGAGATGCTCTCATCCGTAGTGGGATTTTCCAGATCCCAACGTTTTTGTTGAAGGGATGCACGCGACAGTGTCTTTTATTCAAGTTCGCCTTTCGTACACCACCCCGAAAGGGTCGCATTGCACACGCACGGAAGACAATACTGGTCACCGGGGTGTATCTGGTACCTAACCCCAACGCACGTTGAGCTTGAACAAAAATAGAAAACTGGACTTGAACGAAAAGGTTCGGCGGTGGATTCATAGGGCTGCCACGACATAGCAGCTCAGGGCAGGGTATCTGCAGCTTGCGGTAGCACGCTACACGACACAGGCCACTACGAAAGCTGGCGCTGACGTCAAGGACTCGAGGGGGCGGCACGTTACGAAGCCGTACCTCATTGAGTCGCTTGTCAATGCCTCCTACGAAGCCCCACCATCCCCAACTCTCAGGAAAGTCTTTTGAGTAAAAATACATAGGTTTGGGCAGTGCTGTTTTCCTTCTTCGGTTCATGCTGTCACTATTTTTGGGGTTGTCACCTAAAAAGAAGAACACCGGTACCAAACGGTGTCCACCCTGAGTCCAAAAATTGGGCACTCGTAAAAAGGCCTTTTCGGGGCACTTCAGCAGCCAAAAAGCATGTTTTAGGCATTTCTATACGGTTCTGGGGCGGTTTACCAAATTTTATTGCCTTTTAGGAGCCCCTATGTGGTTCCCAAAAAAATGACCTATTTTGACAGCTTTTGACCCCCCCTAGGGGGGGGGGGGAGGAGGAAGAGTTTGTTGGCCCTATTCTGACGAGCCGGACGCTTCTGTCCGGGTTTATTCGGGAGTTTCTTCCTCGTGCTTAGGACGTGCGCCGGGGGGCACCAAAGAAGTTCCAAGAAATATGGAATGAAACGATTTGTATCGTATCTTTCCATTGCCGCTCTCGCTGATCAAAAAATCGTCACCCATGACGGTTGGAAAATCGACCCAAGGTATCAGTGGGTGCCGCCCCTTGTCGACGCTGTCACAGAAACCCCAGAATTGATCTGTAGGTGCCCCGTCGGAATAGGATGAATTACAGGAGCGCGCGGTGTTGGGGACGTTGCGTGCGAAGACATGCATGGCCAGACTGTTGTGTGACGTGAGGAAGTCGGTTGCACGCCGAATTACATATAGACCGATGGCAAGAGACAGCCTCGCCACGTCATGCTGGACTGTTGACTGGATAGATCTTCATGACACATGGTCTCGCGCCAGACCAGGGATCACTTTTTATTCACATGCAATGTGTGGGGAAACTGAACCGACCTTCCCATCATGATCATTTGCCAAATTTGCCACCTGAAACCACGTCCAGGATTTGGCTCAGGGTAGTGCGGTCAACGAAAAACATTATGTCGTTCGAACGAACTGATGCGGTCGCCCTCGTAAAGAAGGTGACGGGGGTGGACATTTCCGCCCACTTTCTTCTTCGAGAGGAAGAACCCGGCGGCCCTTACAGGTCGTCGACTGGGCGGAACGCGCCACGGGCCTGAAGGAGCAGACGCTCAGGGCCCTCCTCGAAGGCGGGGGGTTCACCGGCGACAACGCCGTCCCTAAGGCGGTCAACGAAAACTCTAGTTTCCCTTTTCTACTTTTCTCCTGCTCTCGCGGTGTACGGTTTCTAACTAAATGCCACCGTAGGCGGTTCTCGACAACATCCTCGCCCGCTTCGAGGCCAAGAAGTGAGTGAGTTGGCTGCGCTCTAGCGAACCACTGTCTCGCGCATGGTGTGTTGACGGGATGCACCTGTTTGCGAAGCGACGTGATAGATGGCGGCAGCCAATGCCTGGGCGTAGGGTGGAGCGGCCTTCGTGCTAGAAAGTGACGGAACGCAACGACCCACGGGCTTCGAGGACAGAAGCGCTCTGGCCGGCTCCCCCGGAAAGCAAAGGTGTCCTGTGCGTGTGCACGGAAGAAGCAACAGGCAAATCTTATTTTCTTGCATCGGGTCGCCGCGCAACCACAGCGCTTCGTTTCAACACGGAACGCGTAGCTTTCCAGGATAGTCGACCCTGTCCCCGCGTGAAGCGCTTCAAGGGTCAGCCCTTCCTTCAAAAAGAGACGACTGCACCATCCGGAGCCTGCGGACATGAGCAAGGATCGTGGATCACCATCCCTCAGGTCTCTGCTCGCTTCGGGAAACGTTTTGTATTTGTTTTCGGCCACTGCTGAGTAGCACCTTCCGGTTTTCAGGCAAAATATCCTGAGCCTGTCCATTTCCTACTCGATGGTGAAAACGTTGTCACCAATGACGCACAGCACCATCCGGTTTTCAGGCAAAATATCCTGAGCCTGTCCATTTCCTACTCGATGGTGAAAACGTTGTCACCAATGACGCACAGCACCATCCGGTTTTCAGGCAAAATATCCTGAGCCTGTCCATTTCCTACTCGATGGTGAAAACGTTGTCACCAATGACGCACAGCACCATCCGGTTTTCAGGCAAAATATCCTGAGCCTGTCCATTTCCTACTCGATGGTGAAAACGTTGTCACCAATGACGCACAGCACCATCCGGTTTTCAGGCAAAATATCCTGAGCCTGTCCATTTCCTACTCGATGGTGAAAACGTTGTCACCAATGACGCACAGCACCATCCGGTTTTCAGGCAAAATATCCTGAGCCTGTCCATTTCCTACTCGATGGTGAAAACGTTGTCACCAATGACGCACAGCACCATCCGGTTTTCAGGCAAAATATCCTGAGCCTGTCCATTTCCTACTCGATGGTGAAAACGTTGTCACCAATGACGCACAGCACCATCCGGTTTTCAGGCAAAATATCCTGAGCCTGTCCATTTCCTACTCGATGGTGAAAACGTTGTCACCAATGACGCACAGCACCATCCGGTTTTCAGGCAAAATATCCTGAGCCTGTCCATTTCCTACTCGATGGTGAAAACGTTGTCACCAATGACGCACAGCACCATCCGGTTTTCAGGCAAAATATCCTGAGCCTGTCCATTTCCTACTCGATGGTGAAAACGTTGTCACCAATGACGCACAGCACCATCCGGTTTTCAGGCAAAATATCCTGAGCCTGTCCATTTCCTACTCGATGGTGAAAACGTTGTCACCAATGACGCACAGCACCATCCGGTTTTCAGGCAAAATATCCTGAGCCTGTCCATTTCCTACTCGATGGTGAAAACGTTGTCACCAATGACGCACAGCACCATCCGGTTTTCAGGCAAAATATCCTGAGCCTGTCCATTTCCTACTCGATGGTGAAAACGTTGTCACCAATGACGCACAGCACCATCCGGTTTTCAGGCAAAATATCCTGAGCCTGTCCATTTCCTACTCGATGGTGAAAACGTTGTCACCAATGACGCACAGCACCATCCGGTTTTCAGGCAAAATATCCTGAGCCTGTCCATTTCCTACTCGATGGTGAAAACGTTGTCACCAATGACGCACAGCACCATCCGGTTTTCAGGCAAAATATCCTGAGCCTGTCCATTTCCTACTCGATGGTGAAAACGTTGTCACCAATGACGCACAGCACCATCCGGTTTTCAGGCAAAATATCCTGAGCCTGTCCATTTCCTACTCGATGGTGAAAACGTTGTCACCAATGACGCACAGCACCATCCGGTTTTCAGGCAAAATATCCTGAGCCTGTCCATTTCCTACTCGATGGTGAAAACGTTGTCACCAATGACGCACAGCACCATCCGGTTTTCAGGCAAAATATCCTGAGCCTGTCCATTTCCTACTCGATGGTGAAAACGTTGTCACCAATGACGCACAGCACCATCCGGTTTTCAGGCAAAATATCCTGAGCCTGTCCATTTCCTACTCGATGGTGAAAACGTTGTCACCAATGACGCACAGCACCATCCGGTTTTCAGGCAAAATATCCTGAGCCTGTCCATTTCCTACTCGATGGTGAAAACGTTGTCACCAATGACGCACAGCACCATCCGGTTTTCAGGCAAAATATCCTGAGCCTGTCCATTTCCTACTCGATGGTGAAAACGTTGTCACCAATGACGCACAGCACCATCCGGTTTTCAGGCAAAATATCCTGAGCCTGTCCATTTCCTACTCGATGGTGAAAACGTTGTCACCAATGACGCACAGCACCATCCGGTTTTCAGGCAAAATATCCTGAGCCTGTCCATTTCCTACTCGATGGTGAAAACGTTGTCACCAATGACGCACAGCACCATCCGGTTTTCAGGCAAAATATCCTGAGCCTGTCCATTTCCTACTCGATGGTGAAAACGTTGTCACCAATGACGCACAGCACCATCCGGTTTTCAGGCAAAATATCCTGAGCCTGTCCATTTCCTACTCGATGGTGAAAACGTTGTCACCAATGACGCACAGCACCATCCGGTTTTCAGGCAAAATATCCTGAGCCTGTCCATTTCCTACTCGATGGTGAAAACGTTGTCACCAATGACGCACAGCACCATCCGGTTTTCAGGCAAAATATCCTGAGCCTGTCCATTTCCTACTCGATGGTGAAAACGTTGTCACCAATGACGCACAGCACCATCCGGTTTTCAGGCAAAATATCCTGAGCCTGTCCATTTCCTACTCGATGGTGAAAACGTTGTCACCAATGACGCACAGCACCATCCGGTTTTCAGGCAAAATATCCTGAGCCTGTCCATTTCCTACTCGATGGTGAAAACGTTGTCACCAATGACGCACAGCACCATCCGGTTTTCAGGCAAAATATCCTGAGCCTGTCCATTTCCTACTCGATGGTGAAAACGTTGTCACCAATGACGCACAGCACCATCCGGTTTTCAGGCAAAATATCCTGAGCGTCCATTTCCTACTCGATGGTGAAAACGTTGTCACCAATGACGCACAGCACCATCCGGTTTTCAGGCAAAATATCCTGAGCGTCCATTTCCTACTCGATGGTGAAAACGTTGTCACCAATGACGCACAGCACCATCCGGTTTTCAGGCAAAATATCCTGAGCGTCCATTTCCTACTCGATGGTGAAAACGTTGACCCACGAATGACGCACAGCTCGCCCAGGCTGGGCTGGGCGCGAGTTTGCCTGTGTCTTGATGTTGCGCGGAGCAGCCGCCTTTATAGAGGACACAACGCACGAAAAAGGTTGAATGCAAAACGACGATAGCCGGCTCCAACCGACGTTGCATCACGGGCGTCGCGTCTCATCCGTTTGATGCCTTCCAGTGTCCCCTCTCATCGCAGGCGCCCCACCTCAAAAGGTTGAACTCTTGAGCTGATGATACCAGCTGGCTCCAACGTTGGCAAGGGATGACGCCCAATGTTGCATCTGGCGCCTCGAGTCTCATCCATTTGCCACCCAGTGATGGCGAGGGATGTCGTCCAATATTGCATCTGGCGCCTCGAGTCTCATCCATTTGCCACCCAGGGGTGATGGCGAGGGATGTCGTCCAATATTGCATCGGGCGCCTCGAGTCTCATCCATTTGCTGCCTTTCCTTTTTTCCACCTTTCCACCTCGATAGAGGGTAGGTCTAAGAGCGAAGGTCGAGAAGACAGCACCGATGCGAGTGAAGAAGCGGCGGGCGGCCTCTGCATGCACACTGAGGCCGGGAACCAAACGGCGAAGAGAGGCACAGAACAGAAACAGATAGGCGATGACCCCTTGTGTCAACAAGAAGGGGCGCGGAGAGGAATGATGAAGGTGCTCACGTTTTCACCTTGCTTTCAGAGAGCCTTTTCAGCGACAACGAGAGACGACAATCTCGTTTCAGTGCAATCGCGGGAACCAATTGCTGCTTGCATTTCAGCAGACGCGCGCACACAGCAGCAGGTGCAGAGCAGTCGAAGAAGCCGAGCGGGCAGACGACCCCACAGAAAGCAACACGGCCATCGCCCAAGCGCCGTGAAGAACCAGAAATCGGCGCGCAACCGAAGAAGCTGGACGAGCATTCGAAGGAGAAGCGAAGCGCCAAGCGCGCCTGAGCGCGACGATCAAGACGAGCTGCAGAGGCGAAATCATGACACATCACGTGCGAAAAGAGATAACCGCGACGCCGGCGATGCAGATTTCTAACCCAAACGATAGAGGGACATACGACCCATGTCAGCACGAGAAGATCGACACAAGAAGTGATAGCGACGACCGAAGAAGTCCGGTGAACGCTTTCCCAAGTACCTTTTTCGGCAGGAAAAAAAGAGAGAAAGACCGCGTCTTTCCCCTCCCCTCTTCCTTTTAACACACCGCACGCAGCCGTCGCAGCCGCCGAAAAGGGCTAGTCTGACAACTGACGTTGCTGTCGTCGGGGGAAAGAAGGGAATCCTCCGACGGAGACTCTTTCTTTCCCTTTCCCAGCTTCCTCAAAGCCACCGACAGAACTGCAACGACACCCCCCTCCACCTTTGGAACAGTGGTTTTAAAAGTATAAGAGATCCGCCCCTCCCCTGAGGTCCCCCCCCCCCCCCCCCCCCCCCCGGTTCTCCGCCGCTTCGAGCATCGGTTGAAAGAAGCGACGCCATCCCTCTCTCTGAGGGTTGTTCGATGACGATGGCGTCGGTTCCCGTGGCGCTCGTGGGGCTGGTGCTGCTGGGCGTGGGCCTTGTCTGTGGGGTGGCGTCTGTTGTCGTGTTCTACTCGAGCGACCCTGTAGTCGGCCTGCTGTGGGAGGTCGTCCTCATCAGCATCGGCGCCGTGATGACGTCCGGGTACATCAGCGAGCGGCGGAAGCGCATCGCGATCGCTTCGCTCGACGGGCAGCAGTACTGCGGCACCGCCGCTGAACCCTCGGCGGTGCCGCCGCGGAAGGCGGCGGCCGACGCGTTCCGCGACGAAGGCCTCCTGCCGCCGTCGCTCGCCCGCGCGTGGGCGGCCGCGGAGGTGCTGCTCCGCGCCGCCCTCGCCCCGAAGCAGCAGCAGCGGCAGCAGCAGCAGCAGCGGCAGCACGCTTCGCAAGCCCAGCCCGACGCCGGCGCACCCGGCGGGATCTCGAAAAACTCGGTATGGGCGCTTTTTCTTTTTGTCGTAAAAGATCGAAGATCTTAGAAGATTAATACTATTCCGACGAGAACCAACACTTGTACAAAGGTTATTACTCCGTCGCTCCCGAGAAAAACACCGTAATTTTACCCCTCGCTTGTTACGTTTGTTACGCACCATCCAATCTGGCATCACGCAGCAGCAAGGACGAGAGCGGCGAGTACGGAGCAGCGAGACGTCATCATCATCATTAGTTTTGTATCAATCGCGGTTGTGCGAGTGACGAGCTCTTATTTTATTTTTTTGAAAAACAGAAACCGGAAAACCCCGGTTTCTGAAACCGGGAAACCGGGTTTCCTAAGTCCCCTGATCTGCGATCTTATACGACATAATACTCTCCTCCTCGCACGGGAAGAGAGAGTTGTTTTCGTTGGACGCACGCAAACCCGTTCGCAAGAAGCGACCGAAGCATGACACGACGCGTGCAAAGGGGTAGTCGGTAGCGACTGGTGCAGTCCATCGTCACAGATTGTTGCTGCATATCAAGTTCAAACTACTACTAGCGCAGTTCGTGATACTAGCTTCAATCGTGCATGAGAGGCAGTGTTCTGTCTAAACGTTAATCCAAGATTTTTCTTTTTCCCTTGGTATCGTATCATGACTGGTTACTACCCACCCCATGCATCGTCAACAAATAATAATTCAATTCGTCGCAGGCACTGCAAGAACCGAGTTCTGCCACCGAGCTGACCCCGGCTGCCTCATCGGCCGAACCCGCCGCCCGCGACGGCGCCGCGGAAGGACGGGAAGAAGAAGGCGAGCGGGTTCCGGAAGTGCTACCCCTTCGGCTCGTCTGCCCGCGGGGTGAGGGTGCACGCGGTCCTCTCGAAGAACGGCGAGATGCTCGCCGGGAAGTACCTCGAGACCGACGACGAGGCGTCCCGCTCCCGCATGCTGCGGGAAGCAAGTCAGAATCCTACACTCCCTCTTCGCATTCTTGCGTTTCTTTTCCACACAGCGTTTTCTTCGAAGAAAACTCAAAATGAATATCCAAGATCTTTCTTTTTCCGTTGGTATCGTATCATGACTGGTTACTACCCACCCTATGCATTGTCAACAAGAATATTTCAATTCGTCGCAGGCACCGCAAGAACCGAGTTCTGCCACCGAGCTGACCCCGGCTGCCTCATCGGCCGAACACCCGCCGCCCGCGGCGGTGCCGCGGAAGGACGGGAAGAAGAAGGCGAGCGGGTTCCGGAAGTGCTACCCCCTCGGCTCGTCTGCCCGCGGGGTGAGGGTGCACGCGGTCCTCTCGAAGAACGGCGAGATGCTCGCCGGGAAGTACCTCGAGACCGACGACGAGGCGTCCCGCTCCCGCATGCTGCGGGAGGTCAGAATCCTCGAGCAGTTGAAGCACCCGAATGTAGTGTCCATCATCAACTCGAAGCTGGAGCGCCACCGCCCGGTCTTCTACGAAGAGCTCGGCGACCAAGGTACGCTCCGCAACTTGGTGACAACCCTTGGCTCCATCCCCGTCTGGGCCCTCCGGTACTTCAGCCGGCAGGTCCTGGCTGGCCTCTCGCACGTGCACTCGCGCGACGTGATCCACCGCGACATCAAAGCAGGCACGATACTCCTGTTTGCCCGCGGAGTCGTCAAGCTCGCTGGCTTCGGTGAGGCCTGCTACGCTTCCGACCCGCAGGACCCCTTCAACCCCGCCGACGCGTCGCTCGGCGGCAGGGTGTACTGGCTCGCTCCGGAGGTGGTCCACGGAGGGCCGTTTTGCAAAGGGTCGGACCTGTGGGCTTTCGGGTGTACGCTGGTCGAAATGCTGGCGGGCCGGCCGCCTTACGCGCAGAGCTACGCGGATCCGGATGCGGAGGGGGCGAAGGAGGCGTTCCTGCGCATGCGGCAGGGCATGGCGAACGGGGAGGTCCCGGCGGGCGACGACAGCGAGTGTGGCAGGATTCTGTCACGCTGCTTCGCGTTGTCGCCAGGGGACCGAGCCACCGCCGACGAGCTTCTTCGGAAGCCTTGGTTCGACGCTCAGCACAGCGACGACGAGACGTCAGCCGACGGCGGCGGCGGCGGGGGCGACTTTCCGAGCGCGCAGTACTACCCGCTGGGCGACAAGGGCAAGAGCTCGGCGACGAGTCAGTCCTCGCACCGGCGCGCCCCGCGGCAGCACGCCTTCCCGCCCGTGTCGGTCGGCCCGTACAGCGCGGGCAGCCTCGCCAGCAGCGAGGAAGTCGTCGACATCTCGCTGTCGTCGCTTGTGGTGGCCTGCCGCATCCTCGGCCTCGTCCGCCCGAACGTATCCCTCACGCCTGCCACCTTGGCAGCCCGAGGGACTGTCTTGCCTCGTAAGCCGTGAGAGCATACCCGCACCCGACACTTCTAGTCAAGTATTTTGCCCCGCCGTGCAATGTGCGCGTGTTCGACGACGTTAGTTTGCCCGACTCCCGCAATCGTGAGCAACGCACGTACTCAAGAAGTTTCGTGATCTACCGTCGGCATACTTTCAAGCAGAAAAAAGGAGGCCTCACCTAATTTCGGATAGCAGCGAGCGTGTGTGGTTGGTAGAGGCCGTGCTCATGGTTGGTAGAGGCCGTGCTCATGGTTGGTAGAGGCCGTGCTCATGGTTGGTAGAGGCCGTGCTCATGGTTGGTAGAGGCCGTGCTCAGACGAAGCAGCCTCGCCAGGAGCGAGGAAGTCGTCGACATCTCGCTGTCGTCGCTTGTGGTGGCCTGCCGCATCCTCCGCCTCGTCCGCCCGAACGTATCCCTCACGCCTGCCACCTTGGCAGCCCGAGGGACTGTCTTGCCTGGTAAGCCGTGAGGGCATACCCGCAAGCGACACTTCTAGTCGAGTCTTCCGCCCCGCCGTGCAATTGTGCGCTTGTTCAAGTATCCGCCAGGTTCTCTGCCTCCCGCAAAAGTTAGCAACACACTATTCCAAGTGGACCGGTCAACAACTCCCCGCAGTATTTTCAAGCAACAAAGCGAGGCCTCGTCTACTTTCGGGCAGCGAGCGTGTGGGGATCAGGATGCTGTCGCGGACGCTAGAAGGCCGTGTTCGGAAGAAGCTGCTTGGTAAGCCTTGGTTCAACGCGCAACACAGCGACGATGAGCGTGATCAGTTTGACGCGGTTTTGGTGGTATCCAACAGGCCCACACCCTTGAGACCCTGCAGAAGTCCGAAACCATAATTTCAAAATTTTTGAGCCGGTCCATCCCCTCTTGATAGACCGTGATAGACCGAAGAGTACAGCACCGCAATTCGATGCAGCTCTGGGGACTAGGGATGGACGATAGACTGTGGTGGACCGTGATTCCCTGTGATAAACAGCGGCAGGCACTTCGATGCAGTTTCAAGAGATAGGGACGGACCGGCTCAATTTTGCTGTCACAACCTTCTTGCTACCTACCAGGTTACCCGTTCGGTATGAGGAAAACCCCAAAAGAGTTGTGACGCCTACCAGACACATGCATAAAATAGGTGTTCTATTCGCGATTTGGATAACACCGATTGTTTCTCCTCCCGCCGACAAAAAAGGTGCTGCTTAAAAGATCTTCAGCCACCACCCATCGTTGACGCTTCTGTCTTCTATCGTCCGTTTTAAGTCCTGATCCCTTATTGCGGGTCTTCTCGTGTCTCCGCCATGCCGCCCGTCTTGCACCTGTATTGAAAACTCGAAAGAGAACGCTGGCAGCGTGTTTTAAAGAAGAGATTGACCTGGCGATGTTCACTCCCTTGGGCACCTGCAAACAGAACTCGCACCCAGCTGGACCCCAAGCGCCAAAAGCAAAGGGGGGTCATCAGAAACCCAAACGTAGGTGGATTACGTTTTGCACCGCTACCAAGCTTGATTGCGTTCTGGTAAAACCAACCTGTCTCACGACGGTCTAAACCCAGCTCACGTTCCCTGTTAGTGGGTGAACAATCCAACCCTTAGACAATTCTGCTTGTCTGGGTTAGAAAGAGCCGACATCGAAGGATCAAGAAGCAAATTGGCTGCCAGAAGCCAGTTATCCCTGTGGTAATTTTCTGTCATCTCCGGCCTCACTGCTGCGATAGGAGCAACCATCAACCCGTATCAATACAAAAAACGCCATCTCTTAATTTCCGAATCGAGCAACAACCCCAGGAGGTCGGGGGTGGGCGGAGAGAGGTAGAGAGTCTCAGAAAGAGAGGGGACCGCACAAAGGAAACAGAAAACAGTAGAAGAACAAGAGAAATTGAAGAACAAAGAGAAGAAACCGCAACAAAAAAAAAAAAAAAGAAGAAGAGAGAAAAAAACTCGAAGAAGATGAGCTACCAGCAGCCCGCGGGGGAGAGGAGCTGGAAGGGCGACAAGGGCTGGTGGGGCGGAACGCCGCAGACGGACTGGGGCGGAACGGGCTACGAGCAGCCCCACCAGGCCCACACGCTGCCGCTGCAGCCGCACGCGCAGCAACTCCTCCAGCAGCAGCACCAGTACCCGCACTACCTCCAGCAGCAGCAGCAGCAGCAGCAGCCCCACCCGCAACTCCACCACCACCTCCACCAGCAGCTGCACCACATGCCCGCGCAGCTGCACCACCAGCAGCAGCACCAGCAGCAGCCGCCGCAGCCGCAGCAGCCGCAGCAGCCGTACCTCGGAGAGGCGGCTTTCCGGAAAGAGTGGCAGGGCGACCGCGATGCGCGGGCCTCGCCCCCGCCGCAGCTGGCGGCCCCCCCGCCTCCTCCCTCCTCGGCGCCGTCCGCGCACCCCCCGCTGTGGGTGCCGACGGAGGAGTACATGCACAAAGGGCGGAAAGGCGGGCCTGCTTCCGACAGCCCGAAGTCTGCCGCCGCCTCCTCGTGGGGCAAGAACGTTCTCTTAGAGCCCGCCGGAGACGCGAGCTCCGACGTGCCCAGCAAGTCGGAACACGGGAAAGGCTGGAAAGCAGCAGCAGGGAAAGGAGGGAAGGACTGGTACGGCGCCGGTAAGCCGCCCCTGGTAAAGAAGGGCGCCGGGCGGGCCGCGTTTTGGGACGTGGGCCCGAAGGGTGCGAACGTGTTCGCCGGGAAGTTCGGCGGGAAGATTGGGAAGAAGGCGGGGAAGGGCGCGAAGCCGGGGAAGCCGACGCAGGGCCCGTGGGCGTGGCGGCGCCGGCCGCGTGGCGAGCCGCGGAACAAGACGCTGCGGCACTTCAAGAACATCAAGATGAAAGTCCGTCCGCGCCGAATCCCGGACAAGCTGCTCAAGTTCCAGCTCACGTCGTTCCGGGGGAACGTGTATAGCGTTGAAGTCGTCAACATGCGGCAGGGCATCGTCGACGCCGCCCACCATTTGCTCGGCTGCGAAGAAGTGTGCGTCGACATCCGCCCGTACAGAAGCACGCACGACAGCGACTTCGTGTGCTTCGTGCAGTTCTCGATTCCCGCGGAGCGGAAGGTGTACGTCATCGACACCTTATCGGAAGGGACGATGGAGTTCTGGTACTGGATTGAGTGGGACTGGACGATGTGGCCGTGGGCAGCTGGCCCGCTCTCGCTCGTCTGGAAGCTGCTCTGCGACGGCAAAATCCGGAAGTTTTCGATGGACTCAGTGCCGGTTAACGAGTACTTCGCGGCGTTCGGCTGCGGCGAGACGCAGAGCATGATCGATGTCCAGCTAATGGCGTCGTCCTTCACCGAAAGCCGCGATATGGTCCAAATCATCAAAGACGTTGCTGGCGTGACCGTCGAAAAGCCGGAAGTCTCGCCGGCATGGTACGAACGGGACGTGACGCTGCACCGGCTGATGAACGCAGCGTTCGACGTCGTCAACATGATGGACCTCCGCGACCTTTTGGTTGAAAAAATGAAGCCTTGGCCGATATGGAGGGTGCCGTATGCGGGTGAGTATTTCGATGTGACCGAGGACATCTACAAGGAGCGGGGGAAGGCGCGGAACAAGGCGACGGTGGAGGTCGCGGAGACCTGCCTGCGTCCGTTCCTGGACTGGCTCGGCCGCTTTGCAAACGCGCGGCGGCTGTTCACGAAGAAGATGGTCATGTTTTTCGTGAAAGTAGGCCACGGCCGCGCCGGGTGGCGCGGCGCGATCTTTCGGTCGTACCTGCGCGCGTCCAGCGGCGGCGCCGCCCTCCGGAAGCACCTGGCCAGCCACATCGCCGCACACGCCAACATCCGCGTCCGCGACCTCCAAGTGCCCCCCCTCGACGTGCTGCTCGACGGCTACGCGAAAGGCCTCGACGACGCGCCGCAGTTCCGATCCCTCCTCATCCCGTGGATGAACAACATCAAACCCGAAGTCGATGCCCGCGAGGCCGCCCTGCGGGCGCAGCGCGCCGCCGCGGCCGAGGCAGGGCACACCGTCGAAGCCGAGGAAGAAGACGAAGAGGACGAAGAAGAAGAGGAAACTCCGGAAGAGGAAGATTGAAAGCCAAGGAGAGTAAAATAAAAAGTAACGCAGGCGTGTGTAGTCACAACCAGGGGCTTATATATGAAAGCAAACTTGGGCCGTCTCCCAAGTTTACTGTTTACCCGAAAAAAAAAACTTGGGCGGCGGAAAAAAAAAAAAAAATGATAATCTTCTGAACAGCCAGTTCTTTTTTTGGGTGTTGGCCAGGGTCAGTCAGGGCACCATGCCACCGAAGAAGCGGGCGAGATTCGATGGCACGGCTTTTTAGCTCCAAATGCAGAACCTGCTGGGCATGCTCGAGTGCGCCCAGGAAGGAGAAGTGTCAGCAGCTCAAGTCGAAAGCGCAACATCAGCCAATATTCGGGTTATCGCACCCACGACTGCCACTCTAGCCGACTTCATGAAACAACAACTCGCTCCCAGAGGATTTGCATACCAATCGACGCATGCAGAAGCTATGTGCGGGAATTATGCAACATCGCAGAGAAGTCTAGATTACGTAGACCTCTGTCTCCGTGGTGTCTTGTATTGACCGGAGCAGGTGCTGGCGCCAGGAAACTAGTTCGGGGCTAACGTTCTCAGTTGGAACACAAACAGACCCTGTTGCCCCAACGCCCTTACCCGATCTTCTTGCCGCAGCGCGTTCTGACTGCCAAGTTGGCACCTGCAGCAGTGTCCAACGTGGGACGAGAAGCGTCGGAAACTTCTGCCAAAAGGCAACATTCCAACTGCCCAAGTTTCACCCACTGCACTCCCAACTTTCCCGCCAAATCTCTCAGACCCATATAAGTCCCTGAGTACAACTGCGCAAAAAAAAAAAAAAAAAAAAAAGCAGCCATACTGTCTGTTTGCGCGCGAGTCCGCTATCAGGAGCCCAGCGGAAAAGCAACAGAATGGGCCACTTGGCTAATGCACGAGATCAAGTCTAGCTCGAAGATACGATAACACGGAACATTTTCTTTTGGAACCCCACCGATCACCACAAGCACGCGCTAAGCTGAACGTCACAAGCATCCAAAAGGTCGAAAGACACCAATCTGTACGTCCATTCGGATCGTCGGAAACACAAAAAAAAACGCTAACCCAAACAACTTCCGCCGGTAGAGAAACCTTGCCTAAAGAAATCAACTGCCTTCGGGTAGGCTAGTCTGACACTAGTTGTCGTCGGAAAAAAAGAGTAATTGAAAATCCAATAGTTTGGAAAAGAAAAGAAAAACTGCCCAGTGCGGTCATAGTGTAGACTCTCATCATATACAGGTGGCCGCTCTTGCTCCAAAAAATTTTAGCCACATGCAATGTGTGAGGAAACTGAACCGCCCAAGTAGAACCTTCTGATCATGATCATTTGCCAAATTTTCCACCCTTGATGCACTGTAGCGGTTGGGTGAGGTTAAAGGGGAGGCCCGAATAATAACAGTTATTTTGGCACGTCTGGTTGCCTAGAAACACTAACACTACTAGGCGCTGATCCTGCTACTGCTGGGCTACCCGGAACTTTTTTTGTATAAGCACCTGCTTTGTAGGAAATACTTGAGGAGGCTGCCAGCTGCAAAATATCAAAGGAGGTAAATGTGCTGTAGCCCAAACGAAACACAGGTGTGTTTGTTTCCTGTGTTCTTGCTGCTGGTCTCCGCAACCGCAATGACCAAGTTCGCAACGACTGTTATGTGCAACAATAGAAATACTAAGAATACGAAGCAATACTAAGGATACTGAGTATTTTCATTGGAAAACGTTCACCCGCACCCCACCCGCACCCCAGACGGACTCACCCCGATTCCGTGTAAGTCCGTGTGGGAGTATTTTTAGTCCGTGTAAGTCGGGCGGAATGCGGCGGACTGCATTGTATGAATAATGTACAATAAAAATACAATAATTCTTGGTCGGCGGGGGAAATACAATAATCTACAATAATCCATTCGTTTCACAACCGTGCGAATACTAAAAAAAAGTTTCGGGTAGCCGAACAGTAGCAGGATCAAAGAGCGATCCTATTTTTTGACAACCAGACCTGTGTCAAATAACTGTTATTATTCGACCCCCCCTTTACTTCGTAGCGGCGCGAGCAAAGTGCTACAACCGTGGCAAGGACCGCATGCAGGGATAGTCTCTTGTGGGAACACGTTGTGTTCTCGGGTCTAAAAGCTTCGCTCAGGGCAGCTATTTCACACGACGGCTCCGGCGAACCGTCGATATAATCTGACGTACCCCCCCCTCCCTGAAGTTTCATTCAGAATTCATGGAACCAAAAGTTGTGATCGCACCGGAACAGGACCGAGAGTCCCCAACCAAAGACCCACCGATGAGCTCTAGCTTTGGACTGGCCTGCGTCCACGAGCGAAACCCGAAAGGCGCGTTGAAACAAAAGAAGTCTTCAAGAAGAAGGAAAAACAGAGGCCCACGATGGGCTTCATTCCTTATTTGCGGAGTCTTACACCCCCCTTTTTTTTGTACAAACAGTCTTGCGGGTTGCCCTTCAATATGTTGTGCAGGCTGAAAGACTTAGGCAGCGTGTTTTGGTGGCTGATCAGAGTTCCTAACCCGAAAATGAAACCTCTGCTTTTAGCCACATGCAGTGTGTGAGGAAACTGAACCGTCCAAACGAACTTTCTGTTCATGATCATTTGCCAATTTGCCATCTGAAACCACGTCCGGGATTCGGGTTCAGGGTAGTGCGGTAAAACCAAAAACTCTAGTTTCCCTTTCTTCTTTATCATGCGGTGTACGCTTTTTTTCTATAAGCACCTGCTTTGTAGGAAATACTTGAGGAGGCTGCCAGCTGCAAAAGATCAAAGGAGGTAAATGTGCTGTAGCCCACACGAAACACAGGTGAATCTGGGTTCAGTGGCGGGCGTAAGCGTTCAACAAAAAAGACCCATTTTGTAGTTGTATTGTTTCTCCCCCTCTAGCCTCCTTCGCAGTAAGCACAAGGCAGCCCCTCGAGTATTTTTTGTGAAAGGGGAACACGTGCTCAACGACGCCTTTTCTTTTTTGAATTCCCATTTTTTAGACTGTTTCTCTTCGAAGAACGCGGAACATCAAGTGTGCATGAGAGACGGACAGTGTTCTGCCAAACAGTTACCTCAAGCTCTTCTCCCGCCTATCCCTGGCACGGGTTAAGTAGGGGAAGTGACATACGCAACAAACATTCCTCCCCCTCAAAACAGAGAAGAAAGAGGGGGGGAATCTTCGACACGGGGGTTTTCGGTTTTTTTTTTTTTTGTATAAGCACCTGCTTTGTAGGAAATACTTGAGGAGGCTGCCAGTTGCAAAGGATCAAAGGAGGTAAATGTGCTGTAGCCCACACGAAACACAGGTAAATCTGGGTTTAGTGGCGGGCGTAAGCGTTCAACAAAAAAGACCCATTTTGTAGTTGTATTGTTTCTCCCCCTCTAGCCTCCTTCGAAGTAAGCACAAGGCAGCCCCTCGAGTATTTTGGTCGTATACGATCGAAGATCTTAGAAGATTAAGGATATTTCGACGAGAACTAACACTTGTACAAAGGTTATTACCCCGTGCTGCTCCCGAGAAAAACACCGTACTTTTACCCCTCGCTTGCCCACCCTTGCCCATTTTTTCTTCAAGTCCAGTGTCCTGAGGCGTCACGAAGAAGTTCGTGGCATACACACGAGAAACTCTGCATGACCTTTCTACGTTTGTTACGCACCATCAATCTGGCATCACGCAGCAGCAAGGACGAGAGCAGCGAGTACGGAGCAGCGAGACGGGCGAGGAGGAGAGTATTATTCAAAACCCGAAACCGGAAACACCCGGTTACTGAAACCGGGAAACCGGTATCTAAAGCCCTGCAATCCCCCCCCTTCACAAAACAAACAAAAGGTCGAAAGACACCAATCTGTACGTCCCACGGGATCGTCGGAAACACGAATATTCATAAATTTTTGATTTGAAAAAGAAAAAGTGGCCCCTGCAGTACTGTACCTGTACTGTACAGTGCTGCAGTCACGCGGCGCGTCACTGTGTGTCACTGCTAACTTCGAAGCTTTTCACTCCCCATCTCCGTAGTTTGATAGACGTGCACACCGCCACCGCCAGCCTATATCTCACCACCCCCCTCCGTCCCCTTGTTTGCGTGCGCGGGGCGACAGTTCCAGGCACTCAACCCACAGGCACCGCAAAACCGGGGTGTTGGCTGAACCCGACTTTTTTGCTCAAAGTCCTAAAGTCCCCGGGGGGTAGTGTTTACCACGGTGCGCGAGAAGCGCTGGGGGGGCAGACCCATTTGAGCCGGTCCATCTCCTCTTGATAGACCGTGATAGACCGAAGAATACAGCACAGGAATTCGATGCAGCTCTAGGGACTAGGGATGGACCTGATAGACCGTGGTGGACCGTGTTTCACTGTGGTAAACAGCGCAGGCACTTCGATGCAGTTTCAAGAGATAGGGACGGACCGGCTCACCATTGTGATTGCCGCGGTTACTTTGGACAAAGTTGAGGAGCTGCGTCGAATGTTGCCGAAACGCCCCCAAAACGACACCCCATAAACGGTCAAGATCTACAAACCCCGGAACCTGAACTAATACCCTGCTTAGTCTTCCCAAGGCTTACGCTCCGTTTCCGGTCGGTCAGCGAACAGTCCAGAAAACCCGTGTGGTACGCTTAGAGTTCGAGGGGGAAAAAAACCTTTCCCCCGCGGGGAAAAAAAGAAGATAGCGCCACTACTGGACTTGGCGACACTTGGCTGTGCGGCCTTGGCGACTTGTCAGACTGACTGGGTGGCCGGGCCTAGACTCCCCTGCTTGTTGTAGTGCATGCAGATCCGTGTGGTCAGTGTACTTTAAAGTTCCCAATGTTTGTTGATCTGACCTGTGGGGGTTCACACGTGGAAGCACACGTGGGGGGGATAGAAACCAAAAAAAAAAAAAAAAAAAACGCTAACCCAAACAACTTCCGCCGGCAGAGAAACCTTGCCTAAAGAAATCAACTGCCTTCGGGTAGGCTAGTCTGACACGAGTTGTCGTCGGGAAAAAAAAAAAAAAAAAAATAGAGAGCGAAAGAGAAAATAAATAGCCGAAGGGCGCCCATCATCTTGGACCCAAGCAATCTCTGGACGGGGGAGACCCTGCCTGAAGGAATCAACCACCCCCGGGTGGGCTAGTCTGACACAAGTTGTCAACAGGAAAAAAAAAAAAAAAAAAAAAAGAATGAACGTGTGAAAATCCGCACGTTCCACACGAGGAGCGTAAGCCCTGGCCTTCCCTCCGGCCTTCCCTCCAAAAGAGAAAAGAAAAGGGGGGAAATTATTTTAGAAAACGAAGCTAGGCTTTCCAAAATACCTACACGGGATCGTCGGAAAGATACAGGACAAAACCAACAGCACGCATTCAGAGAAAAAGCATTCACTCAAAAAAAAATCGGAAAGAAAGAAGAACCTTTCCCAGAAACTCGGCGAAGAAGACCCTTTTCCTTTTTTTTTCTCTCTCTTTTCCTCCCCCTCACCAACGGCAAGTAAACCCCCAATCAAAAATACTACGCAAGTTCCTTGATTACTTTTGTGTCGTCGTGCGGATGATACGTTCGGTGCGAAGTGTAATGCTTAACCACGTTCACCATTGGTCTTGGTCCTTTCTTTTCGTGTGTGTGTTGTGTATGTGTGTGTGTGTGGAATCCGGGAAGAAGAACAAACAAGAGATGTAAGACAGTGCGGTTCCTTTGGCTGCTCGTTGTTCGCATCAACCAGCCTTTCCAACCTCGAAACGAGTGGAGAAAACAAGAATACATCGCCCTTCTCGGGACAGTAAAGGATTCCACTTGACGCGCCTTCGGCGTTCAAGCTAGCTTGAAATGTGTGTGTGTGTGTGTGTGTGTGTGTGTGTGTGTGTGTGTGTGTGTGTGTGTGTGTCTGCGTGTCTTTCGTGCTGCCCATTGTGACTTCTGTAAGATTTCGGCCAATTATTGCCCCCCCACTTCCCCAATGCCACCCCCCCTCCCCCCGAGAAGTTTCCAGGGGTTGACCGTTTCATCCCAT
This sequence comes from Diplonema papillatum, assembly GCA_030068145.1. Taxonomy (NCBI): domain Eukaryota; phylum Euglenozoa; class Diplonemea; order Diplonemida; family Diplonemidae; genus Diplonema; species Diplonema papillatum. The sequence continues at coordinate 404,917 of JAPJBO010000075.1, read as the reverse complement.
ATAATTCGTTTGTTCAGCCCCAAAGACAACTGTACTGCAGACGGGGAAAGGTGGGGGGGAGCAATTGGCCGCGAACTTTTTCGCTACATACTCAATGTGATACTGCTCGTTCCGGGAGCCGGTAGAATGTGCAGGTAAGTCAAGTCGAAACCATCCGCCTGTTGCTTAGTAGAGGCAAGATGGAAGTACCCGTCGAGGAGACTCACGGAAATGAGCGCGTGGCTGTGCCGGCAGGTCGCTTTTTTCATGAAAGGAGTAGTCGAAGTCGGTCCAAGTCCACTTCTTGTGCCCACGATTGCGGAAGTCGGAAACCCTAGAGAAATGCTCATCAGATCCCACAAAGGGTGTCGGCTCATCTTGACAGCAGGACGGTGGCCATGGAAGTCGGCATCCGATAATGAGTGTGTAACAACTCACCTGCTGAATGCACCGGTCCCGAAAATGGATGATGCTCAAGCGATCCACCCATAGTTGGCCGCGTACTGGTATCACAAAGCCAGGCGTGCGTAGCCCACGCCGCGAAGTCGTTGGCGTGAGCCTCGATGGAGCGTCTGTAATCATGAAGCGGGGCCGACACCCACCTTTCGTGAGAAAATGCGAAGAATACTCGCAGGAGGCTCGCACTCACAGTTCGACTTAGAAGCAGTGTTCCCGTACAGTGCGGTGGGCCTTTCTCTGGAGGGGCTCGCGCGCTTAACAGTTGACTTCAATGCATTCCCGCCCAGCAGCAAGCTGTAAAACCGTATCGAAAGACTTTCAAAGGGAGATCTGCGCCTGGCACGCGCGATCGAATTGTAGCTGTCAGAAACGGGCAGCCTATTTGTCCTCCGTCCAATGCTTCGGTCGGGTTCATTGTACTCTCGTTTTGGGTGACCACATAGCGGTCAGCATGTATCCCTCCCCATACCCCACCCCAAACTGCACCATGTACTTGTCATACGTATGTCAAGTACATATGACGAGTGCATGGCTTGTCAGAAAATAGCAAGTGCTAAACCAACCAGCCTGTCATCTGACAAGTACATGCCCTTTCTGGTAGAAATGTGTACGTGACTTTGCACACTATGACTCTGCGCACACCCTGCTGACAACTCGCAGCCATGCAATAAGCTTGTCCATCTTTCGATACCGAGCAACCAATTATCAAAAGATCTGCTGTCAAACAACCGGCAATCCGCCACCCGACGCAAGATGCAGCTTGGGGACAAAAAAAGTCGGAGTTCTTTTTTTTTTGGCAAAGCATCTGCTTTGTAGGAAATACTTGAGGGAGACTGCCAGTTGCGAAATCTCAAAAGGTAAATGTGCTGTAGCTCACACACGAAACACAGGTAAATCTGGGTTTCGTGGCGGGCGTAAGCGGTTCAACAATGCGTTTCGGCAGGGGCTTATATACGAATAGCAAACTTGGGCCGTCTCCCAAGTTTACTGTTTACCCGAAAAAAAACTTGGGTGCCGGGAAAAAAAAAAAAAAATGATAATCTTCTGAACAGGCAGTCCTTTTTTTGGGTGTTGGCCAGGGTCAGTCAGGGCACCATGCCACCGAAGAAGCGGGCGAGATTCGATGGCACGGCTTTTTAGCTCCAAATGCAGAACCTGCTGGGCATGCTCGAGTGCGCCCAGGAAGGAGAAGTGTCAGCAGCTCAAGTCGAAAGCGCAACATCAGCCAATATTCGGGTTATCGCACCCACGACTGCCACTCTAGCCGACTTCATGAAACAACAACTCGCTCCCAGAGGATTTGCATACCAATCGACGCATGCAGAAGCTATGTGCGGGAATTATGCAACATCACAGAGAAGTCTAGATTACGTAGACCTCTGTCTCCGTGGTGTCTTGTATTGACCGGAGCAGGTGCTGGCGCCAGGAAACTAGTTCGGGGCTAACGTTCTCAGTTGGAACACAAACAGACCCTGTTGCCCCAACGCCCTTACCCGATCTTCTTGCCGCAGCGCGTTCTGACTGCCAAGTTGGCACCTGGCTGGGCGAGCATCCCAGCAGTGTCCAACGTGAGACGAGAAGCGTCGGAAACTTCTGCCAAAAGGCAACATTCCAACTGCCCAAGTTTCACCCACTGCACTCCCAACTTTCCCGCCAAATCTCTCAGACCCATATAAGTCCCTGCGTTTCGGAGTCAAAAAAATACTCGACGTAGCTGCTTCGACTCCGAATGGAAGGGGGGAAATATAGAGGTAAGGGGCAAATACAATACAAACACAATCTGATTTGTTCTTCGCTTACACCACCGTGTGTTGTTTTCTCCGCCGAGGCGGAGGAGAAAAATGCACGTCTCGCCCGGCGATGTCGTGAGGTGCACTGCGTCCTCAACGACGACGAAGGCCAGTACGGGATCCCCCTCACGCAGTTCGATCTTTTGGGGCTGCGGTTCGATCTGGCCAGCAGCCCACTTCGATACAGTATGGCCACTGCTTGGGTTGAGAAGCTGCTGCGATCTTCCGAACTCGCCGTTTTCCGGGGCGGAGCCGTTTCTCCCCGGGCGTTCTACAGGCTGTTCGGCGCTCTGGTGTGGTTCGCGTACACAACGCGTTTTCCCTTGGCGTACGCCCGGTGCGCACTTTCGTTCGTGCAGAGACTCTCCTCACGACTGTCGGTGGGAGGTCTGCAGGCATGGGACGTGCCGGTGAACGTTCCGGTGTCGACAGCCCGCGAAGTTGAAAGCCTCACGGCGACCATCGGGGAGAACCGGTGGGTCACGCGAGTGGGCACGCGCGGGGGGCAGTCGATCCGACTATGGTCCGACGCCTCCTCAAAAGAATGGGCGGCGCTGCTCGAGGGTGAGCCCGATCGGGTGTCACAGGGCATTTTCTTTGGTCACTTCGCGGAAAAGCACATTTTTTTGAAAGAGCTTTTCGCAGTGTTGAAAGGCCTCGAGCTGGCCGTTAGAACACACCGTGGAGTGTCCGTAGAGCTGATGGTAGACAATCTACCGGCGGTTCATTGCCTGAACAAGGGCCACTCGAAGAATTATGCGGCGAACATACTGCTGTCGCGCGTTTTCGATCTGGCCCGAGAGTACGGACTTGAGCTCACGGCTGCGTGGGTGCCGACCCACGAACAGAGGGCGGACGAGTACACCCGGGGTACCCAGGCGAAAGAGAACGCGACGCCTGGAGGGTGGTTACCGAAGGAGGAAGATCTCTCGCCTCCTCCGGATCTGACTACTTGAAAAGCCACTGCGTGGTCCCTGGGGGTCCTGGATGGTGTAAGCGAAGAACAAATCAGATTGTGTTTGTATTGTATTTGCCCCTTACGTCTATATTTCCCCCCTTCCATTCGGAGTCGAAGCAGCTACGTCGAGTATTTTTACATAAGCGCCAGCTTGAAAGGAAATGCTCGACGATGCTGCCCGACAAAGAACAGAAGGGATCCCAAGTGCTGTAACTACCGAACCACGTGTTGAACGGACGTGAGGTCATGCGGGTCTACCCCTACACGACAAATCGCACGAACACAACAGGTCAAAGTCCTGAGTGAGAAAACAACACACGGTGGTGTAAGCGAAGAACAAAAGGGGATGAAGTGGAGCAGGGAGGCCGCGGTGGTTTTTTTTTTTTTTTTGCTTGTATAAACACCTGCTTTTAAGGCAAAACTCGAGGAGGCTGCCAGTTCAATCTTACAGGAGGAAAATGTGCTGCAGCCCACACGAAACTCAGGTAGAATCTGGGCGCAGTGCCGGGCGTAAGCGTTCAACGGGAGCCCTTCGAGAGTATTCTTTTCTTTTTCGGCACCAAAAAATAAATTAGCTCCAGCTCCTGAGGCTCGGAGTTTACCGCTTTTCTCAAGCAATTGCTCGAGGCTGACACCAATCCATTCAATTGCAAGTCTCTTTTTACAACCACCCCCTACACCCCCCTCCCGGCTGCGACGAGCTACGAACAGCCAACCCGACGAAACCACGAACCAGACCATTGCCGCACACGTTTCTTGCCACTGAGGCCCGCCCAGTGTCATCTAGCAGGTGCGCTCGCGTTAACCCCTTCACCGCTATGCATCGGACTGCGGCTTGGTTCTGGTTGTAGCCCAGCACCCGCCCTCGCGGTTAGTCGGTTCATCCGGCATCCCAAGGAGGCGGATTTGGCTTAGCATAACCTTTGCCATCGAGGGCCCCAGCAGCGACTGAAAAAGAGCAGAAGGCGTTCCTCCAGGCAAGCGGGTGGAGCATCAAGAGTTAGCCAGGCACAGCCTACTAGCTTGGGGGGGGTCAGCTGGTCGCCAGACCAGAGTTGGTCTGGAACCTGGTCTGGGTCAAAAAAAAAAAAAAATCTCAGCTATTATTATTTCCCGGAGGAACCGGCTACCCACAGTGTACTACACACTGTGTACTACAGTGTGTACAGGGTACCACAGTGTACTACTACCGTGCACCACGGGGTACCACAGTGGTACCACGGGGTACCACATTGGTGCCACCGTGTGGCACCAATGTGGAGAAGCACATCGACCAACATGTTTGCGTTGCTACACAATGCAACCGCTACCAGAACAGGATTGGGAGAAAGTGGAAAATGGGGCCAAAGAAAGTGCATGACATTCGCGGTCTACAGAAACTGGGCTCGTTTTTTCGCTCAGCTAATGTGCCTGTGCGGGAGGTGGTGCTGCCGACGGAAGGTGTCATCGAACCTTTCGACGGCATTTCCAGAGACAAACAATCTGTTTGCCATTGCTGTTGTCCTGCCAATGGGGACAGCATCGGTCGAGCGTGTCTTTTCAAACATGAAAAGGGTGTTGACAAAAGCCAGGAAGAGGCTTCACGAGCAGACGCTGACCGACGTGCTAATGCTCGGGCTCAATGGCCCGTATGAACGTGGCAGCGGCATCCCGAGGAGCGCTATGGAGGCGTACCTCAATGCGTGGATTGCGAGCCCAAGAACGCTGAACTTCGCCACGTGGCCGGAGTATGAAGCGTGCGTCGACAAAGTGGGGGTCATGCGCAAAAATATGATGACTAACCCAAGGCTGCTGCAATCGGCCCTTCATTGACGCTGTTGTAGGCCCACTCGTCCCTTTGTTTCCCACTGACGCTGTTGTAGGCCCACTCGTCCCTTTGTTTCCCACTGACGCTGTTGTAGGCCCACTCGTCCCTTTGTTTCCCACTGACGCTGTTGTAGGCCCACTCGTCCCTTTGTTTACCACTGACGCTGTTGTAGGCCCACTCGTCCCTTTGTTTACCACTGACGCTGTTGTAGGCCCACTCGTCCCTTTGTTTCCCACTGACGCTGTTGTAGGCCCACTCGTCCCTTTGTTTCCCGTAGCAGGCGTATGGTTTCTTCGTTCTTCGTCCACCATCCACCGCTATCCGGTACGACTTCGCTCTGCAGGCATTCGTTGCCGAACGGGGGTGTCTGCCCTCCTGTGCACAAAAATTGGATACAGACCAGTTTACCAGTTCTGGGCTCGGGGGTCGAGGTCAGAGCTAGTATGCTGGCCAGGCATCAAAAAAAAAAAAAAAAACTGACAACAAACAAAGGCTACACCCAGCCAATGGCGCCGCGGAGGGGACTGTTGCAGGGGTCCCCGCTGAGTGTAATTCTATACCTCTATTACACAGCCGATCCACCTGCAATCGAACAATGCAAGGCCTACATCGATGATCTGACGTCTCATGCGACTATCGACTCTGTCCCCGCCCAGATCAAGATGCTCAACGACTGGATGGCGCGCAAGGGGATGAAGATGGCTCAAAGGAAGCTCGTAGTGGTCGCAACGAGAGTTTGCAAGTTGTCGGTACCCGGACACGGCGAAGTCACGACGCGGCTCTCCTCAAGGCTCCTCGGAGGGTGTCTCCATGGGGACAAGGACCATGCAACCTGCACTCGCAACCGAGCCAAGATGGAACGCTTCAGCCGAGTCTGCGCACTTGTCGCACAGTCGTACTTCTGCTCCACGAGAGGCAAGTGCGACCGATACAGAAGTCATGCACTACCGACCCTAGCGGTACAAGCGATCGCCAAGTGCTTTGACCCCTCCCACCCAAAACTCCTCGCAGCATACAACAAGCTGATCCCGAAGCACCGCGGCAGTAAGGGCATCGCAAACTACCCAGCATGCACCTTCGGTTACGGGATGACACCTGTGAAGGATTTTGCGGAACAGCAGAGGGCAAGGGCGTACATGGCTGCTCACCCCCACGCCACGGAAGGACGCATACCGGCGACCGGTTTCGAGCTAGGGCCACCACGAAGAGGCCGAAAACCGTACATTGTTACGTGGACGGAAAAGGCCCTCCGGAAAGCCGAAGCCGAAGGCGGGGAGATCAAGGTGGCTACCGACGGCAGCTACCACGAACGAGAAGGCAGGGGGTCCGTAGGCGTCTACGTCAACGGGACGGCCTACGGGGCAAAAATCCAAGGTAGGATCAGCTCCAGCACAGACGCAGAACTGTGCGCGTTGATGGTGCTCGCCACAGCCCTAGACGCAGTGCAGCCCCAGGCCACAGTCACTCTGCGCAGTGACAGTCAGAGTGCGATAGCCCGCACGCGGAACCCCCGGAAAGGAGACCCCGTCGCCGCGGTTCTGCGCAACATCCCGGTGGTCCAGTGGGCAAGGGGCCACCGCGACAACGCGGATATCAACGCGGCCGACGAAGCAGCGACCAATGCGCACCAAAGTATCCGCTCATTCGACATCGAGTGGTGCTACAGCGTAGCCAAAGTCACAAGGCTGTGTCGACGCCGACGGCAGCAGCCCGACGACAACGACGAGGCGAATGACCTGGTGCAGCTGGAAGAGAGTGGCCGTTTCCTGCGGAGGAGCCGCAACTGCAGCCGTGACATGGCGGTCCGCGACCGACTGACGAATGAAGTGCCGCCACGGTGCCTCAGCACGCAAACCCTCCGGGCACTGCGGAAGCTACACGGCGCGACGGACTTGCTCCAGGCCCTGGTCCGAAGGACGATCATGCCGTTTAGAACGAGCGAGGCGTGCGCCGTCGTAGGATGCGTTGAACGAGGAAGTGCTAAGCACGTGCTCACGGCCAACGACGAGCTTCACGTGCGGAGTTATGGACCCGAAGCAGACCTGGCGAGAATTTATGGACAATGCAACGTGACGTACTGGCAAATCATGGACGACTTCGCAGCGCGCAACGCCACTGTAATGAAAAGTGTATGCGAGCGGATCAGCTACCAAGAGCCCAGCGGAAAGGCTGCGGAGTGGGCATCCTGGCTCAAGCATGAATTAAAGTCTAGCCCGATACAGTAGAGCTTCCTAACCAACCCCCCCGCCCACCGACCACACGCACCAAGCTGAACCTCACAAACAAACAAAGGTCGAAAGACACCAATCTGTACGTCCCACGGGATCGTCGGAAACACAAAAACACTCACACACACAAAGGAAAACATTCCTCAGGGCTTGCCTCACCAGATGCCGACAGGGGATCAGCTTCTATTTCCACATTTGGACTGTCAGTCCAAATTTGGAAAAGCCGGCGGGGAAAAAAAAGAAAAAAAAGTGGCACTACACCACCACCCAGGCCCCCGGCAGAGGTGGCCAACGTGCAATCCGAGACACTCAGGGCTCAGCATTGTCGTGAAGTTACGTCGCGTCGCGCTGTGTTGAGGCCATTCCTGAGTGAGGACGCAAAAAGCCGTTACCGTTCCAAATTTGGAAAATGTGCCGGAGACCAAGCTAATGCCCTGGATGCCGAAAGGAAAAAAAACAGAATTCCCCAGGGCTATGGCGGCCACAAAACGCGTTTCCATCCGGGGTTTCTTTTTTAAAAACAATGTAACATCGTTACTAACATGGAAACGGAAACGGAAACGGAAACGCTCCTTATTTCCGCAGCCGTTTTCCTTCCTAAGGGAACGCCGTTTTTTTCTTGCGAAACCATTCCGCTTGCTTGCCAACTCAGCCCCACCCCCAAACGACTCGATGCTAGCATCAAACATGCATGAGAAGCAGACAGTACCGCCTAACCACCAAGCTAAGGTTTCACCCCTCAAGAAAACGAGGTGGAGAACGGTGCGCAACAGCCCGCGGTAAAAAAAAGGGAACCCAACAACAACAAAAAAAAGGAGTAACCGTAAAAGAAAACAGAGGATCCCAGTCCCCTTCTTAGTTGTATTCCTTACTTGCGGAGTCTTGTACTCCCTTCTTTAGTTCCACTCTCTATCTCTCTGTCTCACACACTGTCTTGTTGTATTTTTAGGATGCAAGCCCAAAAGAGAGGCAGCACACATGTCCCTAACTTTCGGCAGCCGGGACCCACTTGCAACGATAAGAAAGAAAATGCATTCTTGTCAAAGCCGAATTTTATTGAAAGTATGCTAATACTGCAGGGAATAGTTGACCAGACCTCTTGAGATTGTGCTAACCACGATTCGGGAGAAGCTGCAAAGCCAAAAGCAGGACCGACCCCCCCCGTTCGGGAGAAAAAGCGAAGAATAACAACACCTTCTTTTTTCATCTGTCTTTGTCAAGAGCTGCGACTCAACTATTCCTTGCACGCCTTTCTGGCGGAGAATTTCCATCCCCTCTTCTAGGCCGTAGCTAAGCCAAAGCTCGAGAGACCAGTCTTCGCCCATGACCAGTGCTGCTCGCTGCATCGTTGCTCTATGACTGCCTCAGTGCGCCTCAGTGCAACGATACAACGATGTAAAAACTAGGAAATAAAGTTCTAATCCATAAATAACGCTAAATAAACCAGGATTTGACATGGTCGGCGTGCGATAATATGCGATAGTCCATAGTACTGTATTTGCCCAGGGTTTAGGCGTGCGATAATGCGAATGAAAATGCGATAATTGGCGCCAAAATTCCGAATGCGATAATATGCGGTAATGCGAATTGTTTGACCACTATGCCTAGGGGGACCTGTTTGGGGAGCCAACCACCTGGTTGTCGCGTCAAAGGGACTGTGTGGTGCAGCGTGATGAGTTGCATGCGAATTGCGCATAATCCTCGCGGTCATCTCTTCGCACGTGAAGGGTCGTGCTTTCGTCTCTTCAGCTCGTCTTGATCGTCGGGTGTTCCCTTTCTTCGCCTGCGCGTTCAGACCGTGGTGCAGCGTCGTGATGGACCGATCGTTTGAAGCTAGAATGTAGAATACTTGTGTGTGCGATGGCCTGCATCTATGTCGTAAACAGCGGCGGGCAATGCGATGCAGCTCCATGTATGCGGGTGCCTGAGTTACAAGGCGGACCGGGTCAGTTCTAAACCCGTCTACAGAACTCCGTAGACACGTGTGATATGTGTGTGCCTTTGTTGCCTAATGTTTTGAAAGAAGTGTGAAGGGAACTGTATAACTGAGCCGGTCCATCCCCTCTTGATAGACCGTGATAGACCGAAGAATACAGCACCGGGCAATTCGATGCAGCTCTAGGGACTAGGGATGGACCTGATAGACCGTGGTGGACCGTGATTCACTGTGATAAACAGCAGCAGGCACTTCGATGCAGTTTCAAGAGATAGGGACGGACCGGCACAATAACTAAATAGTACAGAGGGGACGGGCAGGTACGGGTGCAGCCTTGTTCGCTGCTCTATTTAAAACTATTTTGGGGGCGCTTGCTTTCGTTTGCTCATTGTGTCGCGATCGTACGTAGTTAGCACAGTGCTACATCCCCGTCCTCTGCCCCTGGGTTGACCGTCTCTACGGGCTCGCCCAAACCTCTCCGAGGTACGCCCCCCCTTGACGATCTGCTTTGGGCGCTAGCCGCGGAGCAGGGTGGCCTTTTTTTGCCGCGCGGACTGCTGGGGACTAAGTGCGTTGCTCAGGGTAGTCGAAGGACCTGACCAAACACACTAAAGGGGGGGGGGGTCGAATAGTAACACCTGTGTTATTCTTCGATTTGTCGAATAATAAAAAAAGTTCCGGGTAGCCGAACAGTAGCAGGATCAAAATAGTGGTAGTGTTTTTAGACAACCAGACGTGTGTCGAATAACTGTTATTATTCGACCCCCCCCCCCCCTTTATGTTAGGGCAGACTATTTTTTTTTTTTGATCCGCGTCCTAGCGCGCGGAAAATTTTGGGAAACCGTGGAAAAAAAAATAGTTGAAAAAAAAAATATTTTTTCTTTTTTGCTGTGGGAAGGGTACAACAGGGTGCCATGGGACTCCAGATGGTCACTGAAGTCCGAGCTTCGGCTGCGGAAACACCAAACCCCGCTCGTGGGGCCAACAACGACACGTCAGCGGAACGCCGGATTAGAAGCTCGCTGCGAATCTCTAATTTGTTTTGACCCCCTGACCTATCTGTTGCTGCAGCACCACGAAAGCTGTGATGCCGGCAAATTTCACCTTGACTAAGTGAGTGTTGCATGCTAATGCAAAAACAGGGCACAAGCAAAGGGAAGGGACACTGCTGTGTTTTTGCGCGATCGATGTTGAGATTGGTGCAGTGAAGGATCGACACCTCCTTGAGATCAACGACCTGTCGTTGTCCTTCATGAAGATGTTTCAGCAGATCATAAAAGACCGTCACCTCCAGACGCCTGCCGAGTATGATGATGATGTGGTGGTGTCGGCTAGGGCTGATAGCAGGAGTGTGTGGAGAGATGTTTCTCTTGGGATGATGCAGGCCATGGACTCCATGCAGTACCGGGAGGTTCGGTACGTTGTGAAGCAAAAGTTCCCGTAGCGAAAACCTGTCAACGCCTTCGACCTGTAAAAAAGAGCCAAGCCCGCGTGAAGCCGCTGCAAATGGGTGAAACGAAGTATTTGACAGGGCCCTCCTGGTCGATGAAAAAGGGCATCCGTTCTATCAGGAAGTGGCCAAGACCCTTCGCAAACTTGATGGGCTCCCACTTTCTGTGCAGCTGTTGCAGTAGTATGAGGGCACCAACAAGGTGATTGCCCAGCGCCGTACCGCCGACATCCCCCGGTGCACCCTTCAGAACCTGCAAGAACAAGAAAGTAGCCTGAGAAATGTGTTGGCCTTGCCGTGGGTTGCAGAGCTGAGGTATTCTCAGCATCCACTGCACGAAACTGCAGGAAGTGAGAGATGTGGTGTATACCCGTATCGTCACGCAGCAAGCGCAAAACCAACAGCGCACTGAGCAACGCAGTGCGGGAGTTCCATCCAGAAACCCTGTTTGCGACTGGGAGCAGTCCATCGTGAAAGCGGAGGGGTCTTCTTCTGTTGGGGAGAGCTGGAAGGGCAATTCGCCGAGGCAACTCGAGCCGTTTTCACTGGACACCGTGCCCAGCCTCTCTGACGATCGCCGTGCTCGGTTCAAGCAGATCCACGGGGTACGGGGTAAAGACGAGCTTCCCCTTCGGTGTCCACAAATACAACGCTGGGGGGCAAGCGCTTGGTATTCAAGCTGCCACCGAGCGACCGCCGCCTACAGGATGATGTCGCAAAGGCGTTCAAGTCGTGCATCGGGACGGGGAAAAGGTTCCACACCCGGGCCATGAGGATGAAATTCGTCGAGGTCTGGAAGTCATCTCGGGTTCCGCGTACCATCCTCAAGACGATGTACATGTTCGTGACCGGAGATGTGAATCCCCTGCGCACACCAACCGAAAGCCACCTGGCTGAACTCCTCACAACTGATTTCACCCCAGTGAGGTTGCATTCCGAAGCTCGTCAAAAGAGTCCAAACACGACGGCTACTGGGACGCCATGGGCCGCGTTCTTGAGAAGTGCGGTACTGTCGTGGACGAGAGGCGTCATGGAGAAGTTTCACGCCTCACGGTTGAGGCCCCCGCAAGCATCCGGCTTCTCATGGAAGAAGTGCAGAAGCGGCTTCCGGCCGATGCCCACGTCCCGTCCGAAACGTGGGTACGATACCAATTCTGGCCGAGTACGCCGAACAACACGGTTGCTCCCAGGCAGTCGCAAGGCCCACGACTAGACGCCTACTACTGTCGGTGGCAGCAGCTCTACGCTGAAGGCTCACCTGGTCCCTCCGTACAACAAAAAGCCTGAGCACATGCAGACGACAGTTATTTCCCAGTGCAAAAAGTCGCCGAAGAATCAAAGTGAGGGGCGCGTACCCCTCCGGCCCCCCACCCCCCGACCGCTTGCCACCAAGACCCCCCCCCTCCACACAGGAACCCACAGGCCAGGTGACTTGCCAAACTATTTTTTTTAAAAAAACTATTTTTTTTTGCGCGCGCGCGCGGAAAATTTTCAAGGGTCGGGGGACGCGGATCAAAAAATAAAAATAGTCTGCCCTTATAGCAATGCTACGAATTTACCGCCCTGGAGGGACTTTGCCAGCGTTCGTGTCCTGAATGGCCTCCGAACCCATTTTTCAGCAGTTTTCGCAGTTTTGATAGTTTGAAAATCCTGCAGGGTGCATTTGACTAGACCTCTCGAGAGTTGTGCTCCCGTTTGTTGATGGTCCGCCTTATGTGTCCGTGACTTAAAGGACCGAAACACGGCGCAGACGGGACCAGTGCGATGTTGAGCGTATCTCCATTCCAAGCAGCACGTTCTTGCAACACCCTCCCCCCCCCCCCCCCCCCCCCCGACCCCGTTTGCTATCGGATTACCAAGTGGTTCTCAGATGTTATGTCGACAACAGTGGAATGATCCGAGGTCAGCCTTTTCACAAAAAAAAAAAAAAAATAATTAGCAAGTTCCCTCAAAGCGCCCGAGCCAACTCACCCTCTGCCTGATCGAATGTTGTCGAGCGTTGTAGTTTTGCGTTAGAATTCTAATAATCTGTGGCGATACTCTGCATCGCCGGCGTCGCGGTTACCTCTTTAGGTAGTGGATCGTGATCGAGCGAAAGATTGTGCGCAATCGAGCTCAGGCCGTTTTCCGTGGGGGTCGGTAAATGGACTCAGCATCGGGGCTTCCTCAAGTCTCGCCGGCGCAAACCGACGCAGCACGCTGTGTGGTTCGGTTCGATGGCTTCGTTCGATGAAGAAGTGGTCAGCTACATATCGGCAAGCGTTGACTCAACTCCTTCCGAGTTCTTGTTGGAACTTGCATCGACTCTCTCCCCTACAACTGTTGCACAGTGCGTTGCTCAGGGTGGTCGAAGGCCTGAAAAAGTTCCGATTCTGTGATGGTTATGATCTTAGCGGCAGCGCTGGTACAACCTCCTGAGCACAACCGACAGAAAGAAAGCGAAAGCGCAAAGAGTCCGATATTCCTCTACCCGAACCCCCAACACGGTACGCCACAACTCCATGACACGGCATGAAGCAAGGGTTTGAATCTTCTTCGGCACAAGTAGTGCAATCAAGTGGTCGAGTTTGGTTCGCATATTTTTCGTTCTTTTTGCTCGTTAGTACACGGAAGTCTTGAGGGCAGAACGTGGCCAGTCAAAACAAGTCAAGGACGAAGTTCTGGGTGTAGCCTACGAACCAAGACGGGTGCAAAAAACAGGCTGAAAAAGTGCAAAAAAACGTAAATAGGATCTTGGATTCTTTGCCCAAAAAGAGGGTAAATAGGGCTACACGTGAAGAATGGGCCACCTGGCTGAATTTCTATTTGCAAAAGGGAGTAAACTGATTGGTTAGTGGGGATTGTCCCAGCGGAAGAAGTTTTTGTTTGAAAGGAGGAAATAAAAGGTTCACAAGGAAAACAAAGCAAGCAAAGAAACAAAGTCGTCAGACATCAGAACGACGTATATCGTCGACCGCACAAAAAGAATTATCATAAAAGTTAGTGGGCCAACTACCCTCTCCGCCCTCCCACATAACACGGTGGGACCCGGGTACCGGTGTTGCACGTTCTGGCGATCCCCCCTCCTCTTGTTGGCAGCAAGGTTTCCAAAAGGGCGGGCGGGAGGGCAGTAATAAAGCCGCGAACCTTTTCTGATTTCTGAGTTTTTGCTCTTCGTCCTTCTTATTTTATTTCTTACCTACCCTCTCCTGTCTATAGCATCGCGTTTTTCCGAGTTTAAGATCACCCGAGAAACTTGAGCTTGAGAGTGAGACTTTGTGAGTATTGGATTATTTGCCGTAATCTTCTCAGCCAAGTGTACGTGAGCCAAGAGAAAATACTCCATAAACTGGTCATGCGACTAGTATGTACTTGTTATATGACAAGTAGGTGTACTTGTCGTTGTACTTGTCATAATTATGACAAGTACGTGGTGCTGACAAAGTCCCTGGGGGGAGGGCGCGACCTTAAACACGAAGGGGGTAGGTATCATTTTTCTCCATTTGTCCGCCAGTCAGAACGCCCCCGGCTGCGCCACCATCGGTGCAACAATCACCTTTGACTGGGCCACGGCTCGCTCCGCGCCCACGGCGCAATGACTTACGCCCGCCGTAGTAGTACGGGATAGTAGCGGGGCGACCGGATACTCCTCGGAGAGATGGTCCCTGCACTCTAACTCGTCTCTCTCTCTCTCTCGGAAATGTCAGCGCGGTGCATGCTAATCCATGTGGTTTATGTACTTACAAAAGAACTCAATGCTAAACAAACTTTCAGGAGAAGGGCCACCTGACGGATCCCGGTACATGCCTAGCATATAGGGTGACGACAGCGTTTTACGCGGCGTGCGAGAGGTTGCCACGACTGCTGCCTCTGATGGAGAGCATCCGGGGAAGATACGCCGAGGGGGGACCTACCCCTGGGGCCAGTTGGACTGGCGATGAGGAGCATGGAGGAGTGTGGACGCGTATGGGGACCCGGGCCCCTGTCTCGCACACTGAGGAATGGTGCAACATTTGACCCGTTAACCTCGGCACCTTCGAAGAGGGGACATGAAGTTAGGGCGGACTTGAGGGCGAAGACGTGGTCCCGACTGGTGGCGAGGCGGCCGGGATTTGAGGGCGTACAGAGAGCCGATCTGGAGCGGACGAACTCCTTCTGGAGGATGCGTGAATGTCCCGCGCACACCGCGAGGCTTATACGTGTAGCGTTGGCGGGAGGGGTGAACACGGCTGAGTACACGTCGCGGATGAGGCAGGCCGGAGCTGAGCCGCAGGCGCCCAGCTGCAAGCACTGTGGAAGCGGCGACACCGAGGACGAGAAACACGTATTCTGGGACTGCGGAGCGTACTCGCACATACGGCGACGAGAGGCACATGCCGAGCTGATGGCAGCCAACCGGGCCGACTGGCCCAGATGCACGCTGGAACACGGAGTGGTAGTACCCGAGAATGTCCACTTCTCGAGGCGGCTCCAGGAGATGATGGCTGAAATCCTTGCGGAACGGGCTGGGCTCGAAGCACGTGGCTGGGAGCCAGGAACCCCACGACCCCCTGGTCGAGAGCGGATGCGATGCCTGCCGAGAAATTTTACCACCCCTTCGCGCGGATTGCCCCGGCATGGACGTGGGAGCGGAACAAGACCTGGGGACTACCGACGTTTTATGCGTTGGTAGCGTGGGTGTCGGTATAGAGAAGGCACTCGTCACGTGCGCGACCCATCACAAAGGGAAGTGTGAGGCGTGCAGAGCACTCGTCCGAAGGGACGCTCCCACGGTAAAGAGCTGCCGGCACCATCACCACGCGAACGATGGGCAGCCGATCGCGGTGTGCTCAGAGCACAGCACGACGGCGTGCGGCGAGTCAGAGCACAGCACGACGAAATGCGGCGAGTGCAAGACGGCGGCGGCGTGTTGCCGCAGCGGGCATCATGCCTGCCGCACGCATGGCAGAGGAACCTGCCAAGAGTGCAAAAGGCTCCCTACGCTGACGCAGAGGCGACCGGCGGCATGTTGCAGCCGCGGCCACCACCAGTCCAACAAGCCGAACGTCCAGTCAACCCCCGGACGCAACAAGAAGAAGAGGCCCTCCTCACCCACCCAGGTGGGCGTACAACGGGAAACGCCAGTAGGAAAGCGAGCGGCGCGAGCGCCGCTCGCGGCAACGAAAAAGGAGACGGCGACGACCGGACGGGCGACCAAGAGGCCGCCACCAACGCCAGGAACCAGCGAACGACCAGCGCTGAAGAAGAGGGTGCTAAGGAAGGCCCGATCGCCGGCCGCAAGCGGAAGAAGACGAAGGCGACCACACCCGACTCAGGGGTGCATCGAAGGAAGAAGAAGGTACCGAGGGCAAGCAGCTCTCAGAAACGACCGGGGACCACGGGCACACCAATGCCCTCGAAAGTGGAAAACGGGCACTCCTGCCTGCCCTCGTACTCGCCGACTCAGTCTTTGGAATCGCAAGAAAGCCAAACCCCGCTAGCTCCACAAATGCTCGACCTTGACGACGCAATGGCAGGTGACGACGTCATCCGATAACCTGACTTTCAAGGCAGTGCATGCTAATCCATGTGGTTCATGTACTTAAAAGAACTCAATGCTAAACAAACATAACGTGGGCGGCGCCGAAGCTTTACCAGCTTCGGCTGACACCATTTGCGCACTTAACCATGGTTAAGAAGACGACTGAAAGCACAGACACGAAGATAGCTCAAAGCATTTGCAAAATAACACGAAAAGCCTCTAGGCAAAACCCCGTTTTCACATTTCTTTCCCTCTCGTTTTCTTCGCCGAGTGTATCGGGCACGCGGCTGGGTCCGGTGAGGGCGGCGGCCGCGCACAAGGACAGATCCAGCAGGTGAGTAGCGACACCTCCCCAAATTTTTGCGAGCACAAAAAAAAAAACAACGTACCGGACAGTGGCTTATATATGGGTCTGGTGCTCGGACCAAGTCCGAGCAACGAAAAAAAAAAAAGCACAGAATGCCCCGGCTGAGGGGCCCAGTAGTAGTGCTACAGTACAGCAGTCACACTAGCAGTACACAGCACCGGTTACTGCACCTTTGGATCATCGTTGAAGCAACGTACAGCCTCAATTTTGGAACCTGCGACTGGCCCAAGAGCTTGAAAAAATTTCCGCGCCTGCGGCGCTGGTATTTCTGGCTTGTGTATTGTTTCATGACGTGTTGCCAAGAAAGCGAAGACCGCGGCTTTCCGCCCTGCTGTTGCAGATTACTGCCAAGTGTTCTTGAATGATCCCGGCACACTGCTACAGTACCCCAACACTCGCCTTCTTCGCATGGCTCTTTTGCTTCCGAAGGACAGTCGCTGTGATGGACAGTAGTGACAACCAAAGAGGTGCACCCTGTCAGATACATAAACGTGCAGTTGTGCCGCAACTGGGATTTTTAGTAACTCCGAGCAACTTATGGACAGTTACGTGGGAGGAATTTATATATATAAGGCCCTGGTACCGGAGGAAAGAGAAAAAAAAAAAAAAAAAAACAGAGGGCTAACGCTCCGTTTTTTCGGTCTCAGAGAAAAATACGTGTGATCCACATGTGGGCGCTAAAGGTTCGAGGGGGAAAAAACCTTTGCCCTTATGTGCGACGCAGGGATTATCCTGTATCGCACATATGCCTAACCATCGTTGCATCGTTGCAGGAAATCATTGGTTTTTTTTCTTTATTTTTGCATCGTTGCATGATCGTTGCTCACTATGGTAGGCATAGGGCAACCATGCAACGATGTAGTGCAGCGATGTAGTGCAACGATGTAGTGCAACGATGTAGTGCAACGATGTAGTGCAACGATGTAGTGCAACGATGTAGTGCAACGATGTAGTGCAACGATGTAGTGCAACGATGTAGTACAACGATGTAGTGCAACGATGTAGTGCAACGATGTAGTGCAACGATGTAGTGCAACGATGTAGTGCAGCGATGTATTGCAACGATGTAGTGCAACGATAGGAGTAACAAACCATAGGTTTGACTGCGTATGCAGCAGTAGTGCAACTATAGGACACCATGCAACGATGCAATGGTTGGTTGGTTCAGTATGTTGTTGCAACTACCTATGATGATGATGATGATGAGCTGGCGTGTCGGCTGATGAAGCCAGTGACAGCGACGTGAGCGACTCTTCGGTGGATGACACTTCTTCGGCAGACGACGACGATTCCTCTCTTGATGAGAAACCTCTTTCGCAATCGCGTGTTCCCGTGCAAGTCCGGCCTCCAGAAGTGACCCTGCACCAGTGAATACAGAGCCAGAATCGTTGCTGACCCAGGCATCTGCACCAACCGCAAAGACAGGAAAAGTGCGAAAGGCCGCTGCTGCTGGTCTCTCGAGCTTTGGCTTCACGGTAGGTGACTATCCGCCAAGAAGACGTGTACTAGTAATTATTCGTCTTTGGGAAGTATGCAGATATTTTTTTTTTGCATCGTTGCAAGAGAGTCCCGGCCGCGAGAGTTAGGGATATGTGCGATCCTGTATGGTTAAAAAAATTTTTTTTTCACCAAAAAAAAAAAACGATTATTCTGAAAACGGGCCGGTTAAAAAAGATTTTTTAACCATGGGGGTTTCTGGTGAAACCTTTTTTGTGCTCCTGCAGGCCAGGCTACAGGACTCCCGCAGACCTACACGGTGGGGTCCAGCCTCAGAAGCAGCTGGGGTTAAAAAGGCAGGTGTCGCACCCGCATTTCGGGTGTGGATTTACACGCATTTTGGTGGTACACACCCGCTTTTCGGGTGTGACTCGGGCACACCCTCTAGCTCAAGCTTCTGAGACTCGACCTCACCGTATCACGGGTACAGGTCATATTACCTGTAACTGCGGCCATGCCAAGTATTGTACCCCACCTACAATTCCATCTATGAAATCAGGCACATCCGAAGATGAACGTGTTGACTTTTTAACCGGGATTTTCCTGAATTTCGGGGATTAGAATAACCCCTGGTGCGACGGCAAAAAAAAAAAAAAATAGCGTCGCTAGGGCTACTGGACTTGGCGACACCTGGCTGTGCGGCCTTGACCACTAGTGGGCCTAGACTCCCCTGCATGTAGACCAATAAATCAAAATCCACATGTGGTACCTGTGGATCCACACGTGGGGGAACAAAATCCAAAAAGAAATAACGTGTGGAAATCCACACGTTCCACACGTGGAGCGTACACCCTGGATTAGCTTCTATATCTGCCTTGTCAGTCCAAATATGGAAAGGCCGGCGGGGGAAAAGACGAAAAAAAATTGGCACTACACCACCCCCCAGGCCCCCGGCAGAGGTGGCCAGTGTGCAATCCGAGGGCCTCTCAGCGCGCCAGCATTGTCGTGAAAATACGCCGCGTCGCGGTGTGTTGAGCCCATTCCTGAGTGAGAGGGACGCAAAAGGCTGTCAGCGGTCCAAATTTGGATAATGGGCCGGAGACCAAGCTAATGCCCTGAAAAAAGAAAAAAAAAAGAGAGAAAGAAGAAAAAAAGAGATCCCTGATAAGTGAAAAAGGAGACGTCCATCAAGTTTCAAGCCCCCATACAAACTCCCGAACGGTAGACCCTGCCTAGATGGAACCAACCACTCCCGGGTGAACTAGTCTGACACTTGCTGTCTTCGCGAAGGAAAAAAAAAAAGGAGGGTGCGCATGCAACACTTAGCACAGTCGCCAGGCATCAGAACGACGTAAATCGTCGACCGCACAAAAACGCTAAAAACAAAGAAAATAACGAAAAGGAGGGCCTGCAAACGCGGAAAGCACCCCTCTTGAGTGGGCAGTGCGTAGGTTCGTCACTTTCTGTTTCACGACGCGCTGGTGATGTGCCGAGTGGACATATCTAGTCGCAAACAAAGAAGTCAACAACAAAAAAAAAAAAAAAACAAATAAACAAGTGGCCACTTGTTATGCATTTCTTCAGTTTTTGCACATAGAATGCGGACAAAACCTGTATCGCAGTCTTTCGCTTCGGCACCGAATTGTGTTGCCTTCATTTTTTGGTTTCGCAAGAGGGCGAGAATCAAGCGAATAACAAAAGCGAAGGCGCAACAATCTTAGGCGAACAAGCAACCGAGTTTGCATTCTATGCCAGCAGGTAGGTGCATGCCAAAGCGGGTCTTGCAGTACTCGCAATCTTGCGGATTGCCCGAGGCTATAATGACGTAGACAACGTGATTCGGCGGTTGACCAGAATTCCTAAGGGTAAACCCCAAGAGGGAAGTCGACCAAAACGGGCACGCACAAACAACAAAGCGCCGTCTTTTTAAAGATCGGCAATGCTCGTGGCCAAATACCCACCCCCAACTCCACCCCCCGTAAGCCTGTCCATCCCCTCCTGGATTGCGATGTACCGTGATACAGCTCCAAGCGATTCTATGAAGCTTGGTCTACCTGGAAACGCATATGCCGTAACATACGACCGGCGATGGTACCCCCGAAAAACAAAAAAAAAAAGGCGCACCAAGCTGAACCTCACAAACAAACAAAGGTCGAAAGACACCAATCTGTACGTCCCACGGGATCGTCGGAAACACAAAAACAAAAAAAAAAGGCGCACCAAGCTGAACCTCACAAAACAAACAAAAGGTCGAAAGACACCAAGCTGTACGTCCCACGGGATCGTCGGAAACACAAAAAACAAAAAATGAAGTACGCAAAAACTTACGTACCAACTACAGGCACTATGCAATACGGGGTGCAACAATTTATACTCTGTGGTAGAATGCCAAGAGAAAAAAGGGAACGGGAGAGGGGGGGTTTGGGCAGAAGTGTCCTGGTGAAGTACGATGCTGTGCATGCGCGAGGTATGCGACATAAACCTTCCGGAAACCCGAAATCCATCTGGAAAGCCTTCTTCTGCATAGAACTTCGTTCCTATGGTTTAGAGGTCCCTGTTGGTTACAGACATCGGTCGCATACTACACATGCACGGCAGCGTTGCTTCGCCAGAACATTTCTCCTCAAATCTCGCGCTCCCCCTTTTTGGCATCGTCTCATATGCAGCTGGTGGTTGCAGCTGTGTGTCTAACGGTCCTGACAGGTCTTATGATCAAGGGGGATTCTGACAACGAAGCATCGGCACCGGCGATTCGCATACTGGAGGTCACAAAACAGGACCACCACACGAGATACAACCAGAAAACGACGAACTGACGTTCATGGCACAAGCCACGCAGGAACTACGGAAGTGCCATGGACCTTTCTTCGGAGCGGCTCACGCACTCAAAGATCGACTTGTACAGGAACTACGCAAGTGTGATGGACCTTTCTTCGGAGGGGCTCACGCACTCAAAGATCGACTTATGACGCAGGAACTACGCAACACTGGTTTTCGGGGGTGCCATTGCGGGGGGGAAAAAAGGAAACCCTGCCTAAGAAATCAACCGCTTCCGGGGGGCTAGTCTGACACACTCGTTGGGCAACTTAGAAGTAAATGAATACCTATCCCCCTTCCCCATTTTATTTTACACGTTCTTCGACGAAGACTTGATGCTAGCATCAAACATGCATGCGAGGCAGTACTCTGCCTAAACATTAAACTAAGTTTTTCCCCATTTTATTTTACACGTTCTTCGACGAAGACTTGATGCTAGCATCAAACATGCATGCGAGGCAGTGTTCTGCCTAAACATTAAACTAAGGTTTCCCCATGAGAGGCGGTGTCTTGCCTAAACATCAAACTAAGATTTTCCCCAAACTAAGATCTTCTCCCATTCAAAGGACCCACGCACTGTACGTGAAGCAGAACATCGTAGGCCACGGATGAATACCGTGACCCGCGAGACTTGCACGGAGGACTGAGTTCCAGTCTGTGCCGCGCATGGCGTTGCAAAAGAGTTACTCATGTTGGGACTGCAGAAAGGAACGGCTGCGGCTGGCCATTGATCCACAGACATCAAGCCTGGATGAATGCCAATCGAAGGTGCTGCGAAACCCCCATGCTGCTGAACGGCTGCAGCGGGACCTCGAAACCGATCTTAAGCACAATGTACGCACTACCGACCTTTTGTACACGGGGAAGGGGGGTGTTGGTAGCCGTTGATAGTTCGGAGGCCGCCCGGAATGCCTCTCTACCAGTTCTTTTTAAACATGACTTATGATATCTTAAAAAAGAGACGGATGTCAGCGTAATTGTGTTGTAACTTGCTTCAAACGGAGACTACACATATGTATGCGCACAAGCAAGCCAGGAACCTGCTTCCTTTGAGAGCATGATTGCGACAGCTAAAAAAAAAAGCGTTTGGCAGAAACCTGAACGCGGACAGGTCAAATCGCACAAACAAAATAACTCATTCGACGACGGTCACCCGGAGACTTCAGAATCAAGAGAGAAAGTCAGATTGGGTGCATGCCTAGTGCAAAAAACCCAGTTCTACAACTTTCTAGTGGCAGAAATTCAGTTCTGCCACTGTTGAGTGCCAATCACCACCCCGAAGTTCGCATATTAGTGGGGGGCCCAAGAATACTCCCCTAACCTGGGTGAGATCTTGGTGTCGGTCACAAATTGTTACGAACCAGGCTTGCCAAATTTCTGGCACTTAAACGTGGTACGACTGCCGAAGCGAACTTACACACTTTAAGAGCGTGAAAGTAGTCAATTTAGAACTGGGGGTTCGCTCTGACTCTCTCTCTGAAATACAATACCGGATTTTCAAGCGAACCTTCTCTAAAAGTGGGGTGTCGTACGTCATGCGTCCGCAAGTGGCTCGACTAAGATTTTCCCGGCCGATCATACCCCCTTCCTCCCCCCCCGTTTACTTACCCTTCTTATTACCCCCCAAAACCAGAACCAATTACAACGACCCGCTCGTCCCCTTTCGTCCGTCCGGGGGGATTCTGGCCAACAAAGTTAGCAAAAGTCCCTCCAAAATACTCGTAGCGCAGTCTGGGCCGCAGGCCGCAGGTTGGCAGCCCACGCCGTCCTGGTGTACTGCTTTGCGTCTCACTGCAGGGGGGCGCGGTACTGCTCGACCTGCTTGTGCCTGTCAGGTTCGCTGCCGGTGACCGTTCGAGGGAGGCCTCATTGCCTGCACACTCCGACAGCCAACCAAGAGGGGGCGTCGACCACGCACGGCCACGTGTCTGCGCCCTTTTCTTTGAGCAACCCATACGGTAGAGACCATGGTCTATATTAGCAACGGATCTTTTATTCGTCGGCATCCAACCCTCACCCACAAGGCCTTTTCCCCCGCGCAGCGATTTTTAACGAGCTCTGCAAACGCACCGTCGGTTCCTTGTACTCTGTGGCTTGCGTGGCGTGTGGCGTAAACCTTGAAGCATTGCCACGGATCAATGAGTTTCTAGTCATTCAAACTGGACTGTCACGTTGGTGCCACCCAAAGCAAGGCTATGGAAGAAGCGTGTGACCAGACGGAGCTGAGAACAAACCAAGCGGGCCTCCCCCATCATGGGGGGGCCTTCACGTGGCGACACTGTTGACCGCACCTTAATTGAGTCGCGGTCGCCGATCCTCCAACCGCCAGCATCATGTACATGATGCGACGCGGAACAAGTGCTGACAACACCACCTGGCGAATAGAGGGCCACAAAAGTGGCAAATCGACCGGTCGGGGGGTGCTTAGCAGCCAATGGCCTGATGGCTGAGTGCACACCGAAGCAGGGCTGCATCCTCGTGTTGTAGCCGAGATGTGTATAAGGCTTCGTGTGGGCCAGGTCAACCACCTCATCACAATAGGCGCAAACCTTTCTCGACAGTGATTGGACAGTCGGGATGCCGGGGTCTCCATGAAGATCCCTGCGCCTGCTGTCTCCGGCTGCTTCGGCAGACGACACATACTACCACTACTACTACTCTCCCGCAAAAAAAAAGGGTTTCCTGAAGGCTCGAGTGTCTGATTCCAGTGTGGTGCCCTGTTCCGTATACGGGGTTTCCTTCCCGGCTTCGCGGGTGCCGCAGAAAAAGAGCCTCCCTGGGAGAAAGTAAGGAAGAAAGAGAGCGATCCCTCTGTTCCTCGCGGCTTTCGCTCCTTGCGCAATACTGACCAGCGCTCTCTACTGTCATCTTCCGTGTTGGGGACAAGCACGGGGTCGATTTGGTTCTCCCACACTCTTTGTCTTGGCTTATGCGTTTTTCTAGCGTTATTTGTGGATTAGAAGGTCGGTATTTTAAGTCTCCGGTTGACCGTAGAGGCTTGGGTATGGAGGGGATTGAGAAAAGTGAGAGGGTGCCGCTCGTTTCGGGTGCTGTGTCGGGGAAAGAGAAGGGGAAAAACAGTAGAGGACACAATACCTTCAATGCCACCCCACTAGTCCCGTTCCCTGACAGTAATACCCTACGTATTAGTATTTTCACCGTAGAGTAGGCCGACTCTACCCCACAGCTCAGTCGCCCTCAAAGGTGGTTCTCCATAATGGGTGCGTCAGCGAAACAAGTAAGTCCACGATCCGCTGTTACAGTTGAAACGCTATGTTGATAACATAGGACAAGAACGTGTGGAATCAGGTACAACAGGGATCTGACTACACCCCGCGAGTGAAGGCCGTCACTCCACACCACACAGAACACCAATGCTGGGGCTCCCATGTGCAAGTCCCAACGCCGGAAATGTTCTTTCTGCGATACGTTCATGGCCCGGCCACTTTTTTAAATGGGCTCCCGGGACATTTCTTCATTCATAAAAACAAAACCACGTACTTCTTTATTTTGTGTCAAGCCAAAGTTGTTTTCTTTTTCAGAGTTACGTATTTTGTGTGTAAACAATGCAATGTTGGTACTAAAAAGAATATGGTGAAGCGTACTGCACGAAACCTGCCAAAGCAGGTACCGCGCGAAGACGATGGTTCGAACGAGTGCAAACGCCTGAAGCACGACACGGTCCGATCGAAGAGGTGGTCACCTAGCGGCTATTGCAGGCCATCGTTACATTTTCTCATCGCGGTGAACTGCGGCTCATCACGGTCGCATCCGGAGGATGGACCGGTTAGGTTACGGCTACTACCCCAAACCGACCTCCCCAGCACATTTTTGCGCGCACTAGCGGAACTCAGTTGCTTTGCGTCCTTTCCGTTCCTCGCCCGTGTGCAGGCTTCTGCGGCCTCTGGTCATTCGATTTCACACATGGCGCTGGGCTCCTTTATCCGTCGGGGGTCGTTGTCCCTTCGCGTTCGTTTTTCTGGCGCCGAAGTCTTCCTCGCTGGTGACAGAGTCACTGGCGGGGCCGGCGCTCGCCCGTCCGCGTTTCCGCACATTCGCAAAGGTTCCATCACCAGCCTCGCCGCTCGCCGACACTTGGCCTCTGCCCCCGGCTGACCCGACGTAAACAGGCTAATGTCGACCGCCACATAGCGTCACACGCCAATTTCGAGCGTCACAGGGCGAAAGAATCCCAAAGTCGACCGTCATAGAGCGTCACACGACGTAAATGATGCGTCTACTGTCGACCGTCACATAGCGTCACACGCCAATTTCGACCGTCCCAGAGCGTCACAGGGCGAAAAAAAAGCCCGAAGTCGACCCTTGCTCGGCCCTTTGAGGTCCGCACAAAAATGACTACCCGACACCCAGCTTCAATGATCAACCTTCTTCTACTACGTCTGAAGTTTGTGGGGGAGTGCAATCCCCTAAAATGGCACTGCTCACGGGTTAGGTTTTTGGTGTTTTAACACTCGTCATGCGTGGATGGAAATACAAAAGGTCGTTCCCAGGTGGCTGACGCTTCTACACGAGCGGCACCGAGATCGGAGTCGATTGCAGCACACAGGAGAAGAAAGAACTCTGGGGTGCAACATTGCTCCCCAGCGAGACCGCACCAATTCTGGGCTTGATCGAACCAGCCCCCCGCCGCCTCCCCCCTAACTCTGGGCTGAACCATGAACAATAATCGTGCTTGGGAGATTAACTTAACGGTCGCATTCACTCACAAACAGGCTAATTTCCCTCTCCCCCAACACGTACAAAACACAACCCGGCGCGCCTCAGAAAGCGGCCAGAAACATTCCTCACGAAGTCTTTGCGGAAAACCCCCCTGCCTGTTTTTTCCCCCTTCTTTTTTTCGCAGAAAAACAAGACGTTGGAGAAAGTTCGACAAAGGTCATCCGGAGACTTCGTTGTTCCGGAACCAAGCAAACATTAATACTGTCGGACGAAAGTCACGCGTGTGCTCACACAGCAGCATATCTGATTCGAAACGATTAATCCGAAGGGACCTGGACTTGCGAAACGGATCCGCATTCCCCGAATCCTTGGCATCAGGGAATTCTGCTTTGCTGGTCTTTTTCGGACGGCCGTCGACTTTGTCCTCTCAAAGTCTGCGGGAGGGACATGTCAAACTCATCTTTCTGTGGCGAGAGAACACATTGCAGGTGGG
Source organism: Diplonema papillatum (assembly GCA_030068145.1). Taxonomy (NCBI): domain Eukaryota; phylum Euglenozoa; class Diplonemea; order Diplonemida; family Diplonemidae; genus Diplonema; species Diplonema papillatum. Next base: position 379,016 of record JAPJBO010000075.1, on the reverse strand, counting down.
TAGGGAGAGGCCTTGAGACTGCTAAGCCGTGAGTACACGTCCGTGACTTATTTTGATGTGTCTCTCTTTCTTTCTCTCTCTTTGACCCCGTCCGCGCGGTGAACGTTGTTCTCTTTTTTTTTTGTAGAAGCACCTGCCTTGTAGGAAATACTTGAGGAGGCTGCCAGCTGCAAAAGATCAAAGGAGGTAAATGTGCTGTAGCCCACACGAAACACAGGTGAATCTGGGTTCAGTGGCGGGCGTAAGCGTTCAACAAAAACGTTCACTCTAAACAAAGACCCACTTTGTAGTTGTATTGTTTCTCCCCCTCTAGCCTCCTTCGAAGTAAGCACAAGGCAGCCCCTCGAGTATTTTCTCTTTTCCAGACACATGCACAAACACACACACACACACACACACACACACACACACACACACACACACACACACACACACACACACACACACACACACACACACACACAACACACACACAACACACACACACACACACACACCACAGTACGGGGAGTAGCTGGAGCGGCGCCACATCCCTCCGCGACGTCGCAGTAGTCGTTCTTCCAGGTTTTTTTTTTTGTATAAGCACCTGCTTTGTAGGAAATGCTTGAGGAGACAGCCAGTTGCGATAGATCAAAGGAGGTAAATGTGCTGTAGCCCACACGAAACACAGGTAAATCTGGGTTTAGTGGTGGGCGTAAGCGGTTCAACAAATACGACCCACTTTGTAGTTGTATTGTTTTCTCCCCCTCTAGCCTCCTTCGAAATGAGCACAAGGCAGTCCCTCGAGTATTTTCGAGACATTGCAATGTGTACTAAAAATGTAAGCCTGAGCAATGAGCGAATCAACACCAAACTGAAGATCATGTCACTGTCACAGTTTACATGTCCGTGCTTCACATGGAGATCCCTAACTCAAGACATACGAGGTGAAAAGAAAGAAAGAAAGGAAGAACAACCTGAAGAGATGAAGAGAGGCCTGGAACTCGGCCTGCTCAAAAAAAAAAAAAAAAAAACAGGGGTCTCTGTGTGGATGCGTCAACGCAACAGTTTTTGAAAGGATAGCGAAAGAGCGAAGGCATATTTTTGGTACTAACAATCTTGCGGGTTGCCCTTCAATGTGCAGGCTAAAAAGGCGTAGGCAGCGTTCGCGTTGGCGTCGATCTTTCGGTGTTCCAACGCCGAGCGTTCGTTGCACCCTCAGGTCACAGGCAGTGCGGAGATGCAATTCCAGGCTGAGCCGGCCTACCGCCTGCTGGTGGACTGTGATCGACAGCAGCCGGCTATTCGATCCAGGAAATAGGAGTGGACTGACTCACAGGCGACTAAAAGACGGAAACGCACGGAGATAAACCGGGCTACGGGCCAGGGACAGTGCCGTCTCACGAGGGGGTGCATGCTCTCTAACCTCACACGCTACCCTCTTAGCAAAGCGCCTGTTAGAGGCACCGCAGTTCGCTCAGGGGGACGTATCTCGCCGCAGGGACGCTTCGGTTCCTCCAGCACTCAAGATCCTCGCCAGACTCAGAACTCCGCCAAAGTGTTGGCTGGGGGAACCAGAGCTACTCTCAACAAACCGGTAGCCCTTGAGGACGCAGCAGTCCGGCGGACGTCCGCCTTCTTAGCCCGCGTTAGCGTTTTGGGCTTTGGGCAAAGACTTATGGCGTCGCGTACCTGTTCCTCGCGGAACGCCATTTCTAGCTGAAACTCCAGTGCTGCTGCTTCTGCCCCCGATGCGACTATCGCTCGGTGTTGGACACAACACCGAAATTCGATCCCAACGCCCAGGTGCCGCAAACGAGGGCGCCACCGGGGACCACCGTTATGATTACCATTTGTCAGAGCAACCAACTTTACTCAGAACTGGCGAAAGAAAAATCGCCCTCAGCAGAAAATCAAGCACCTCTCAAGACTGGCCACACGTTTTGCTGTCGTTGAGTGGAGGGGAAGACCAAGTTCTGCAAGAATTGAACGCCGACCCTCAAACAAAATGTATCCTCGGAACCCGCGGTGTACAGTCTCGACGAAAGCTAGCCCTACCAGTCTTGCAGAGACTTGAAGAAATAATGTCGAAAGATAACAGTCAACACGTCAACTTCGGTTGATCGTCGGTAACACACAGAGAAGAAGAAGGTCATACTGGTATCCGTGCCGGGCTCGTGTTCATTGCAAGGCCCGAACCCCAAGGTACGACGTAGTGCTTTGGTTGGAAACCGGCAGCCACTTGACTTTTCCATCCTGTGATTTGTAGCCCTCCTCAACCTTCTCACGCACGTCAACCTTCTAACCTTTTTTTAAATCCAAACATGAAAAGTTGGGGGGAATGAGAAGCTCGTCGTCGCATACCGTGGTGTTTTCACTTCTCCAGCTTTATGAAGAAGAAACAACAAACACACAAAAATTCTCAAGCGAACTATAACTCTAAAAAAAGATCAGACACTGCGTCCAACGAAAACACAACTCTTTCTTCTCACCATTATTAGTTTTATATTACCCGCGGTTGTGCGAGTGGCGAGCTCTTATTTCTTACGAAGAGTCCGCACCCTCCCCACGCTACGGAAATATCCTAAAATATGGTGCCCAGCGCCTGTGCAGTCAGGCTTGACCGCTCTACCTGTCAGGCCACACTTTCCGTGACAGTAATCTTGTAACGTGTCAGTTAGACTTTGGCGGACGTTGCTCGTAGGGGCCTTCTCGCCGAAACGGATTGGCTGTGCTGTACACGATGAGGTCCAGCCGCAGAAGCTGGAGTTAAAGAGGGTGTGCCCGAGTCACACCCGAAAAGCGGGTGTGCTACAACCAAAACGAGTGTTAATCCACACCCGAAAAGCGGGTGTGACGCCCGCTTTTTCAACTCCAGCTTTCACTCCAGCTGCTGAGGCTGGACCTCACCGTGTAGCATGGGTGGTCCCGGCTGTGGCGGGAAGCTAGCTACGCGCCTGCAAAAAACCAGTCTTACACTCGGCAGACACTCTGGTTCTCCTACACAGTGCAGAGAGGACCAGTGCGGTGTTGAGCACATACCCATTTCAAAAGCACGTTCTTGCAACCCCCCTACGAGGTTTCCTCCTGTGCACGCTAGAGCGAGAGTCTGTTAGCCATGATAAGTTCACCCTCATGGATCAGTTGACGCTTGCCCGTTGTTTCCGTCGTATGAGATGATCGCAGATCTTAGAAGATTTATGCATCCGACGAATACCTAACAGTGATTGTGACAAACACACCAGAATCACTGCCTGACCTTTCTACCTTCTATTTTTTGCATCGCGCGACGGAAACCGAAGCATCAGACGGAGCCTGTGCACGCAGTGAGGAGGAAGATGTATTATTAGTGCAAGACCGCAGCTCTGGAAATGTTTCTGCGGTAGGGCGACCCCGCCACGGGAGGGTTTGTATAAGGCTCTGGAAGCAAACGGGGAATTGGCCATCGACTTCACGAATGCGAATGTCCCCATTTCACGAAAAAGCCCTCCATTTTTCTTTTTGTATAAGCACCTGCTTTGTGGGAAATACTTGAGGAGGCTGCCAGCTGCAAAACATCAAAGGGGGTAAATGTGTTGTAGCCCACACGAAACACAGGTAAATCTGGGTTCAGTGGCGGGCGTAAGCGTTCAACAACAAAGACCCACTTTGTAATTGTATTGTTTCTTCCCCTCTAGCCTCCTTCGCAGTAAGCACAAAGCAGCCCCTCGAGTATTTTCGAGACATTGCAAAGTGTTCCAAAAATGGAAGCCTGAGCAATAAGTAGGACAACTACCTGAAGAGAGAGCCCAAACTCGGCCTGCTCAAAAGAAAAGTGTGGATGCGTCGACGCAACAGGTTTTGATCAGGATGGCGAATGAGCGAAGGCATATTTCTTTGAAGAAAGAAGGGTCGTGGTAGCGGTGAAAAGAAGCAAAGATGGGAGGGGATACTCTTCGGAAATTCGTGCGTGATAGACTCCTCACGACATCTCCTCCTCAAGGGTGATCCCCCGCGCAGCCGTGAGAAAAATGTGGCTATCACTCGAACCCTCCACAGCGTCAATCAAGAGAACGCCGTCACAGTCAATTGACTGAGCGAGTATCGCCGGAGGAACAAAATATTCGGTCGAAAGACACCACTCTGTACGCCCACATGGGAACGTCGGACCCACACAAAAAGAAATCAAACGTCGAAAGACACCAATCTGAACGGCCACACGGAGGATCGTCGGAAACACAAAAAAAAAGGAATTCCCCCTCGAGAGGATTTTTCAAACGGGACATGTTGGCCAGTCAACCAAAGGGAATGGAGAAAAAAACAATAACAACAACAACAAAACAACACCAAAGCGAAAACGGAGACCAAGCAACGGTGGCAACCTGCCTCGAAGAAGCAAACCACCGCCCCCCGGTGGGGCTGGTCTGACACTCGCTGTTGTCGGGGACAAAAGAAGAAAAATAAAAGCCGTTGCCATTGCCAGTAACAAGAAGTGGCTCACTTCGCAGTGCTGGCGATCAAACACGACCCCTTTTTTCTGTTCGGCGCTTTGGACGAACCTAAGAATCCCCCCCAAGTCAAGAGCAGTTTAGCAGTTGTGTAGCACCAGCTCATGGAAGTCAAGCTTCATCAGGAATATGCGACAGAGGGCAGCTTACAATGCTCACCTCAAGAGCCCACTCAATCATTTTTGCGCACCCTCCTTCCCCCGTTCCAAATCCAAGAACTTCGCCGACTACGTCTGAATCCGTACTTCGTTCGCCTTTTCGGCGTGCAAAGCTGCGACTCACGCACACCTGCGTTTGAATGCCCACGAGGCGAAAATCCTAATATATGTAATGCACCATGTGCACCTGCTGTTGGCAAGGGAGACTATACGTGGCGATCTACACCCGAAAAGCAGGTTTCGCGCCCGCTTTTTTTTTTCTTCCGCAATTTCTTTTTTTTTCCAGCCACACATGATGTCACAGGCCCACGCGCAATGTGAGGAAACTGAACCGCCCGAGTAGGATCCTCTGATCATTATCAATTGCCACCTGAAACCACGTCCAGGATTTGAGTTCAGGGTGTGCGGTCAGCTAGTAACTCTAGTTTTCCTTTCACAAAAAAAAAAAAAAAAGCAAAACTCCGCATTTCTTCATTCTCCTACTCTCGCGGTGTATGGGTTTTCACGCCCTCTTTTTCCACTCCATCTTCTGTGGCTAGAGTGCATCGTGTATATTCTTGCCACCGGTGCTCAATATATTCCCACACTGAGCACAAGGTCTGAGAGCCGCGAACGGTGCGAGAGAAAACGAACGTGCTGGCAGGACTCTCAAAAATACAAGAGAAAACAACGCGACGTGGCCGCAAACAATGAAGAAATCTTGTCGTTGCTGCACCCGACCGAGTTGATGGGCGAGGGGTTTGCGGATCGCACCCACAGCCTGAAACGCGTTTTGTGCCGGTTATGGTCGTGCCCGGTCCCCCCGTGCACACGACCCGCTTGTTTTGAGTTTCGCATGTTTTTTTTTTACATGTACATTTACAAACTTGTAATTTTCATAACAAGTTGGTCGTGCAGACCAATTACAACGACCCGCCCCCCATCCCCTCCCTCCCCACTCCAACGTGTATCGAATGCGACTTTCCCCGAGTGCTGCGTTCCCCTCTCCACTGACGATCTTTAAAATCTCAGAGTGTCAAGCGAACTTTTCACTACTTTATGAAATGCATGCACCCTCCTTCCCCACCCCCTCCCAGTTGGCGGTAGACTACACGGTGAGGTCCAGCCTCAGAAGCTCGAGTTGAAGAGGGTGTGCCCAAGTCACCCTGTGCTGCAGCCAAAACGCGTGTGTAATCCACACCCGAAACGCGGGTGTGACACCCGCTTTTTCAATACTAACAATCTTGCGGGTTGCCCTTCAGTGTATGTGCAGGCTGAAAAGACGTAGGCAGCGTGTTTTGGTGGTTGATCAGAATTCCTAACCTGAACATGACACGGGATAAATGCAAGTGGGAAAACGATCAACGCACAAACAAACGAAGCGCCTGTCTTTTTCAACTCCAGCTTTATCTCGAGCTTCTGGACTCCACTGTGTATCTAGTGGAGCTTTTATTCGATCGGCTCGAGACGATTGTACGAAAGCTGTCCATCGCGGTTCTGGTGCAGTTGGCTCATTTTTCACCCTCTGGCATAGGGTCCGCTGTAAGATCGATCCCCGCAGCTCTCAACGGGAGGACGAGAGCTGGCGCCGCTTTACCTGAACCTTTCCCGTATACCTGCTTTCCACGCTGCGACACTACTCCAGCCCCGCGGCACCTGGTGTACCCTGTATAAGGCCCATGTGCTGGATCCCCTGAAAGTCTGGATATAAAAAGAGTAGGCGCGATGTTGATTTGTACCTGCCGGGAAGGTTAGCCTGTTAAGTTGATCGTCAGACTAATTCCTTCCCAAGCACGCTGCCAGCGTTTTCATTTTCGAGTTTTCCAATAAATTGTATCGCGAAAAAAAGGGCCGGCGACTATAATAAACCCCCGGATCTAAGTGAACTTGCTCTCTAAAAAAAGACTCGCAGTCAAAACGACTGGGCGAGGACAATACTGTGCCGTCGCGGGAGTCTCCTATACTTCGGTGCCTTCCAGTTCTTCGAGACAAGCTGATTTCACCAGTTCAATTGGCATGTTTGTGCTCCACATGGAGATCCCTATACGAGAACCATACGTGAAAAACACCGAGCCTTCAAACCACAATAAACGCCGGAAACCCAGGCTCAACCTTGACCAGTGCTCCCACTAAGGAAAAAACCGGAGGAATTCCTCAAAAAAAAAAAGGTGCTGAAAAATGCCCTGGAGGAATTCCTCCGGCCTGGTACCTGGCGTAGGAGTGAACCCGTGTGGGTGTAGCTCGCGACTAGTACTGGTCATGAAGTCTATGCCGAATCTTTCTGTGTGACTTTGGCACCTGCGGCATGGACTGCTTCAAAAAACCGCGCCTGGGGCACAAGATGTGGCTGATGGTGCGAGCATGTTGTCACATTTGGCGTCAAAACTGACTGAGTCCACCACAAAACTGTGAAGAGGGAAGGACAGTGTCTATCCTCATGCTTATCAGGAGTCTTGGTACTCTCAAATACTCTTTGGGGAGACCGCTGTGTGTGACACCATGCCAGTTTTCGGGATCTTCGTACTGCCCCTGACAAGGCCTCCAATTTTTTTCCGCGCCTGCGGCGCAGGTATTCTTGACTATGTAGGACTATCTCATCATTTGTCTCGTTTCGTCCAAGTGTCCACTGGCAAAGGATTCATATCAAATTTATAAGGAGTGCAGTGATATCCCGGCATGAGATCTCGCTTGTGGGGATTTCCAATGCTCAGCACCTTCGGCTGACACTGCCTACCAGCCTACCATGCAGGGTCACTACCCAGCTTGTGCACTGCACGAACAGCATGAAATTGCTGGTGTTTGCTTCCTCTGGCATGTTGGGGGGTTGACGGTGGGATCCAATCTCAGAAGCTGGAGTCAAAGCTACAGTGAAAAAAGCGGGTGTGGTGCGGATTCACGCGCATTTTGGTTGTGGTGGAGCAACCCATCTCTAGCTCCAGCTCACCCTGGGAGCACTGACAGACACTGCTAAAAAAAGCGCGACACTGCGACAGCGCCAAAAAAAAAAAAAGACTTTTCCTGATTTAGGCTTCCTCCGGCATTTCGGAGGTAAGCGGGAGCACTGGCCTTGACTACGAAAAAAACAGTTTGACCAGATGCGCTTGCTCTATGATGTGGCGACGGTAACGGCAGAGGCAAGGTCCGGAGGAGGATGAGAGGGGGGGGGGAGCTACAGGTATCTCTCCTGAGCTGTACGCCCGTCTCCCTCCTCTACGAGGATGGGCACTGGCTAATCGCAGTGACAATGGGCATCGACGACTTCTTGGTTCGCGGTAATACATTGCTGCTCCGGCGAGCAAAGCGTCGAGCCCGAACCCGGCTTCTGCACTTTTCTGCGCTGCTACACGCGCTACTACCTGCAAGTTCTTTTTCACCGTCGCGGGTAAATCTACCCAGTGTGCCCACTGCGGGAAGTTTCTTTCCGCAGCTTTTCCGCAGAATTCTTTCGACCGCTGTTGTCGGCAGTGCCTTTGTGTACCGGAGTTTTTTTTTTCGTAGTACCAATTAATTGTAAACACGAAAGAGAACGCTGGCAGCGTGTTTGGGAGAAGATTAGCCTACCGATCATATTCACTCACTATCACTCACTAACAGGCTAATCCTCCCCTCGGCACGTACAAACAAAAAATGGCACTTACTCGGACTGATATCCTCGAGGATGAGGTCAACTGGGGCACTGTGCCCGTTTGCAAGCTACCGCGCTGCGCGGAGTTTGACGACGGGGAGTTTGACTGCGTGTTCCATCGCGCACCGGCCGGAGCAGTCGACGAGGTGCGCCACATGTGGGTTCCTAGCCTCTCCGTCCTGCCTGAGCAAGAAGCTAGGGGCGGATGCCGCCGGTTTCTCCGCGGGTATAAAGGACGACGACTGGTCATGCCCAGTCTGTTGCTGCCTGGCCCACAGGAACGACCGCGCAGCCTACCCGATTCTTGAGGAGTTTCCCCCCTTGCGCCGACAAGACGACGAGGAAAGTGTGGGTGCGGATGCCGTCCAGGCGGTCCTGGACAAATTGCCCGAAGGACCCTGGCGGGAACCGTTCGCCCACCTCCTTTCCGGGCTGCACAGGCAGCTTGCCGTTACCCAGGGCCAACTCCGCAAGGTGGAGTCCGACGCGGCCCTGGCCCAGAAGGAAGCCGAAGAAGCGGAGCAGGCCGAGGTCGACACTCGGCGGGTGTTGACGTGGAAGCCGTTGCCGAAGTCGCCGGCTGGACGCCTGGCCCTCCGTAACCACGTCCAGAGGCGTTACGGCGAGGCGGCGGAGGTGAACGAGCAACTCGCCGCTCACCGCCACGAGCTCCGCAGCACCTACGACGTGCTGTGGTCCTTGCTCCCCGAGGCCGTCCACCGTCCTGGGGTGATGCAGGCCATGCAGACATGGACGAGCGCTGGGCAATCAACTTGCAAAACGCGCTTCTTCAGGTAAAGCCGCAAACGTCGCGGGAAGGAGCAAAAGGAAGTGGAGCGGGAGGGTCGTTCAAAGAGGACGAGAAGGGAGTGACTATGCTCACCTGCTCCGGTCTTCGAACGCCTCCCCCTCCCAGCTTCCAAGATCCGAAAAATAGATCGAGTCACCCCCAAGCAGGTCCCGGGCCTCCTACGGAGAGTGATGGACAGAGCCTCGCTGTGTTATGCCAACACGGCTGCTCTGTCCAGTGTGCAAACCCGCAGCGATGCCTTCATCGCCCGGGTCAAGAGGAGCCACCCTCACCTGTCAGAAGACCTCGTCTTCCTGATGTGGCTCCAACTCAAGTTGGAACGGAAGGACATTGCTCCCGTGTCCCCCCGTCAGTATATGACGTACCGGAATATGCTGAAGGTCGATCCGGCGACCGCCTTCCGGAGGGCATTGGCCCGCGAACTAAAAGAGTTCGAACGGAGGGCCCAGGACTCCCGTGTCCTGGTCAACAACCAACAGGTGTGGGGGGCTATAGCAAAGATGACCGGTCTACACCGTGCTGCGCTGGCTACACAGTGGAGCCTTGGCGCCCGGTTCATCGACCTCATTCGGCTCGAGACCTCACAGGTCGTGGCCTGCCCCAAGGACCCCCGCCTCATCCTAGTCGTCCTGGTGTACGGGAAGACGGACAGAAGCGGCAAGGGCCAGCCACTGTTGGTGGAGAGGGCGGGCCGATTCACCCGTTGGATGTTGGAGTGGTGGAATCGGCGAGTGAAGTCGGGAAAGAAGTACATGTTCTACCCCGAGCTCCGGACAACACCCTACAACGAGGTGTTGACAGTTCAGCTGGGTCTGAAGTCCCACGGCATACGGCATTCGGCCCTTACCTGGGTGGCCCGGTTCGCGGACGACGGGGAGGATTCGGCGCAAGTAGTGGGCCGTCACAAGCAGGTCGAGACGATTCGCCAATATATTCCTCACTACCTCTGGGGCAATGCTCAGGGTTCTGTTGCTCCCCTCAAACTGCTCCAAAGGTGACCTGCCCGGTGCATCGGACAGCTGATTGTCCCGCAGAGGACGAAAAGAGATCGGCTGAAGAGCCCTCAGTCGCGTGGCCTGTCACCTTGAAAGACTTCTCTGACCTCTACGACTGCTGCCCTCATACCATTCGATGATCGAACGAATGATGGGCTTCCGCTATTTAGCTGAGTTCGACTTCAAGTCGTTCTTCTTCCAATTCCCTTTGGACGAGAACGCCCGCCGGTTCTTCTGCCTACGGGTGGATAACAAGGTTTACCGTTTGAAGGTCCTGCCCATGGGATACCGTGGTGCTCCACAGCTGGCCCAGGCAGTATCTGAGCTGATCGCAGAGCGAGCGAGGGAGGGGCATCCCCACACAGACAGTTTCGCCTGGATCGACAACTGCTTCTTTCTGGGTGCCGATCGGGCTGGAGTAGAAAGGGTTCAGCGGGATTTTGAGAACTTGTGTGAGAAGTATGGGCTGGGTATCGGCGAGAAGAAAGAGCCCTCATCCTTGTTTACCAGCCTCGGTCTGCAGGGCGACCTCTGCCTCAAGAGATGGCGACTGGACCCTGCTTGGGTCGAGGAAGTTGTAGGTCCCGCTAAGAGACTGCTGAGCGGCGCCGTCGCCCCGCTACGGTCCTGGTGGAGATTGGCAGGCTGTCTCATATATGAGACAGCATGTACTGAAGAAGCCTTTCGCCGAACTGCTGCTGTTGTTACGGTGGATGTCGGTGGTCACGCGGAACGGGCACCTGCAGGACAGAGCCTTCTGGCAGGCCCATAAGACGATTGATGTTGAGCTGCTCAATCTCCTCCGTCGAATGGTAACAAGGTTGGAAGACAATGCCTATGTGGGCTGGGAACAGCCTCCCACAGAGAGGGTGCACGGGTCTTCTGATGCCAGTGGTGTAGGTTGGGCCTACATCAAGGGCGAGGCCCATTACGGAGTTTTCCCGAAATGCTTGACTAAGTCCCCTATCTATCTGAAGGAGCTGTACGCGTTGTACATGTTGGTTCGCGGCCACTCCCGTAATAACACTCTTTTGGTGGTCGGCGTGGATAATAAGGCTGTGATTGGAATCATCAGGAAGGGCTATTCCCTAAAACCAGCAGCCATCCTATGGCTGAGGGCACTGCAGGACGCGTTGAAAGAGCTTGACAATCACTTGGAAGTTTATTACATACCGACGGACCAAATGCCTGCTGACGCCTTCACGCGGTTATCTATTCAGCGGTCCTGTTGGAAAGAAGTCTGCGACACGTTGTAGGTGAAGGCCTCCAATAATACAAGGGGCCGGCACGTACAAACAAACACACGCCTATTCTTTTTCGTAGTAACAATTAATTGTAAACACGAAAGAGAACGCTGGCAGCGTGTTTGGGAGAAGATTAGCCTACCGATCATATTCACTCACTATCACTCACTAAGAGGCTAATCCTCCCCTCGGCACGTACAAACAAACACACGCCTATTCTTTTTTTTAGCCACATGCAATGTGTGAGGAAACTGAACCGCCCAAGTAGGACCTTCTGCTCATGATCATTTGCCAAATTTGCCACCTGAAATCACGTCCAGGATTTGGGCTCAGGGTAGTGCGGTCAACGAAAAACATTATGTGTACGGTTTTTTTTACATGAGCGCCAGCTTGGAAGAAAATAATGCTAAACGAAGCTGCCCCAGACAAAGAACGATCCAAGTGCTGAAACTACCGACACGTGTTGAACGGACGTGAGGTCATGCTGGTCTACCCCTACACGACAAGACACGCAAAAATTCTTGCTCTAAGAGAACCCATTCATGAACGGTCACACGGAGACCCTAAAACCCCGGGGGGAAGGAATTTCAAGCGAACTTTAACTCTAAAAACACAACCGAGTGAAAAAAAGCAACACACGGCGGAACAAAAGTCCTGACCGAATCCGACCGAGCCGACAGAGTGGGAAGTTTCTGTGTAATACCCTCGAGCTGACCGAAAAGAAAAGCGGGAAACCGTGAATCGACTCGGATAAAAAGAGAAAGAAAAATGGCCGTCCGTACTGAAGTGACGGTGCCATGCCATCGTAGCAGTTGTCGCTGAGGTAGGCAATATTCGGTCGTTCACTAGGGAGGATGGGGAGGCGGGGGGCGTGATGACATGACCCATTTGGTTTCGAAAGATCAAAAAACGATCCCACACGTTATGTTAGCAACATGTAACATAGCATGTGATCCGGAAGCGAGTTAGCTCGTGGGGTATTTCAAGTCATCCGTTATAGAAGAGCCGGTGGGTCGTGTGCGTCGATCGTGTTATTTGGGGGAAAGGATAGCGAAGACCCACTTCTTTTTTAATTAGGCATCTGCTTTTTAGGAAATACTCGAGAAGGCCGCCTGTTAGCAAATCATGCAGCCAACACGAAACGCAGGTAAATCTGCGTTTAGTTGCCGGGCGCCATCGTTCAACACGAAAAGGCCCACTTTGTACATTTCTCCCCCTCTGGCCTTCGACAACAATCACGGCGGCCCCTCCGAGTATTTTCTGAAGGCTTTTCTCAAACAAAACCGTTGAAAGTGTTTGGAAAACTATGTAACCGTTTTTCTTATTATTTATTACGAACGTTTCCCAGGCGCAAGTAAACATTTTCTCTCATTCGTTGTAAAAAAAACACAACAACATGTTCCTAGGCGCATGAACACACAATATTTGTTTGCCCCCGCTCCAACCAGTCGCAAGACGCCCTGCCTTCCTTTGCGCTTTCGCGGTTTCGTCCTGCTGTCTCCCCTTTGACCAGCTCGAAAGCTGCAGAGACAGTCTGGTAGGTCCAAAGACCACGGATGTTCCCTCTGTGGGTTAGCCTCCCGACTTGCACCACATGAGGTGGAGGTTTATGCCCCGCAATAGGTTTGCCCCTCCTCCAACCAGTCGCAAGACGCCCTGCCTTCCCTTGCGCTTTTGCGGTTTCGTCCTTGGGGTTTTATGCCCCGCAATAGGTTTGCTCCTCCTCCAACCAGTCGCAAGACGCCCTGCCTTCCCTTACGCTTTCGCGGTTTCGTCCTGCCGTCTCCCCTTTGACTACCAACGGCCAGTTCGAAAGCTGCAGTCTGGTAGGTCCAAAGACCATGGATGTTCCCTCTGCGGGCTACCACACCACAACAGAGGTGGGGGTTTTTGCCCCGCAATACGTTTGCCCCTCCTCCAACCAGTCGCAAGGCATCTGCCTTCCCTTGCGCTTTCGCGGTTTCGTCCTGCCGTCTCCCCTTTGACTACCAAGCGCAATTTTGGTCTGGGCGAGGCTGTTATATGCGGTGGGAGATGGATTTTCGTGCCTAGCAAATGCAATTTGTCAAGAACAAAAAACAGATCGATGGCAGCGTACTGTCCTCACTTTCGTTAGATGAACAAAGCAGGTTTGAAGGAAGTGCGCACAAACAAAGGAAGCGCCAGATCCATTTTTCTCCATCGTCGCCTGCCTCTGTTACCCTCCCTGCGGAATCCGTAAGACTGGAAGCACGCTGGAGGTGCTGAAGCTGCCGTCCGAAGCAGTGGGTAACAGTCAACAACTGACTGCGACAGGAAACACTCAACAAACCGACTGCGACCACTACTGCCACCTTTCGGATCGGCGACCCAGAACCGCCCATGTTTTAACGTAGGTATTATAGGAAATCTCTGATTCAGATTTTCCCCGGTTCAGTCTGGTTTGAGTGACAAGAAACCTGGTTGATCCTGTCAGTAGTCAAATGCTTGTTTCAAGGATTGAGCTATGCAAGTCTCAGAGTAAACGGATTAACTTGGGTCCGCAGACGGCTCATTAAATCGGTGGCAATCTACGCGCGGAAGGTGTCTACGCGGGGAAAGTGTCAGTATTGCTGATAAATGTCCAAATAATCCAACTCGATTCAACTCCGTGGCTTTAAAACCGCGGGGTCGAGGTGGATACGAGTGACCGAGATAAGAATTTTTCGGCGGTAAAACTTCGCGAGGTCGCGTGAAGGACGACCGACCATCAATTAAAGAAAACGAGAACAGAGATCAAGCAACTTCCTGCACGGCAGAAACCCTGCCAAAAAAGGAGCAATCCACCCTTGGGTGGGCTAGTCTGACACAAGCTGTCGTCGGGAACTTCGAAAGAAATATGGGTCGGAAGGCAACGGACTGACGTTCACCGTCGGAAACACTAAAAGCAAAGTCGCCAGGCATCAGAACGACGTAAATCGTCGACCGCACAAAAAAACGCAAGCCCAAAGCAACTTTCGCCGACAGACACAAGAAGAAATGTCGGAAGGCGCCAATCTGCACGCCCACGCGGGATCGTCGGGAACAAAAAAAAAGTGCTGCCAGCAGACATAAAACCTCCAGGTGAGCTTCTCTGACACTTGCTGTCGTTGTGGGCAGGGTAATACTAGCTTTCTGGTTTAAACCCCAGCTTTTGCCGAAAAGCTGGTTGCCCCTGCAAAAAGAAAAAAACAAAAAGAAAGAGGTCAGAAGACACATCTTGTACGCCCGATACGGGATCGTCGGAAGCACAAAAACAGACTGACCAGCGTAGGTTGACAAGGATTGTTTCGAGATAATCACCAAGGCTGCCCACCAGATAGACTGCCACACGACGTGAGAGTTCTGAAGTTAGAATGCAAAGAATTCTGCGGCGATGGTCTGCTCACTTAGTTGACTACCTCTTTCGTTCTTACGTACCGCGTCGTACGCATTCCGGAGTTTGCGGACGAGCTTTCAGGTTGGGTGGGGGGTGGACGCGTTCAGCAGAAAGGAAAAATCTTTGTCAATCGTATCCGCTGTCGGAGAAAACACGAAAAATCCCCCCAGTTGGGAGGAATCCAACAACACCGGCAACCCTCTGTCATAGGTTTACGATCCGAAGGCGTGCGGGAAAAAAAAAGCTGACACTAGTGTGTCTTGGTGAGCCTCGAGCACGAGTTTTAGAGGCCGACCCAGCAAAATTGAGTACAAAAAGCTACAGACCCGAAACCGCACTACTGGAGGTGCAAAAGCTCAGATATAAAGCGGTGGAGAGGTGGCCCGAATTAGTAGCTGTTTGCAAAGTCCAGAGTCTACACAGTCTCACAGCTGTCTATAAGGCTCTCTGCATTGTAATTCAAGCCACGCTTCAGACTGCGAATACCTTCCTTTCCCGCTTCGCCCAAAGAAACGCGTGAAAGTAGATTATAACCAGAGTGGTGGTAATTAGAGGCCCGGCAGTAAAACAGTCCGAAAACGGTAGAAAAGGGCAGAAAAGTAAAGTTCCACATTAGTCAGGAACAGGCACCCCACTCGACCGACACCAGTGCAATGTCCAGCTTTGTATTTGCGATTTCGGAGTTGGATATCACCAGCTCAGGTCGCACCGTCCTCTTTTTCAACGGTACATATGTGCTGAAAGGAACACTTCCGGAACAGCGGGTTGCATTTTGTGCGTGCCGGTTGATCGTTTTCCCACTTGTATTTACCCTGTGTAGGAATTCTGATCAACCACCAAAACACGCTGCCTACGTCTTTTTAGCCTGCACAATAAAATAAATACATTGAACGGCAACCCACAAGATTGTTAGTACTAAAAAAAAAAAAAAGGTTAAACGAGGCCTGGCAAACCTCGCACCGCTGTCTTGTCCACAGGTCACCCAGGTTCCGTGCTAATGATGGTCCCTCTTATGTGTCCTTGGCTAAAAGGACCGAAGCACGATGCGGACAGGTGCGATTGGTACATAACCATTGCAAGCACATGCTCGCATATCCTCCACAGAGAGGTTTGTATGCATGCAACGAGCAAGAATCTCGCCTGGGGGGCTGGTTATCATTTTTGCATCAACCCTTGTTAGATTGATGCATGGCCAACCGTTGCTTTGTTTATCAGTGCTAAGCCAACCGGAAGTGTTCAGTTGCCGTGGGCACTTGTATTTTCCCCTTTACTACCACAACGGGCCGTATGCGGCCAAGCTTCGAGGAGAACCCGCCCTTCATAATTATATTATGCCTGAGCAGGAAACGTCTCACACAACATGTTGTTTTTCTCTGCTTTTTCTCCCGCTCCCTTATTTATTCTTTCCTTCTTCCTGTCTTCACCCCCCCCCTTTTTTTCTTACATAAGCGCCAGCTTGGAAGGAAATGCTCGACGAAGCTGCCAGTCAAAGATCCGAACAGATCCCAAGTGCTGCAACTACCGAACCACGTGTTGAACGGACGTGAGGTCATGCGGGTCTACCCCTACACGACGAGACACACAAACACAACAGGTCAAAAGTCCTGAGTGAAAAAGAAAAAGGCAACACACGGCGGTGTAAGCGAAGAACAAATTTCTTCCTTCTTTCTTCTTTTCTTTTTTCCACGTTCTCTTTTCTTTTTCTTTTTTGGTGGTCGTGAAGCATTCCCCCCCCGAACCTTGTTAGATACCTGTCGATCGAACGAACGGGCAGAGGGGGGGTAGAGAAGATCTTACCGTTACTCGCGCTCTTTTCTCACACTCCTGCTTGCTTTTCGTTCGACACGCCACCGCATAGGCTGGGCCGGTCCCCTCTTGATAGACCGTGATAGACAGAAGAATACAGCACCGGGCAATTCGATGCAGCTCTAGGGACTAGGGATGGACCTGATAGACCGTGGTGGACCGTGATTCACTGTGATAAACAGCGGCAGGCCCTTCGATGCAGTTTCAAGAGATAGCGACGGACCGGCTCATATAAGGTCTTGGTACCTGGTTCAAGCAACACGTGACCGGCAGAGGAAATGGACGTGTTCTACTCAGAGAGACGGACAACGGGAGGAATGAAAGCAAAACGGTTCTCAGCGGTGGTAAGAGCGAAAGACGGCGTTTCGCGAGTGAGAAGGAGAAGAAAAAGGCTGCTCCTGGTCCAGGAACGTGACGGTCAACCACAGCTTGCAAAGCTTGAGTCGGAGGCAGCACAGTGCCACAACCCCGTCCGCTCTGCCCTGCGGCTGGCCGTCTCGACGAGCTTGTGTTCAGCGCGAGCGCCAAGCCCCAAGGTGCGCCAAGCCTTGGTGCTTTAGTTTGGGAAATCGATAGCCACTTGACGCGTCTGCAGTACCGCCGACCACGTGAAGCTTGGTTCCCGTGTAGCAGGCTTTCCCTGGTACCTCGCGTGTTCTGCCTTTCGCGAGTGAGAGAAAAGATAAATATGAGATGGATTCAAAGCAAGGAAAGGGGAAGTGCGCCAGGATCGTTAGGAGATGGCCAGCGTCGCAATCGTGTCTCCGGTAGGTACCCAGGGGCTTGTTGCGGAAAATTGGACGCGTGCTGTGAGTCCCGCTAATGCGCGCAAAACGAAAGCAAAATAATGCGTCCGTACTGAATCATGACGGTTGCAAAGTCACCAACGTGGGTCAATCGTCATCAAAGAGTGAAGATCTGTGCCCCCCTTCGAAAGAGTGTAAAAAGTAATACTTCGTATGTCCCCCTTCCGCAGAGGGTTAAGGGAGAAAGGGAAGAGGTGGTTAGCGACCATGGGTATAGCCTCCGGCGGAAGGCTGCGGAGACGGACCCGACGCTGCGGCAGGAAGCGGCGCGGAGAGCGAAGCAGAAAGCGGGCGGCGACAACCTGCTGTTCGTCCGGGCGACCGCCAACGCGGCGGCCGTCTGGTTCGACGCCGCGGCGCGGCTGCCAAACTCAAACGTCTTGCAACTTCAAAATGGCGAACCTGGGCTTGTTGGAAAGTTGGAAACCTTTTGTATGTTCCGTTGTTAGTCCGCACACACAAAAGAATGCGCCAGTACAAATCTCTGATAGAGACACAGTCACAAACGTGCAAACCGTAGAGGGTAAAGGGAGAAAGGGAAGAGGTGGGAAGTGACCATGGCCGAAGGCAGGTATAGCCTCCGGCGGAAGGCTGCGGAGACGGACCGGACGCTGCGGCAGGAAGCGGTGCGGAGAGCGAAGCAGAAGGTGGGCGGCGACAACCTGCTGTTCGTCCGGGCGACCGCCAACGCGGCGGCCGTCTGGTTCGACGCAGCGGCGCGGCTGCCAAACTCAAACGTCTTGCAACTTCAAAATGGCGAACCTGGGCTTGTTGGAAAGTTGGAAACCTTTTGTATGTTCCGTTGTTAGTCCGCACACACAAAAGAATGCGCCAGTACAAATCTCTGATAGAGACACAGTCACAAACGTGCAAACCGTAGAGGGTAAAGGGAGAAAGGGAAGAGGTGGGAAGTGACCATGGCCGAAGGCAGGTATAGCCTCCGGCGGAAGGCTGCGGAGACGGACCGGACGCTGCGGCAGGAAGCGGTGCGGAGAGCGAAGCAGAAGGTGGGCGGCGACAACCTGCTGTTCGTCCGGGCGACCGCCAACGCGGCGGCCGTCTGGTTCGACGCAGCGGCGCGGCTGCCAAACTCAAACGTCTTGCAACTTCAAAATGGCGAACCTGGGCTTGTTGGAAGGTTGGAAACCTTTTGTATGTTCCGTTGTTAGTCCGCACACACAAAAGAATGCGCCAGTACAAATCTCTGATAGAGACACAGTCACAAACGTGCAAACCGTAGAGGGTAAAGGGAGAAAGGGAAGAGGTGGGAAGTGACCATGGCCGAAGGCGGGTATAGCCTCCGGCGGAAGGCTGCGGAGACGGATCGGACGCTGCGGCAGGAAGCGGTGCGGAGAGCGAAGCAGAAGGCGGGCGGCGACAACCTGCTGTTCGTCCGGGCGACCGCCGACGCGGCGGCCGTCTGGTTCGACGCCGCGGCGCGGCTGCCGGCGCCCGCGTTCGGCGCGCCGGTCCTGCTGAAGGCGTGGGCCAAGCTCAAAACTCAAACATCTTGCAACTTCAAAATGGAGAACGTGGGCTTCTTGGAAGGTTGGAAAGCGCTTTTGTAAGTTCCGTTGTTAGTCCGCACAACAAACAAAAGAATGCGCCCGTACAAATCTCTGACAGAGACACAGTCACAAACGTGCAAACGTGTGTTTGTCATCATCAAAAGTGTAAGTGTCCGTCTGTAGAGGGTAAGGGGAGAAAGGGAAGAGGTGGGAAGTGACCATGGCCGAAGGCGGGTATAGCCTCCGGGCGTCCACCCGGCGGAAGGCTGCGGAGACGGACCGGACGCTGCGGCAGGAAGCGGTGCGGAGAGCGAAGCAGAAGGCGGGCGGCGACAACCTGCTGTTCGTCCGGGCGACCGCCGACGCGGCGGCCGTCTGGTTCGACGCCGCGGCGCGGCTGCCGGCGCCCGCGCTCGGCGCGCCGGTCCTGCTGAAGGCCCTCAAGAAGCTGATGAAGTTCCGGAAGGACACGCAGGCCCGTGCCTTGCCCGCGGCCTCCGCGTGCACCGTCAGCGACCAGACCACCGTCACCGTCAACGTGCCTCCCTCGGTAGATCCAGAGGAGGTTATGTACCAAATCAAGCTATTCCTCCCAGCACTTGTCCTCGCCATCAGAGAATCAACCGCACCGTCTGTGTCCGACTACCGTATCTGGACCGGCGCGCTGGCCCCCCCGGCGTACGTCACGCCCCCCACAGCCCAAGACCTGGCGGCCGCGGAAGCCGCTGCAAAGGACCCTCCGGCGAAGGTGAAACGGAAGAGGACGCGCGACGCGCTGTCTGCGGCGGCGGCTGGCGACGGCGTCGCGGCCGGCGGCAAAAAGACGGCGGCGGCCGAGTCGGCGGCGGCCGCGGCGCCTGCGGCAGGCGGCAAGCGGAAGGAGCCGACGGGTGCGCATGGGGACGGGCGGGAGCCGGTGGCCAAGAGGCCGAAGCCGGCCGCGAAGCCGGGCAAGCGGGGCGCCAACCCGGACAAGCCGGCCGACGCGCCGATGGGGCAGAAACACGCGCACAGGTATGCACGCGTTTGCGGCCAACCCCCCCCCCCCCCAGGGGTGGCCCTAAGCGGCCAGATTGCGGAGTCGTTGGCAGAATCTGACCTGACCCCCCCCCCCCCCCCCGGGTCCGCTTCGTTTACTTTTGGAATCGGTTCGTTTCTAGTTTTGGAATCGGTTCGTTTCTAGTTTTGGAATCGGTTCGTTTACTTTTGGAAACTTCGTTTCTAGTTTTGGAATCGGTTCGTTTCTGGGCTCTTTTTGGGCTGATTTAGCTTGGGGAGTGCTTCGTTTACTTTTGGAACGTTCGAAACTAGTTTTGGAAGGTTCGTTTCTAGTTTTGGGTGGCTCGTTTACTTTTGGAACCGGTTCGTTTACTTTTGGAACCGGTTCGTTTCTAGTTTTGGAATCGGTTCGTTTACTTTTGGAATCGCTTCGTTTACTTTTGGAATCGGTTCGTTTACTTTTGGAATCGGTTCGTTTACTTTTGGAATCGGTTCGTTCACTTTTGGCTGTTTTTGCAGGAGTTACCACAGTTTTCCACAATTTCCATACTTTTCAGATTTTGGCCATATTTGCCAGATTTTGGCCATTTTTTGCCAAATGTTCCAGATTTTGGCCATTTTTGCCGGATTTTGGCCATCTTGGCCAAATTTTCCAGATTTTGGCCATTTTTCCAAATTTTCCAGATTTTGGCCATTTTTGCCGGATTTTGGCCATTTTGGCCAAATTTTCCAGATTTTGGCCATTTTGGCCATTTTGGCCAAATTTTCCAGATTTTGGCCAAATTTTCCAGATTTTGGCCATTTTGGCCAAATTTTCCAAATGGCCATATTTGCCAGATTTTGGCCATTTTGGCCAAATTTTCCAAATGGCCATGTTTGCCAGATTTTGGCCATTTTTGCCGGATTTTGGCCATTTTGGCCAAATTTTCCAGATTTTGGCCATTTTGGCCAAGTTTTCCAAATTTTGGCCATTTTGCCAAATTTTCCAAATTTTGGCCATTTTTGCCATTTTTCCGATTCTGGCCATTTTTGGCAGATTTTTCGAGACTGGAGGTCCTATGAACATGCAATGTGAATAGCCTCTATTCGAGCCAACCCCACTTTTCTCTACACTAAAAAGTGTATTGTTTTTGAACTAGATAATAGTTCGGAGCTGGCTTTTTCCGTTTTTCGGATTTCATGCCTGTATGGTCCACTTCAACAGTGCGACGGTCTCCGGACCCACAGGTCCGCGGTTCGATCCCCGCGCGAAGTGTTTTTTTCGGTTTGAAGTTTTTGAGAATTTTTCGAGACTGGAGGTCCTATGAACATGCAATGTTCACCAGAACTTTGCTTCACCCGAACTTCGCTTCACCAGAACTTTGCTTCACCCGAACTTAGCTTCACCCGAACTTAGCTTCGCCCGAACTTTGTTTCGCCCGATCTTAGCTTCACCAGAACTTTGCTTCACCAGAACTTAGCTTCGCCCGAACTTTGCTTCGCCCGAACTTTGCTTCCCCAGAACTTTGTTTCGCCCGAACTTTGCTTCACCAGAACTTTGCTTCATCCGAACTTTGCTTCCCCAGAACTTAGCTTCGCCCGCACTTTGTTTCGCCCGAACTTAGCTTGACCCGAACTTTGCTTCGCCCGAACTTTGCTTCACCAGAACTTAGCTTCGCCCGAACTTTGCTTCGTCCGAACTTTGCTTCCCCAGAACTTTGCTTCATCCGAACTTAGCTTCGCCCGAACTTTGCTTCCCCCAGAACTTTGTTTCGCCCGAACTTTGCTTCACCAGAACTTTGCTTCATCCGAACTTAGCTTCGCCCAGAACTTTGCTTCGCCCGAACTTTGTTTCGCCCGAACTTAGCTTCACCAGAACTTTGCTTCACCCGAACTTAGCTTCGCCGAACTTTTTCGCCCGATCTTAGCTTCACCAGAACGTCCGAACTTTGCTTCACCCAGAACTTAGCTTCGCCCGGACTTTGTTTCGCCCGAACTTAGCTTCACCTTCGCCCGAACTTTGCTTCACCAGAACTTTGCTCACCCGAACTTAGCTTCGTCCGAACTTTGCTTCGCCCGAACTTTGTTTCGCCCGAACTTAGCTTCACCCGAACTTTGCTTCACCAGAACTTAGCATTGCCCGAACTTAGCTTCGCCCGAACTTTGCTGTTCCCCGAACTTTAACTGCTGCCTCCAGTCTCGCCACGCGCCGGCCTTAGCCGAGCGCACGTACTTTTTTTGGCCATTTTTTGCAAAATCCATTACTGCTATGTTTTTCCAAATTTTCACACACACACAGAGCTAGCCGATGTCTTGTCAAATGAGTGTCACTATGCCAACCCTTCGCTTGGTTGGACTCCCGTTTTGTCGTGAACCCGTCGGTTGTATCTGCTGCTGTTACTGACATTCGTAAATTGAAAAGGAATCGGAATCTTCGCTCTTCCGTTTTGTGCCGAGGAAGGGCACGAGTAGCTGGGAAGAGTCGGCTGGATTCATATCGTTCGAATAAAACAAAACTACGCGGTTCTTTCCATTTTACCTGAGTTTTTCCAATGAATGACTATCGGCCCTTCCTTTCGAACTTCGAACCGAACCATATTTACTTTGTGTGCGACATAACCCATGACCTGTCTCTAACTTGCGTCGTGATATAGTCGATTGTTGAAAGATGAATGCCTAGTGGAACTCATTCAGCTTGTACTAATTGCATATTCCTTGTTTCGATCCGGTACGAAGCCTTTAAGCATGAAAACGAAATCTAGTCTCACCCCAAAAAGGAAACAAGATGTCCACTTCTTCAATGGAGGCTTTGCTTCGGCTCGTGGAGTTGAAGCAGGCGGGTTACGTGAGCGAGTCTGAATTTCAGATCATGAAATCGGACATAATGACAAATGCTGCGCGCAACAACGCCGGCCTGCCAGCCGCACTCGGACCGCCCCCTGTCTTCGAAACGCCACCGCCCATGCCTGATCCGGTCGTTCCACCACCTCCACCTGCACCATCGCCAGTCACCCCCGCGCCTGTTGTCACACCACAACCATCACCAATCACACCAGCGCCTGTCATCCCACCATCACCAGTCACCCCTGCGCCTGTCCCACAGACACCAGCGCCCATGCCAAGCACCCAGGCACAGGAAGGGAGTGCCACAGAGACTGGCCCAAGCAGAGATGACACACCACGACGCACCCACCTTGCCAGACCGGCACCCTTCACCTCCCTCGCAGCAGCCGGGGCCAACCCCCTTAAAAACCCCGGCTGGCCTCTCAAAAAAAAGTCTAAAAAAAAATTGTGTTTCCGACTGAGCGAACGTCGCCGGAAACACAAAAAAAAGGGGGAAAACGCCACCCAGGGTCACAAGGCCTGGGCGCATGCTGCAAGGCCGTTGCGAGCTGTTGAGTGACCCTGGGTCGGAGGAATATTTCTGATGGATGCTAGCTGGTTGTGTACTGGATCGAAACAAGCATTGTAGCTATTTTAGACTATTAACACTGCATTCTTATAACTAACTAAATTCTTTCTATCCTAGCGGCTATTAGCATACACGATAACCGGATGACATAAAATTGTCCGCAAATACACACAGCAGATCAAAGAAAGGGGGGCAAAGGTGGAAAATGCAGATCAAACGGGAGTAGAATGTGCACACGCTTATCCGACTCTTGACTTACTATGCCGTGTTCTGAAAGCTGTCGAGGGGCCCCTCCATAGGTTCTCGCATGATTCGTTCGCCTTTGTAACACTATCCGTTTGTAGTACGCTTCGCAATTGTGTTCTTGCACTCTAGCCGAATGGCGGGTGGCGGATTTCCGCGCTCGGGCGCAAGACACGATTATGCTGCTTTTGCAGTGCAAGCCGAACCCGGTTCGCGACTTCGGTTGCGGTAAAGTGTTACGAAGTCTTCGGCTTTCAGATCCGGATACGCGTATGCAACAGATAGTTAGAGGTCACTTGAAGGATACCCGTGTGCAGCGTTCGAAAGAGTTTGCGTATCTGGCGTCTTTTTTTTGGGGGGAACTCTTTCGACCCTCTTCGCAGGTTCGTTTCTAGTTTTGGAAGGTTCGAAACTAGTTTTGGAAGGTTCGTTTCTAGTTTTGGAAAGGTTCGTTTCTGGTGGTCGCAGTCGATTTTTGACACGATTCCCTTGGAATTTCGGCCGATCTCGTTTTAGTTTTGGAAGAGGTTCGTTTCTAGTTTTGGAATCGGTTCGTTTCTAGTTTTGGAAGTGGTTCGTAACTTTTCGAAAAAGTAAACGAACCACTTCCAAAAGTAAACGAAGCGATTCCAAAAGTAAACGAACCGATTCCAAAAGTAAACGAACCGATTCCAAAACTAGAAACGAAGTTTCCAAAAGTAAACGAACCGATTCCAAAAGTAAACGAACCGATTCCAAAAGTAAACGAACCGATTCCAAAAGTAAACGAACCGATTCCAAAACTAGAAACGAAGTTTCCAAAAGTAAACGAACCGATTCCAAAACTAGAAACGAACCTTCCAAAAGTAAACGAACCCCACACCCCCCCCCCCCCCCCCCCCCTGCCTGAACACGAAACTAAGATTTTCCCCCCCCAAAAAAAAAAAAAAAACCATGGTAAAGAAAGTAGAAGGAGAAAAAAGAAGTTGTCGACAACGAAAGAAAGAAAAGAACAGAAAATAAGACTCTGCATTCCGCGAAGAAGACTTGATGCTAACATCAAACACATGAGAGGCAAGTAGCGCCTGAACACGAAACTAAGATTCCCCCCCCCAGGGGTGGAAACTGAATCTGGCCCGTCTGGGTTTTGGGTTTTATGTTTCCTGGGGGGGGTGGCTTGTCCAGGACACCAGCGTTTGTACTTAGAAGAATTCGAGGCCCACCTCACGGATTTTGTGAAAGTTTGAAGAATGGGGGGTCCGGGGGGCCAAGCCCCCCGGCCGGACGGTACGGTACGCCAAGGTACGCCTTCGGCGTTTTTTCGCGTTGATCTTCGGAAACCCAGTGCTTCTAGTGGTTGTCCCGAAAAGTACATTTGCGCCGGTAAAGACCGGCGCCCAGCGAGACTAGAGGCAGCAGTTAAAGTAAAGGGCACATTAGACCTGAAAACCAACAAACCCCGAAAAATCATTATCGACCGGAAAAGTGTCCTCGGCCGGGTTCGAACCGGGGTCTTCAAGCCCCGAAGACGTGCACCGTTCACTCTGCCATTACGGTACCAGTTCCAAGGGGGGAAAACTTCCTAAGGAGACCCTTTACGAAACGACACTATAAAAAAGTGCCCCCGGGCTTCGCCCGCAGACCCCCTAAAAAGTGGGGTTGGCTCGATAGAGCTATTAGCATACCTCTAGTCTCGGACTATACAATATATTACAGTATGTGGCATATATTTGCGGGAATATCAAAATACAATCATTCCCCGCAAGTTACCCCTCCGAACCTTCAACTCGTATGGGATAGCCGGAATATTCAACATTATCTATCATCAGACGCAGAGTATGCTTGCGGACAACGTCCCGAATGGCAAGACAAGGAAAGAAACTCCGAAGCTGTGCTTTCAGTTTTCCCCAGTTCCAGGTCAGGGTGAGAACCAAAGTGAAAAGTCCTAGCAAGCAAGCCGTCTTTGTTTTTACCAAAAAAATGAAATTTCGCTGAAGCCGTAACAACAGGGAGCAGAATAGGCGAAGCAGATGCAGGCTGCTATGGAGCTGCTACGGCAGACGGCGCTGCAGAGGCTGATATGGACCCTCTTGGCCGAGAAGGGGCAGGTCTTGATTGAGCAGTGATGGCAGGCGACGACGTAGCTGCGTTGGCGGCTGGGGTAACTCGTGAACGAGCACCCGCGGAAGGGGTGCTTCTTAGGGTGGCGATGGGCTGCGACGCGGTAGATGCTTTGGCAGCCGGGGCAACTTGTGATCGAGCACCCGCGGAAGGGGTGCTTTGAGCTTTCGGCTGCTGCCCAGGCGATGAGGTAGCTGCGTTGGCGGACCAGCCAGGGCTGAGCGGAGAGCTGGTTGTTCGGGGGGACAGCGGAGTTGTCGTTGACCAGATGACAGGAAACGCGCGCTGTTCCGAAGCTCGGCGACCGTACAAGACGAGGGCGCAGGCAGAGGTGGCGGAACTGCGGCAGAAAGGCACCGACATCAAGTTGGAGCACGTGCCGCGCGAGCAGAATATCGACGCCGATGCTCTTTCGAATCGCGCGATGGATGAGGTTCAGAGACGAGCGACAGCCGAGTATCGGGACTCGGCGACCTCGAAATCGTACGCGATGAAGAGCGCGATGCGACGGCTGACGAGTATCGTGCAGACGCCGATGCACCCGGCGCTTGAGATGCAAGTCAACGTCCTGACGTCTCTCGGAGGCGGGAACATGGCCAGACTCAACAAGAGACCACAAATAGCGAACCAGCCGTTTGAAGCTGTGATGCGCGCCTACGAAGCCGCCGCACAAGAGCAGACGGCGAAGAAGGCCGGCGACAAGGTGCGAGCCGGAGCTCCGCAAAGCTGCAACACTGAATGGCAGTTTTCGACCGCAGACGCAATACCCGTCGGGATGGGAGCGTAAGCAGGCTCGATGGAAGCATGAAGTCAAGCAGGAGAGACGAACTGCGCAGACTGAGCGCAAGACGTGCCAAGGGCAGACCAGGACGTTGGGACCGTGCAAAGTCGAAGAAGGAGTCCAAAAGCGAAGCAACAACACCAACGCGGAAACGCAACTGCCCTCAATGTACCCAGCCAAATTTGACTGAAAAACAGTGTAACCTCAATGTAACCAGGGCCCCCCCTATATACAGGCTATTTTCACTGTGGAGGGGGGACGCTACCTGTCACTTTTTAAGGTGGTCACCACGGTGGGTGGTCTTCACCCAACTCACCGCGCCCGACCTGTCGAGTTGCTTCGGCATTTTTGTTGAACGCTTGCGCCCGCCACTAAACCCAGGGTTACCTGTGTTTCGTGTGGGCTACAGCACATTTACCTCCTTTGATCTATCGCAACTGGCAGTCTCCTCAAGCATTTCCTACAAAGCAGGTGCTTATACAATTTTTTTTTTTTTTTTTTAATAGTACATCTGTACTGACGGGAACATTTCCGGAACAACGGTTGCACATGAAAGAGAAAACGAAGCCAACGAAAAAGTGCTAATACAGGAAAACCCCCCCCAGAGAGGTTTATACCCTGTACACGCGAAGAACAAAAACATGGACGCCGACCAAGCGAAGGCAGCCCTAAAGGCGCTGTCAGACAGAAAGGGCGCCGCGCTCGATGCGGCGGACGTGCCCTTCGAGGCGAACGCTCCGGCAGTGCTGGAGAAAAAGCGTTTGTTCAACGCGTGGGAGGGGAGGAAGGCGCGCATGCGCTTTGTGGCCGTTAAGTACGGCTTCGAGCTGGAGGGGACGGCTACCCAGTGGCAGCTTTGTTGGTTGCTGGCGTTCACGTCGTTGAACGAGAGGCGGCTCGCGAAGATGATGCGGGCGTACGACGCGGCGAACCCCGAGGCGCCGGCGAGGCCGCAGGTGCTGTCTTTGAGCGACAGTGAGTCGGAGGACGGGGGCGGCGGCGATAGCGACACCGACATCGATGAGGGGGAGACAGGTGACGCTCAGAAGCGCATCCGCGAGCTGGAGATGCAGCTCGAGGCCGCGCGGGCAAAAAACGAGTTGCCCCCCGCCGGGCCGCGTGCGGCGGGGGGGATCCTCGTTGGAGCTCGCGTGTTGGAACCGGAGCGGTGGGTGTCTCTGTCGCCGGAAGGACGAGCCGCAGTCTACATCGAACTGCAAAGGAGGTACGGTGGGGCGAGTGGCTCTCAAAGCCACGAGCACGACAACCTCCTAGACATACTGATGTGTGTCCTCGAACATGCCGGGGCCGTGGAGACTCCGGAAGAAGCGGATGCGGCTCTGGTCCGTATTGCCATGACAGCCATTCGGCGTCAGGAGGTTCTCCTGCGTGGCCGCTCCGACTGGCGGCAGGCATCAGCGATGCAGCGGCACTGGCGGACGGAGGAAGCACCCGACTTCCTGAAGTCGGGATGGGCGGCGGCCGACCGGTTGAACGACAAGGCGGAGAAGGAAAAGGCCGGGAAGGCGGAGAAGGCTACGTCCTCCGGCAAAGGTGGCGAAGCCGGTTCGAAGAAATCAAGGAAGTAGGCGGGTGTGCTCCTCGTTTGAAACCCCACCCCGTTTTGTTTCAGGGAAATGGACCGAGGGGCGTTGGTTACGTGGCTCCGACGCCCCGCGAAGTCCAGCCACGGGGCAGAGGTCGTCCGCTGAAGATGGAACCTGCACTGGCGGGTGGCGAGATGAGGCTGATCCACAGGGACGCGAGGGGGCTGTTGTCGGCAGCCCTCGCTCCTTCGACGTGGGCACGGCTTGCATCGGTACACCGCCGCTTCCGCGTGTTCCTCTCTTTCGCGAACGAAGAGTTGGATGGGGTAGTGGACGTAGCGACGGGAATCATTCTGTTCGTCGTTCGGTGCATGCGCCGGGGAGACATCACGATTCCGTCTGCACTAACGTACGTCAACACTCTTGTCTCGGCGGAGAGGAGATGGGGGGTGAACCTCGAGGGGTCTCAGGTGATTCGGGATGCTCGCCGCGCACTTCTGCGCTTGGGGGCGAATATACCCGAACGTCAGGCAGTGCCGGCGACCTTCGCGGAGGTGAGACAGGCCCTGGGGTCCTGCCGCGACCCTGCGCTGCGGATGACGATCCTGTTTTCCTGGAGGGCTGCGGCGAGGGTGGGCGATGTAGTTCGTCTAAGAGGCAAAGACGTAGAGATTGTGGAGGAGGGCGCGAAGGTGAAGTGGTGGTGGACGAAATCCGACCCGTTCCACCTGGGGGCTGTGTCCGCGGTGGCAATGACCCGGAGGGACCGGGCTGCCTTGGAGACGTTGAAGCGCGACGCCGGGCCGGACGGTACGCTGTTCCCGGTCACCACGGCGAGAGTGGCGAGGTCCTTGAAGCGCGTCAACCCGGTCCTCACGTGCCACTCGCTACGGAGGGGGGCTTGCACAGCGCTCTTCCGCTCGGGGTCCAGCCTCGAGCAGGTACGTTTGGTCTCGAATCACTCGTCGATCGAGGCCCTGCTGCGATACCTCCCGATGGGCGAGCTGGAGCGGGTCGACCAGGCCATGACCCTCTCGCAGAGGCTGTACTGAGGCCTGTCTTTCCGGGAGCCTGGGTAGGCAGGGCGCGACTGAGGCGTACGACTTCCTTGCCGGTGCCGTGGGGCTATGATCCATATGCGGATGACCTTGACTCGGTGACCTTGGTGGACCTTCCAGATGAGCAGGACAATTTCTTTCAGGGATACTCGGGGATCCAGGTAGGATCGGGGCCGCCGAGTCAAGTGTCTGTTCCAGGGCAGATCGCTGACATCTCGACGAATGTTATGGACCTTGCTGCGGTGAAGGCGCTTGATCAGTCCGGTGAGCTGTCTCAGCTTTTGGCCGTGATAGAAAGCCGTGAGGTCTTCCAGTCCATTCTGTTGCCGGGCTGGGAGGGGGCGCCGGGTAGGAAGCGTTCTACCTCGCGGCAAATGTTGAGACATGAAGCCGATCTGGTGGGATACGACCTGATCGAGCCGATTGATCTAGCATCAGTCGAGTTCAGTCTACCGATGTTCACGGTGGAAAAGAGATCGGGTGGATTGCGGGTGATTGTCGATGGCAGAAAGGTGAATGAGGCTTGTTTGCCTCCACCCCCTATGGGTCTGCCGCGCCTCGAGGCAGCAGTGGACCTGCTCCTCGGTTGGAAGTTTGTGGCGGCCTGCGATGCCAAGTCGTTCTTCTACCAGATCCCCCTGGATCCAGGCGTGAGGAATTTCTTCACAGTTAATTTATCGTCGGCTCGCGGGGTGTTCAAGTCCTTCCGGCTTAAGCGTCTGCCTATGGGGTTCAGCTGGGCCCCGGCGATCGCTCAGAGGATTGCGACATGCCTGGCGCACTTGGTTGGCGGTTTCGCTTGGGTGGACAATTTCTTCTTCGGCGCGGATCATCAGGACGAATTGCAGCAGAAGATCGCCCGTTTCCAGTCGATCCTCTCCTACGTTAATCTGGAGATCAAAGAGCCGCTGGTGGCGGTCCGCGAACTGGTTGCCCTCGGCATGCAGTTTGACCTCGTCAACCGCTCCGTGCGAATGGATCCTTCGTGGGTGCGTTCCACGTACGAATCCTGGATGTGTGGTATTCCTCTTACGCCGCGGCGCCTCTTCGGCTGGTTTGGAAGATTCATGTGGCGCTGCTACGCACTCCGGCGCAGGCTGTGTTTCAGGCATGAGCTTTTAAGCCTCGTACGGGAATGGTCACATAAACTAGGTGAGGGGAAGTCCTTTTGGGACTCGGAGATCTCCCTCCCGTTGTCATCACGGAGGACTTTAGAGGCAGAACTGGAGGAACTTTGCGGGAACGTTTGGTTCTCTCCGGCCGCGTCAGTAGGACGGGAGGTGCTAGGTTGGAGTGACGCCTCTGACCACGCCTGGGCCACTGTGGTCGAGGTCGACGGTGGTGTTGTCAAGTCGGGCGCGTTTCGGGAGTTGAGCGACTGTTCCATCTTCCTGAAGGAGCTATTCGCGCTGCTGGTATTGGTCGAGGAGACAGCGAGATTAATAAAGTCGCTCCTGCCGCTTACGTGCGCACGTGGACAACATGGGCGTTGTTCTGGCGGTCTTGAAAGGACATTGTAAGCCTTTCCTCGGTGATCACCTCCTGACGAGGTTATTCGCCACTTTGGACCGCTTTGACATTGCACTGACGATTCTTTGGGTTCCCACGAACCTGCAGTGTGCCGATCCTTACACCCGGGGGATGCCCTCGACGCATCCTTTCTCCGTCCCTCAGAGCACTCGAGATGCTCTCGAGTCTCTGATGGGGCCCAGGGGGTCCCTCGAGAGGTTTATACCCTGTACACGCGAAGAACAAGAAACTTTTGCCTTATCATTTCCATCACCTTTGGTCAGTTGACGCTGATCGTCCGTTGCTTCGTTTATCAGTGCAAGCCCCAACTCCGGAAATGTTCTTAACCACATACGGACGGAGGGGGGGGGAGGGTTAATTTGCGAAAAAGGGACTTTCAGGGTAAGCCACCGGCCATACTCAGAGTTGGGGAAGATGGGTCAGAGATAGGAACCGAGGGGCGCATTTGAAAGATTTCGTGGCATATCTTTCAAATGCGCACCTCGGAGCTAAATGAGAAATCAGTAACGCACCACAAGATGAGCATACGAAGTCGGCCAGGCACCAGAAACAAGAATCTGCACAAAGTCACCGGGCACCCCCTAAAGTCATTTGCTAGAGGTCCTTCCCCCTCTTCGTCTGCTCTTCTCTCGTGCTGTCGGGGCCCTCAAGTTCACCTATCTCATCGGTCTCATTTTGCCCGCTTCATGGCCGCGGCCCTCGCTCTATCTCTCTCCTTCTCGGGAAAGGTAACGGAAACAATGGAAGCATGTTGCGATCGTGATATGGGATCGACCCAAAAAATGATGAGTGAAAATAAAGCCACTAAAAGTGAACACTATCCAGTTTTGCGTTTTTTTCTGGAGGCCTGCGAGAGAGATCTAGGTTGTCCCCTTTTAAAGTTGCGGCCACTAGGGTCCAGTAGCCGGCGCTCCGTATCCTCCATGTCAGGGTCGTCGTACTCGTAGTCCTGGAGAGTGTGGTACCTGGTAAAGCATGGGGCTGGGCACAAGGCCACAAGGCACACCTCGCACCTGTACATGGTTTCTTTCCGCTGGATGTGACATTTGCATCTCAGCCTGCTGTCCACCTTTTCGAGACCGTGAAACTTGCTCGAGTCAAACCTGTTCAGACCCCCCGGGGTGCGTGGCGTACAAGGCTTCATCGTGGGAGCTTGTTTCGGAGGTGTTCGGGGTTCAGATACAGGTGTACTTTGGTCTGCTTGGGGGCTGCAGAGTTGGAGGATGAGCTCACGCTTGAAAGCTGCAAGCGCGGGTTTCTTTTTTTCTGCATTCTTGTGTATGCCAAGTTGGCACCAGACCACGTAGGCGTTTACCACAGAGACTTCAAGTAGGTAAAAGAACAGCTTCAAATACCAACGACGACCCTTCATCAAGCGCGAACAATTAGCCATAAGTTGGTCGCCCAAGTCAACCCCACCCATGTACATGTTGTACGTTGCGATGATGTCGGGTTTTTCAATAGTACTGGTCTCCCCATCCTGTATTTTCCGCTGAATAGCGGTGCTCGTGTTGCCCACAGGAAGAGTTGAGAGCATTTTCACGGTGCGCTTGTCCCACCACTCGACATACGTGATGTCACCCGACTGACGGAAAAACATGTCACCCTTCTTTGGTCGCTTGGCCATATCTTCCTTGCTAGGGCGGCCTCTCTTTTTTTCCTCTTTTTCACGAATTGTGGGAAGGCCTTTGCGGTTGGATCGGACAGTGCCACACCCATGAAAACCCATGGCGTAGAGCCGGCGCATGAGCGGGACGGACGTGTAAAAATTATCAAAGAAGAGCCAGTGCCCACGCTGCTCGTAGGCGCGCACAAGTCCGTAAATCTCCCTTTCGCTGACACTGACGTCTGCAGTCGAGGGTTCGTTCTGCTTGTTTGACAACCTGCCCGTGTAGATGGATGCACCCAACACGTACCCTGTCGACGCCTCCGCCAATACAAACGCCTTGATGCCGTAGCGGTGGCGTTTCTGGGGTATGAACTGCTTGAAACTGAGGCGGCCGTTGAATCGGATCACCGATTCGTCAAAGGACAAGTGCCTACCTGGTACATACGCACTTGCCCATCCTTCGGCCACCATGTCAAAGCAGTTCTTTATTTTCTTCAGACGATGGTCATCGTCGACACTGTTGTCGGTAAAGTGCAAGTTGTAAAGAACCTCGAGCCATCGATCACGAGACATCGTTTGGCCGAAGATGGGCATGTAGTCAACCGGATGGGTGGACCAGTAGGCTTTGAGGTCACCTTTCACACTGAGGCCCATGGCGAGAGTAATCCCGAGCCATTTCAGTGTCTCTGGAACGTCTGGGACCTTGAATGTGCTCTCCCTCCCCTTTGCAGATGCCTTTTGTTCTGCATACACACAACTCTGGCCTAGAATCTTTCCCACCACCTCATCGGTGAAAAATTGGCGGAAGATTGACAACGGGGTTGCATGGTCGAGATCGCCCTGGGGACCGACTTTGGTGGTGTCGAACGGGATCTCCGGAGTGGAGTGGCATTCGTTCGACCACGGGACTGAGGAACTGTGTTTGCGCGGGGTTGCTTCCTCCTTTGATGCCTCCTTCGCTTCTGCTTTCTTCGGTGCCACCTTCGCTGCTGCCTTCTTTGGTGCCTTCTTTGGTGCCGCCTTTTTTGGTGCCTCCTTCGCTTCTGATTTCTTCGGTGCCACCTTCGCTGCCGTCTTCTTTGGTGCCGCCTTTGCTGCTGCTACCTTCTTCGGTGTCGTCTTTGCTGCAGGTTTCTCAGGGGCTGGTGGTGCGCAGAGGAACAGAATGAAGTGGCCAATTGTATTGCCTTCGGAGGAATGTAGGAATACAATGTTTGTGTCACGTAGGCCTGCTGTATCCTCGGTCCGTGAGTGGTTGTTGAGTGCCCACTCCACCAGTGCTGACGTCAGCACATGCGGTGTGACAAAGAACCCGATGTCGTGTTGGAGGCAGAAGGTGTGGACCTCTTGACAGTCCAATGCCCGTAGCGATCCTACACTCCTCGCGGTTACCCCAAAAGTGTCGCGGGCATAAGCCCGCATGGCAATGTCCTGAGGCAGGTTCAGACAGCCTGTCGACCGGTAGTGCGTCGCCCGCCATGTGCAGATGTACCCGCACTCTACACCCTTCTGCTCATTTCGCAAATGACGTGCCAACCCTGGCAGTGGCGCGAACTCCCTCGCACTGCGCCCGTTCTCCCACGCACATGCTGAGTCCACCACAGTGCACCCGCTGAACTGCTGGGATTTGAGCAAGCCCATCACGCCGACCGCCTCCACAGTCTCTGGGTCTTCCTCGGACACATCGGACTCCTCATCTGACCAACTCTCCAGCGACTCAAGGTCTTCAGGCTGTGCAAATGATACAGTCTTCTTCACCATTTTTCATTTCTCTTTCTTTGGCACCTTGTGATTGAAGGTTGATATTTCATGATTGAACTCCGGTTTCGCTGTTGTATCACTTCAGCTCTCGAGCGATATTTCTGCCCAACGAATGACGTATCGGAGAGATCTGAGCCATATCTTTCCAAAGAAGCAAACATTGAGCACCTTCGATGAGTTTCCAGACACTTGGCGTGTCTGGGGGACTTGGCAAGTGTCCAAACTTGTATTCTGAAATGACTACAGGCCAAAACCTGAAAACCCCCACTTTTTGACTGCGCCCCCGTTTTCGCAGCGGCATCTCAGCCAGGGTCGATTTTTCTGCCCGACGAAGGTCGCATTTGAAAGCCCTGTGCCATATCTTTCCGATAAAGCAAACGACGACCACTTTCGATGAGTACTTGGCTTCGAACTTGCTGACAGGAATAACCTTGTATTACACGACGCATATATGCGTCGTTCGTCCGTATGTGGTTAATAGTACATCTGTACTGACGGGAACATTTCCGGAACAACGGTTGCACATGAAACAGAAAACGAAGCCAACGAAAAAGTGCTAATACAGGAAAACCCCCCCCAGAGAGGTTTATACCCTGTACACGCGAAGAACAAGAAACTTTTGCCTTATCATTTTCATCACCTTTGGTCAGTTGATGCTGATCGTCCGTTGCTTCGTTTATCAGTGCAAGCCCCAACTCCGGAAATGTTCTTGGCCCAAATACCCCAAAAACCACACTTTGAAAATTTTTTGTGGGCCCACTTTTGCCAGGGAATTTTGACCATTTCACCTTAGAGAATTCGACCACCCAGCCTCCAAGGCAACTGCACTGTAGAAGGGGGGGAGGGGGTCCCTTGCCAGGGGGCGCACTAAGGATTGGGGGGTGCAACGGGCAACGTCAACGTCTGCTAAATTTGGAAGGGGGGGGGGGAGTCCTGTTTGGTGCACCTGGTGGCCGGACACCCCCCCACCCTTTTTTCCGGGGACCCCCTTAAACGCGCTCTTTCGCGATGGATCTTTCCACTCCGTCCTCAGTTCGTCTGTGAGGCCTGAAATTTGCCGTGCAAAACACAGGCTGAAACCGGGAAAATCTGCCCTTTCGTGGTTTTCTAGGTGCCGTATTTTCGAAATTCTCTAAGTACGTTTCCCAGCGGATTTGCCTGAAAAACTGTTTTTGGGGGGGTATTGGCATTTTGGGAAAGCACATGTTAAATCGGCCGAATCGGCCCGAATTTTCACTTTTTGGGCCAATTTTCCAGATTTTGGCTGATTTTTGAGTGCATTGCAGGAATCTTGATTTTCGGGGAAACTGACTTTGCTCAAAAGTTGCTAAGTACATTTCCCTGCCAAAAAAGTGCAGGAAAACATTTTGGTGGGGAATGACCTTTTTTTCCGCAAAAGTGGGTTTCGATTTCGAAAACGAGGAGAACGGATTCATCTGGAGGAAACGGAGTACCCACTCGGCACCGGGGGGTCTGGGAAACACCCCAAAAACAGCCCCCAAAACGACCCCCCCCCCCCCCCAAAGGGGGGTGCAACGTGCAACGGGGGCAACGTCCCTTAGTGCGCACCCTGTCCCTTGCAAAGTCGTTGGGGGCTCTCAGGGTAGTGTCAGCACTGCCCCCCCCCCCCATAGTTTTCAAGCGAACGTTCGTTAAAAATGCAAAACAACAGCAGCGACGCGAAATCTGTTCCCACCGCGGAAGCGAAGGCCGATCGCCACGCCTCGTCGGAAACCCGGCAGCCGGCGACAGAACCAAAGACAGCGGCAGGACGCGAGTTCCCCGCCGCCGACGATGCCGGCAGCTTCCAGCCAGCCAGCTCGAGGAAGCGGGGCGCGAAGAAGCGCGCCGGCAAGTCGACCCCCCTGCTTCAAGTGCAAAGCAGGCACAAATCCCGGAGCAACAAATTTGGAAAATTATTCGGGGGACCAAGCCTAAGGCTCCCAAATTACGCCCCGGACATTCAAAATTGATAGTAGGTAGGTAGATGACCTGAAGTACGGGCGTAAAGAGCATACCTACTCCCGACCGGTCACGCTCTAAACCCCCCCCCCCATAGTTTTCAAGCGAACGTTCGTTAAAAATGCAAAAACAACAGCAGCGACGCGAAATCTGTTCCCACCGCGGAAGCGAAGGCCGATCGCCACGCCTCGTTGAAAACCCGGCAGCCGGCGACAGAACCGAAGACTGCGGCTGCCGGACCAGAGTCCCCCGCGCAGAATCCCGCCGCCGACGACTCCGGCAGCTTCCAGCCAGCCAGCTCGAGGAAGCGGGGCGCGAAGAAGCCCGCCGGCAAGTCGACCCCCCTGACTGCCCCTACGACGCCGTCAAGCCACCCTAGCCCGAATCAGCAGCTGCAGCAGGGACCCGCCCAGCCTGAGCAGGCCGGTACGCCTCTGGCGACCAGCGAAGACGTCCGGAAGCTGACCGAGCTCGTGTCCCGCCTGCAGGAAGAGCTCGCCTCCAGCAAGAACCCGGCCGCCCACCAGCAGCAGCAGCAGCAGCAGCAGCAGCAGCAGCAGCAGCCGCAGCAGCAGCAGCAGCTGTCGAAGGCTTTCAGCGGGGAGCACGCGGCGGCGGTTGCCCACGGTGTCCACGGCGCGCACGGCCACCCGCCGCCGTTCCACGCGGCCAGCACCAGCTGCGGCGTGAGTCCTGCCCGGTACCCCGCCGGAGCCCGCGTCCGGTGCGCGCCGAGCGAGGCGTTGCCCACGGTGTCCACGGCGCGCACGGCCACCCGCCGCCGTTCCACGCGGCCAGCACCAGCTGCGGCGTGAGTCCTGCCCGGTACCCCGCCGGAGCCCGCGTCCGGTGCGCGCCGAGCGAGGCGTCGGTGTACCTGCTGGAGGCCGCCAGCGTCAAGCCGATCGTCATCCGCCCGGGGACCGTCATCTTCAGCCTCGGAGAGACCGACGGCGGCTTCTCTCGCGTCGTGACCCGCAACGGCCTCGTTGGGTGGCTGAGGACGGAAGCGCTGGTATCGTGAGTCGTGGCAGCAAACGAGACCATCGGTCACGTTTCGATTCAGTAGCGCCCACGGTGCACCTGTTGTTGGAGGATACCAGCGTGACGCCTATTAGACAGTGATCTGCAGCGACACCGTAGCTTGTCTCGCGTTGTGAACGTGGAACGGCCTCGTTGGGTGGCTGAGAACGGAAGCATTCATATCGTAAGAGTCGTGATGACAGCAAACGAGTCCATTGGTCACATTTCAGTAGTGCCCACCGAGGCTTCGGCGTACTGTTGTCGGAGGCTACCAGCGTGACGCCCATGTAGCTTCTCCCGCATTGTGACTCCGGAACGGCCTCGGGGTGGGTGGCTGAGGAAGGAAGCGTCGGTATCATGTGGCATGAGCCGTGAAGACAGCAAGCGAGTTTATCGGCCACGTTTTGATGCAATAGTGCCTACCGAGGCTTCGGCGTACCTGTTGTTGGAGAGCTGTCAGCGTGACGCCCATCATGGCTTCTCTCGCGGTGTGAACGCTGTTCGACCTCGTTAGAAGGCCGCAGCTGTGGGCCGTGTGTGCATGATCAGGTCCTATCACGAAATCGCTTCTCCAGTCTGCCCAGGTGGTCCGTAGAATCCACAGAACAGCAGCCGCAGCAACCCTACCTGCTAACCAGAGCTAGACACACACAACCCTTCCTCGCACGCCAGCCGGCAAACAAATCAAAGACGCGCCTCCCAGGAGGCGGAAACGACCCTGCAGGAGTCCTCGAAGCTCGCATTCCCGACAGGGGAGCCACGAAGAACGAAGCGATCGTGGCAGGCCACGAACAACTCTACGCTCGATCACGAAATGGAATGTCTGACTTCTTCCCCATCGTCGACCCGGAAACAGCCAAAACGGCCCGGAAAGTCCGCACCGCGAAAGCGAGCGGGAACAGAACTTGACCCGGAAATGACCAGTTTGACCTCATCCTCATCATCGTTGACTCTCCCGACGGGACGACGTCATAAAGTAACACTAGCCCGTGAACAGTGCTCGCTTGCCTTGGTGGCACTTGCACTTTACAGAACTCAAAACTAACCAGAGCTAGACGCCACGGGCGCCTGCTGTGCCAGGTTCCTTGCTGTGTTCGCAGCAGTGAACACTGGTCGTTTTGGCCCCGCTTGGATCTGACCTTTTCGACATCAACGTATGTCTGCTGGTTCCCTGCTACGTTCGCAGCAGTGAACTCTGGTGGTCGTTTTGGCCCGCTTGGATCTGACCCTTTCGACATCAACGTGCGTCCCTCGTCCATAAAGGATCATACACACCAGTACCGCAGTCTCTGGACGCGCGCCGGCAGTCAGTGCAGGGGCGCGTTGTGCTTTGTCTCGGGGCCCTGGCCCCGACCGCCGTGCCAAAAAGTGCTAGCTCCCCTTTTCCCTAAAACTCCGCGTCTTTCTTCTTCTTCCGCGCGGCAAAGAAAAGCAACGGAAGAATAAACCCAAGCCTTCTCATCTCACCTCACTTCGAGCGCCGCAATACCTGTGTGGCGGAATAGCGAGCAATGTAGTTGCCCCCTGTGTGTGTGTACTGCTTGTGCTTGTCATTGTACTGGTCATTGTACTCGTCATTGTACCTGCAGCTACGTGTCAGCTGCATGTCAAGTATGTGGTATTGGAAAGCGGGTCCTCCAGCACTTTTGACCAGACGGCGACAATGCCAAGAACATTATCGCCCGGAAGGGGTGAAAAGTCTACGTACAGCCACAGATGCCTGTACCGGCTTACCCATACTGGGAACACAGCAGCGCGTTTGGAAGGTTACACGTCACCAGCAGCAATTGCAATGCAATGCGACGTGGCAACAATGCCAGAACGTTGTCGCCCGGAAGGGGTGAAAAGTCTACGTACAGCCACAGATGCCTGTACCGGCTTACCCATACTGGGAACACAGCAGCGCGTTTGGAAGGTTACACGTCACCAGCAGCAACTGCAATGCAATGCGACGTGGCAACAATGCCAGAACGTTGTCGCCCGGAAGGGGTGAAAAGTCTACGTACAGCCACAGATGCCTGTACCGGCTTACCCATACTGGGAACACAGCAGCGCGTTTGGAAGGTTACACGTCACCAGCAGCAACTGCAATGCAATGCGACGTGGCAACAATGCCAGAACGTTGTCGCCCGGAAGGGGTGAAAAGTCTACGTACAGCCACAGATGCCTGTACCGGCTTACCCATACTGGGAACACAGCAGCGCGTTTGGAAGGTTACACGTCACCAGCAGCAACTGCAATGCAATGCGACGTGGCAACAATGCCAGAACGTTGTCGCCCGGAAGGGGTGAAAAGTCTACGTACAGCCACAGATGCCTGTACCGGCTTACCCATACTGGGAACACAGCAGCGCGTTTGGAAGGTTACACGTCACCAGCAGCAACTGCAATGCAATGCGACGTGGCAACAATGCCAGAACGTTGTCGCCCGGAAGGGGTGAAAAGTCTACGTACAGCCACAGATGCCTGTACCGGCTTACCCATACTGGGAACACAGCAGCGCGTTTGGAAGGTTACACGTCACCAGCAGCAACTGCAATGCAATGCGACGTGGCAACAATGCCAGAACGTTGTCGCCCGGAAGGGGTGAAAAGTCTACGTACAGCCACAGATGCCTGTACCGGCTTACCCATACTGGGAACACAGCAGCGCGTTTGGAAGGTTACACGTCACCAGCAGCAACTGCAATGCAATGCGACGTGGCAACAATGCCAGAACGTTGTCGCCCGGAAGGGGTGAAAAGTCTACGTACAGCCACAGATGCCTGTACCGGCTTACCCATACTGGGAACACAGCAGCGCGTTTGGAAGGTTACACGTCACCAGCAGCAACTGCAATGCAATGCGACGTGGCAACAATGCCAGAACGTTGTCGCCCGGAAGGGGTGAAAAGTCTACGTACAGCCACAGATGCCTGTACCGGCTTACCCATACTGGGAACACAGCAGCGCGTTTGGAAGGTTACACGTCACCAGCAGCAACTGCAATGCAATGCGACGTGGCAACAATGCCAGAACGTTGTCGCCCGGAAGGGGTGAAAAGTCTACGTACAGCCACAGATGCCTGTACCGGCTTACCCATACTGGGAACACAGCAGCGCGTTTGGAAGGTTACACGTCACCAGCAGCAACTGCAATGCAATGCGACGTGGCAACAATGCCAGAACGTTGTCGCCCGGAAGGGGTGAAAAGTCTACGTACAGCCACAGATGCCTGTACCGGCTTACCCATACTGGGAACACAGCAGCGCGTTTGGAAGGTTACACGTCACCAGCAGCAACTGCAATGCAATGCGACGTGGCAACAATGCCAGAACGTTGTCGCCCGGAAGGGGTGAAAAGTCTACGTACAGCCACAGATGCCTGTACCGGCTTACCCATACTGGGAACACAGCAGCGCGTTTGGAAGGTTACACGTCACCAGCAGCAACTGCAATGCAATGCGACGTGGCAACAATGCCAGAACGTTGTCGCCCGGAAGGGGTGAAAAGTCTACGTACAGCCACAGATGCCTGTACCGGCTTACCCATACTGGGAACACAGCAGCGCGTTTGGAAGGTTACACGTCACCAGCAGCAACTGCAATGCAATGCGACGTGGCAACAATGCCAGAACGTTGTCGCCCGGAAGGGGTGAAAAGTCTACGTACAGCCACAGATGCCTGTACCGGCTTACCCATACTGGGAACACAGCAGCGCGTTTGGAAGGTTACACGTCACCAGCAGCAACTGCAATGCAATGCGACGTGGCAACAATGCCAGAACGTTGTCGCCCGGAAGGGGTGAAAAGTCTACGTACAGCCACAGATGCCTGTACCGGCTTACCCATACTGGGAACACAGCAGCGCGTTTGGAAGGTTACACGTCACCAGCAGCAACTGCAATGCAATGCGACGTGGCAACAATGCCAGAACGTTGTCGCCCGGAAGGGGTGAAAAGTCTACGTACAGCCACAGATGCCTGTACCGGCTTACCCATACTGGGAACACAGCAGCGCGTTTGGAAGGTTACACGTCACCAGCAGCAACTGCAATGCAATGCGACGTGGCAACAATGCCAGAACGTTGTCGCCCGGAAGGGGTGAAAAGTCTACGTACAGCCACAGATGCCTGTACCGGCTTACCCATACTGGGAACACAGCAGCGCGTTTGGAAGGTTACACGTCACCAGCAGCAACTGCAATGCAATGCGACGTGGCAACAATGCCAGAACGTTGTCGCCCGGAAGGGGTGAAAAGTCTACATCCAGCCACGCACAGGTGCCACCATTGGGACCGAGGGTAACTCAAAGCAGAAAGACATCAGAGAAACCGAGCATAATGGCTGAAAAACCGGAGAAGTCCGACCCGCTCCCGTGGTACATCTGGGTGCTCGTAGGCATCTGGGTTGTGGTATGCGTTTGTTCCCCGATCTTTCAGCACGTTCAGCACCGGGCGCTACAAGTGCAGGGAGAGCAAACGGGGTTGTGCAAACTCCGATTACGCGGCCGGGCGAACATGTTCTCGGAAGACGACTTACCCCCGCCGTAGTAGTACGGGACAGTAGTTGGGCGACCGGATACTACCCCGGAGATGGTCCCTGCACCCTAACTCGTCTCTCTCTCTCTCTCTCTGTTCTCTTTCTCTTAGTCGCAGCCAGACTCAGTCGTGCGATGTTTTGCGACACCTCGACGCGCCCGAAAAATGTGTACTCGAGGGGAGCTGATCACAAGTCTACTACTATCAAGCGGACCTTCCACTCTGTCACTGCACAGATTAGAGTCAAACGCGCAGGGTCTTCTTTCCCTGGCTGGCAGTTTGACCTGTCACAGAATTAATCTGTAGGTGCCCCGTCGAAACAGGGTTAAGGCGGCCCAATACCTCGTCTCCTAACTGTGATGACCCACGAAAGGATCAATGAGCAATTTCTGTTCCTACCATCTGGCGAAACAGGGTTAAGGCGGCCAATACCTCGTCTCCTAACTGTGATGACCCATGAAAGGATCAATGCGCAATTTCTGTTCCTACCATCTGGCGAAACAGCGGTCAAAGGGACGGAGTTGGCACACCTACTGATACCTTGGGTCGATTTTATAACCGTCATAGGTGACGAAGCTTTGGCAAAAAAAAAAAAAGCGAATGCCCATCACAGACGGTTGCGCTCGTAGTGGCAGACCACTTCTACCCGTTCTTCCCGACGTGGCCGGACTGGGTCATGGAGCCTGCCTTGAAGGTTTGGGTCAACAAGGAGGGCTTCACAGGTATGTTGCTTCCATTTCTTTAGTTTGAGCCGGTCCGTCCCTATCTCTTGAAACTGCATCGAAGTGCCTGCCGCTGTTTATCACAGTGAATCACGGTCCACCACGGTCTATCAGGTCCATCCCTAGTCCCTAGAGCTGCATCGAATTGCCCGGTGCTGTCGGTCTATCACGGTCTATCAAGACGGGATGGACCGGCTCACTAACTAAGTGCAGCGTCGCCGATCCTTAGGTTCCCGCGTCTGTACGTGCTCGTAGTCGCTCGCTGGAGGCGATCCGCCCAGGCAGGATGGCGGCAGGTACGCAAACCGGCGGATTCTCCGCGCGAACTTTCGTTCGAAAACACTGATTGCCAATCACCCCGCAGCCGGAGCCAGCCACACGGACGGTGACGCATCGTTTGAGTCCGATGAAGCGTAGGGCGAAGAAAGAAGTACTTTCAGCAGCAGCAGAGGCGAGACATCGTGCCTGGGCGGGGCAGGGCCGAAGTAGTAGCCCCCAGCTTTTACTGATCGTTGCTGCCGACGGCTGGTTGGTGCTGTTGTTTACACGTCTTGGCGCTGATTGCACTGAGTGTCGCTTGAAACTCTCATCTCTCAGACTGCGTTTGACTCTTGATTCGATGATGATTGGCTCGCTGATTATCGTTGATCGAGTAGAATCGGTTTGAATCGTTTGAGTTAGAATGCAAAGGAT
Organism: Diplonema papillatum; assembly: GCA_030068145.1. Classification (NCBI taxonomy): domain Eukaryota; phylum Euglenozoa; class Diplonemea; order Diplonemida; family Diplonemidae; genus Diplonema; species Diplonema papillatum. Next base: position 336,312 of record JAPJBO010000075.1, on the reverse strand, counting down.
CTGTGGCGATAATCTGCATCGCCGACGGCGCGGTTATATCTTCGCACGTGATGTGTCATGCTTTCGCCTCTTAGTTTGAATTGCAAATACAATGGTGATCCAGTCTATCAGCTCTCCACACAGTCTACCAGCTGTAAGAGGCACACAAGGTCCCAACTCATTTGAAACGCATGAGTTCGACAATTGGTTGTCCTGGGAGTTTTCTGCTCACCTGACAGCCCTCTCCCCTGCGCTGCCTTCGTTTGGCTCAATTCGTTTCACGATAGAAACGGGGGTTTCCCCGTAAATTGGTCGGTGTCCGTCCGTGGGGGTTGAACGCTCGCAGGCGATCTTCTTTGCGACCTGCCGTCTAGGCCACGCTCTCGTTCTCGGTTTCTGAAGACATTCTCGTCGAATGCTTCTCGCAGAAGTTCGTCTTCCTACGATCTAAGAGTTTCACCTCTGACGTAGGAGTCCGTACGACCCTGGCAGTCCCTTGAACCCGCGCAACGACGGATGCCGTGCCGGCGTAACCAGTGTTCGCGCTAAGGAAAAAAGCGGTTGGTTTCAGCCGGAAAAAGAATTCTTAAAAAACTGACCGGCTGACAATCAGCGGGCTGATTTTGGAAGGTCTGCCGACCAGAAGGGTTTTACGCACGATGGTTTCCCCATCATCTCGCAAGCTTATAATTACAATGCGAACGTTGTACGCGTATGCTGCCAACAGGATCACATTGGAATCAGCGTAACCAGCGTTCCTTTTGTTTGTCGCAATGAAGACAGAGAAGGGCTCATGGATTTCTATCACTAAAAGACTACAGCATTGCCGGTGCCATCAAGCTGATTCCGCTCCATGGGCGGCATAGCCAAAGCTTGCACGGTTGAAAATCGGCTGACTTTTTTTTTGTATAAGCACCTGCTTTGTAGGAAATACTTGAGGAGGCTGCCAGCTGCAAAAGATCAAAGGAGGTAAATGTGCTGTAGCCCCCACGAAACTCAGGTAAATAATAAAAGGTGGGTTCAGTGGCGGGCGTATGCGTTCAACAAAAAAGACCCATTTTGTAGTTGTATTGTTTCTCCCCCTCTAGCCTCCTTCGAAGTAAGCACAAGGCAGTCCCTCGAGTATTTTTGCGCAAGTCTGCCGGTAAAAAAAGGCTCGAGTTTTAATCAGCCGGCAAGCCGGCTATTCGCGCGCACACTGGGTGCGGCCCAACAAAAAGTGGGGAGCCCAAGAGCACTCACCTATCCTGGCGAGAACTTGGTGTCGGTCACAAATTGTTTCGAACCTGACTCGTCTAAGCGAGCAAATAAAGTGTACACGAAAGAAGCCATGCATGCCCCCCCCCAAACCCACCCAGTACGTATTAGCTTTAAAAAAACCCATTCGACGAAGGTCACCCGGAGACTGTAAAATCCCGGATTCTCAAGCGAACTATAACTCTAAAAAGAGACGGGCGCGACCCGAAGATCCGGGCGAAACGTCAAGGACAGTGTGCGAGAGACCTTCCCCTCCAAGCGAAACCCCCCCGATTCGGGCCGGGGCTCTGAGTGCCGATCTCCGTAGTTTCCGTTGTACTGCCGCTTCTTCTCACGGGGCGTTCTCTCACGTGGCCCACCCCCCACAGTCACACGCGGAGATCTCTCAGAAGGTGATATGAGGGAAAACGACGGCCTTGCCTCTTCAGCCTCTTTATTATGGTGACAACCGCGGTTGTCATTGTCAAAAAGTGACGGATGGAACTCGAGGAAGACCTAAGGGTAGGCGTTTTTTTTTTTTTTTGGCCCATGTTCGCGCGCGCGTAAATTTTTGAGAAACCCCGGAAAAAAAAAACTTTTGCCAAAAAATCTTTTGGGTCTGTGCAGCCGGGCGTGAGAGCGACTGCAACATGCAGTCACCGAGCATGTCCGGCTCGGGGAAAGTTAGTCGAAAATCCTGTTCATCACGCCGATGATTTACGGCGATGCAAATCGGACGTAGACGTTGTTTGCCACGCAGTGCATAACAGGCTTGCGATTTAATTTGAAGCCACCTCGGCGCTGACTGTGCTTGAGTCTGTGTCAAGGTTATTGCTAGCAAGTCGTGATACTTCTTGTGACAGAAAAGTATGCAGTCGAGAAGGTTCAGAAAGTGCACTCGTTCGCGGCGACCTGACAAGTTGTGAATGCGATAACCCAGACTGGGAGGTGCGGTGGAGTGCGCTGGGCAAACAACGTCGTGCTACATTAACGTTGATGTCAATCTAGGCAGCAAGGCTCTTGCATCGGTTGTTCACCGCGTAGACGATTGCACGCGTAGCTTCAGCCAGCTCCTGCTGGACGCAGTCGAAGAACACGAGATCAGTGTACCTGCTGAGTACGATGCAGTCGTGTATGTGAGAGAGAGTGGAGCGGGCGCTTGGAAAAAGACGGGTCTGGAATACTGCATCGACGTAATGATCCACATGAAGTATCAGTGCGTCAGGTTCGACTTGAAGAATCGACGAAAGGAGGCGAGAAGCGTGAAGCCTCTGCCCGAACCGGCTGAGCGGTGCCGGTCGTGGGTCCCGCTGTTCAACGTATTGATCAAGGATTTTCCTCTTGTCTTCTATCCCTCCGAAGAGGACCGGGGCATCAAGTTCTTCACACGCACGAGCAGGGTGTTAGTGAACCTCGAAGGCGCACAGCTTCAGGCGGCCCTGCTCGTCAAATACAAAGGATACAACAAGGCCTATCTGCATCGAAGGGTTCAGGATCAACCACAGTTCACCATTGCGCACTTCAGGGAACAAGAAGACGTGCTCGTACAGCTTCTGCAGTTGTCGTGGTTTGCGCATCCTAAGTACGCAGACCACCCCTTACGCGTGCAACTGCAAGAATTGTTGTCGGCTGTCCAAGCCCGAATCGTGTACCAGCAGAGCTACAACACGACAAGAACGTCACAGCGCTCCAGTGACACACCAGCGCGCGACCCAGTTCGTGATTGGGAGCAGCAGATCGTGCAGGCCAGCGCCCAAGCGACCTGGCCCCAGCTGGAAGCCAAGTTCCAGACTGCCGAAGCCTACAAGCCTTTTTCGTTTGATGATGTTGGCGGCTTACCTGAGGATCGCAGACAGCGTGCGGACTTCATACTGAAGCTGAGATCGCAGTCAGCATTCGGGCTGCACAGGTACTGTGCCGGCGGCAACGTGCGTGCTGAATACATGGCTTTCAAGTTGCCGCCCGGCGATCTTCGGTCTGATCAAGCCATCGCAGCGGCTTTCAAGAGCTGTATAGGCGCAGGGAAAACCTTCCACACTCGCGCGATGCGGCGCAACTTTGTTGAAAAGTGGAAGGCATGCGGGGTTGCCCGTGTTGTTCTGAACGTCATGTACATGTTCGCCGTCGACTCTGCGAGTGCGCCACAGACAGAGAAGGAAAGAAACTTGGCGCAACTCGCCGCTTCTGACTTCACGGCTGAAGAATTCGCCGAAATTGTGTATCCATCCAGCTCGGATTCGTTGTGCAGCATTTCTTCGTTTGATGCATATTGGGAAGCGATGCACAGTTTCCTGCAGGAGTGCGGGCTGGCAGTGGACGAGAGACGCCACGGAACAGTTCTGCGACCTACATTAGAAGCACCAGCGAGTATCCGAGCATTGATGGACGCTGTGAATGAGCGAGTTGGCGAAGACGTGCTCGTGCCATCTTACACGTGGGTCAGATACCAGTTCTGGCCAGGCGCAGCGTGGAAGAGAGTTGCCGAGCGATCAACACGACGTTTTCCCTTAGTCTATGCCACACAAGCCCGAACAGAGCGCAAAGCACATGTTGACGCTGTGTACTGCCGTTTTCAGCAGATCTACATCCAAGACTACTGTGTCTACGTGACCGGCAAGTTCGGCAACGTTGTGCGCATGCTTGCCCAAGACGACAAAGCAATTGTGCCCATCGGGGGTCCTGCCCAGCCTGTTTCGGCCTTGATTCGCCAAAAAAAGGTTCTGCAGCCCGTTTTGCCATCCGCTCGAGCAGCTGCTTTAGATCACGACTCTCATGTTTTCGGTGCGATACCCACTGTCTTTTTAGACGTGGATGTTCCCCGGGACACCGAGCAGGCTAAGAGTGTCGGACACTGTCGCGGCCAAGCATATGTACGCGTGAAAGACAAGATACAGGAACCGTCGTCAGCAGTGCGGTGTGCCGCGGAAACGCTCAACTTCCTACGGCAGCCTGGCAACTCCCATCCTGTCCTTTTAATAGAAACAGACGGGGGTCCCGAGCACAACCTTACGTTCTGGAGTGTAAGGGTGTGTCTCCTGGCAACCTGGAGGCTCAGCTCGGCTGACATCTGCGTCGTGATGCGCACGTGCCCCGGCAGGAGCTACCTCGAGAGGGCCGAGCGCGTCATGCCAAGCCTGAACTACTCTCTCTACGGCACCAGTTTTTGCCGTGAAGAGCTTCAGGAGGCTGATATTGAACGAAAGGTTGTAGCAGCGAACACTCTCAGCGAATTGCGAAAGCTAACTAACGATTCCCACGTAGCAGCTGCAGTGCGGGCGAGTCTTCCCCTGGCTGCTATTGAAAGTCGGTTGTCCAAGGGTGTTTACAGCGGCAAGAGCGTTCGTGTGCTGAAAGGAAACTGTGCGGAAGAGATGGGCGAAGTTAAGACTTGGCTGAAAAGGGAGTTCGATATCGGTCTAGATGTGCAGCGCGACCAGGCCGAAGCGCACGAGCAGCTGTCTAGCTTTTGGAAGCGCCACGTTCGGGATTCCCCATACATGCTCCAGATGAGACCCTGCTCAGACCCGAACTGCTGTTCGTGGACCGAACCGGCACTGCGCACAGCTCCGTTCGTCCCCTACCCCCAGCTATCCCCTGACACCGAGACGTTCATGCCTTTTTCTGAAGCCCTGCACAATGACGAACAGCAGGATATCCACCGCCCTTCCCTCCACGCGCGTTCTAAACTCGACGGAGACAAGAAGGGCTGGATTTGCACGAAACGGATTGTTGGACACGTGAATTGTGGTCTGTGTTCCAAGCCGCGGGCTATTTACAGCCGACTGGGCAAGAAGGCATCGCAAGAAGTCTTAGAAAGCTTGCAGGAAGGCGATGGCTACACGTGTGGCGAAGCATGGCCAGAAGATGCTGCGTTGGCAAACGACTATTGGGTGCGCAGAAGCACAAGCTGCCTAGGGATCGTGGAGTGGAACGTCTGCACCTACAGAAAAGAGAAGGGGCTTCCGGATATGTGTTGCCACTGCGGGTCGACGCAAGCTCTGGAAGAAGCAGCAGAGCTTCGGGATCAATTCCGGAGCGTTCAGCGCGTGTGCGCAGGCTGTAGCGCGAAAGGCCGTGCACCAGCAGTTAAGATGAAGCGCCAGGTGCCGCTCTCGCAGACAAACCGAAACAATGCTCCGGCCCCTGCTGCTTCATTACCGCAAGCACAGCCGGAGCCGACCCAGCAGGAAGCCTCAAAACCGTGCGCGGTTTTAGCAGCGACCGACAAGTCGGGGTTTTTTGCCGCCGTGGTGCAGTGTGTTTATCACACAGGACCAGTCCGCGAGGCAGTGCACGCGTCTATGTCTTCCGACGCCTGCCTGAAGCAGCTAGGGACGTATCTGACGAGGCTAGACAGAAGAGATGGGACAGCACCGAACGCACGCCCTGTTCTCCAGAGCATGGCCCGACATGCCGACTTCGAGGAGGCATTAAAAGGACGCGGGGCAAGCGATGCGTTCACGGTACTTGCGAACATAGTGCACTTGATCGGCGACAATGCCTTGTTCCGCGGTGTATTGGCGACGGAAAACAGCACTCGTCGCATGACATTTCTAGACCGCACATCCCTGGACATATCTGCGTTCGTTGCGCAGCGTCTAGCCAATTGCCGTGTGCTGGAAGCACCTACTGTTTGGGCCATGGTAGCGGATGCGGGTAACGAAACAGCAGCACCGGTCTCTTTCGATGTGGGAGATGTTCATCTTGTCCTACAAACCTGGCTGTCGTTTGAGTCCGGCGCCGTTTGCTACGCGCGAGAAGGTGACCACTGGCTGAAGCTTGCTGACAGGAGAGTCGGCAGAGTGCCGACAGTTGATGCCAAGCAGGGCATCTTTCGAGACTGGAGGTCCTATGAACATGCAATGTGAATAGCCTCTATTCGAGCCAACCCCACTTTTCTCTACTGTATTGTTTTTGAACTAGATAATAGCGCGGAGCTGGCTTTTTCTCCCCCTGGGAAAATGTATATGGGTGGCAGAGTGAGCGGGTGTCGGCCTTCAGGCCGGTGTGTCCGGGTTCAAACCCCGCCCATGACACTTTTCCGGTCGAAGATTATTTCGAGGTTTGCTGTCGTTTCGGGGCCTGATGTGCCCGAAATTTGCGTTTTTTGCGGCCCCCCGGAGAAATACCGGAGGGGGGGGCGGCGGGAAAAGGCTGCCCCAGGGCGGCCCCCCCCCGTGCTGGGCCCCGGGTACGAGGCCAAACTTTACACCCGAACTTAGCTTCGCCCGGACTTTGTTTCGCCCGAACTTTGCTTCACCCGAGCTTTGCTTCGCCCGAACTTTGCTTCACCTAACTTTGCTCACCCGAACTTAGCTTCGCCCGAACTTTGTTTCGCCCGAATTTTGTTTCGCCCGAACTTAGCTTCACCAGAACTTTGCTTCACCAGAACTTAGCTTCGCCCGAACTTTGCTTCACCAGAACTTAGCTTCGCCCGAACTTTGCTTCACCCGAACTTAGCTTCGCCGGACTTTGTTTCGCCCGATCTTAGCTTCACCAGAACGTCCGAACTTTGTTTCACCCAGAACTTAGCTTCGCCCGGACTTTGTTTCGCCCGAACTTAGCTTCACCTTCGCCCGAACTTTGCTTCACCAGAACTTTGCTCACCCGAACTTTGCTTCGCCCGAACTTTACTTCACCAGAACTTAGCTTCGCCCGAACTTTGCTTCACCAGAACTTAGCTTCGCCCGAACTTTGCTTCACCCGAACTTAGCTTCGCCGAACTTTGTTTCGCCCGATCTTAGCTTCACCAGAACGTCCGAACTTTGCTTCACCCAGAACTTAGCTTCGCCCGGACTTTGTTTCGCCCGAACTTAGCTTCACCTTCGCCCGAACTTTGCTTCACCAGAACTTTGCTCACCCGAACTTAGCTTCGCCCGAACTTTGCTTCGCCCGAACTTTGTTTCGCCCGAACTTAGCTTCACCAGAACTTTGCTTCGCCCGAACTTAGCTTCGCCCGAACTTTGCTTCACCAGAACTTAGCTTCGCCCGAACTTTGCTTCACCGAACTTAGCTTCGCCGGACTTTGTTTCGCCCGATCTTAGCTTCACCAGAACGACCGAACTTTGCTTCACCCAGAACTTAGCTTCGCCCGACTTTGTTTCGCCCGAACTTAGCTTCACCTTGCCCGAACTTTGCTTCACCAGAACTTTGCTCACCCGAACTTAGCTTCGCCCGAACTTTGCTTCACCAGAACTTAGCTTCGCCCGAACTTAGCTTCGCCGAACTTTGCTTCACCCGAACTTAGCTTCGCCGAACTTTGTTTCGCCCGATCTTAGCTTCACCAGAACGTCCGAACTTTGCTTCACCCAGAACTTAGCTTCGCCCGGACTTTGTTTCGCCCGAACTTAGCTTCACCTTGCCCGAACTTTGCTTCACCAGAACTTTGCTCACCCGAACTTAGCTTCGCCCGAACTTTGCTTCACCAGAACTTAGCTTCGCCCGAACTTTGCTTCACCCGAACTTAGCTTCGCCGAACTTTGTTTCGCCCGATCTTAGCTTCACCAGAACGTCCGAACTTTGCTTCACCCAGAACTTAGCTTCGCCCGGACTTTGTTTCGCCCGAACTTAGCTTCACCTTCGCCCGAACTTTGCTTCACCAGAACTTTGCTCACCCGAACTTAGCTTCGCCCGAACTTTGCTTCACCCGAACTTAGCTTCGCCCGAACTTTGCTTCACCAGAACTTAGCTTCGCCCGAACTTAGCTTCGCCCGAACTTTGCTTCACCCGAACTTAGCTTCGCCGAACTTTGTTTCGCCCGATCTTAGCTTCACCAGAACGTCCGAACTTTGCTTCACCCAGAACTTAGCTTCGCCCGGACTTTGTTTCGCCCGAACTTAGCTTCACCTTGCCCGAACTTTGCTTCACCAGAACTTTGCTCACCCGAACTTAGCTTCGCCCGAACTTTGCTTCACCAGAACTTAGCTTCGCCCGAACTTTGCTTCACCCGAACTTAGCTTCGCCGAACTTTGTTTCGCCCGATCTTAGCTTCACCAGAACGTCCGAACTTTGCTTCACCCAGAACTTAGCTTCGCCCGGACTTTGTTTCGCCCGAACTTAGCTTCACCTTCGCCCGAACTTTGCTTCACCAGAACTTTGCTCACCCGAACTTAGCTTCGCCCGAACTTTGCTTCACCAGAACTTAGCTTCGCCCGAACTTTGCTTCACCAGAACTTAGCTTCGCCCGAACTTTGCTTCACCCGAACTTAGCTTCGCCGAACTTTGTTTCGCCCGATCTTAGCTTCACCAGAACGTCCGAACTTTGCTTCACCCAGAACTTAGCTTCGCCCGGACTTTGTTTCGCCCGAACTTAGCTTCACCTTCGCCCGAACTTTGCTTCACCAGAACTTTGCTCACCCGAACTTAGCTTCGCCCGAACTTTGCTTCGCCCGAACTTTGTTTCGCCCGAACTTAGCTTCACCCGAACTTTGCTTCACCCGAACTTAGCTTCGCCCGAACTTTGCTTCACCAGAACTTTGCTTCACCCGAACTTAGCTTCGCCCGAACTTTGCTCACCATCACCAGAACTTAGCTTCGCCCGGACTTTGTTTCGCCCGAACTTAGCTTCACCTTCGCCCGAACTTTGCTTCACCAAAACTTTGCTCACCCGAACTAAGCTTCGCCCGAACTTTGCTTCGCCCGAACTTTGTTTCGCCCGAACTTAGCTTCACCCGAACTTTGCTTCACTAGAACTTAGCATTGCCCGAACTTAGCTTCGCCCGAACTTTGCTGTTCCCCGAACTTTAACTGCTGCCTCCAGTCTCGCCACGCGCCGGCCTTAGCCGAGCGCACGTACTTGTCTACGCAGTAAACAGTGACAAAGCCACTGCACCCGAAGTGACGGTGTCAACGTTCGCCTTTTTTGACTTTTGCTGGTCATACTTGCGGGCCAACAAAGAAACCGCGAGAGCTGCCATTCTCATCAAGTGCACCATACCATCTGCGGGTACTTGGCGCTTCATCTCGCGGGGGGACATGCCACTGATCAGCCGCCCATGGAGGTTCTGGCACGGTGGTTCGGTAGGACCGTGGCATCGCAATGGGGCATGTCGGAAACGAGATGGCAAGCTTGCACGAACGCGTTCGCCACGAAGGATCCGCTCCCCCTCACAAATTTTGAGGTGTCCTGTTTTGCGCACTCTAGCGGTGTATTGTGCGCCACAGAGCACTCGGTCGGCAAAGTCCTTAGGAAGCGCAGCGGTGCCCAGGTTCAGGTGGTTATTTGTATTCCGGACACCCGCACAATTGACAGTCCTCTGTCAATTGTGCGTTGTTTCTCGTTCGCGGCGTACCCAGCGAACCGCGATCTCAAGTTCAAACCCAAGTATCTTCTTCGGTGGCATCGTCTGCTCTTCTGCAGCCTTCGCCTACGGAAGGCTTTGTTCGAAACGCGCCCCGCGCGATGCCTAGGAGCGTTTCACTTAAGGCCAAAGCAAAAAAGGGACCCCCTTCGGACAGTTCAAGCTCATCATCCGACTCATCATCCGACTCATCGTCCAGCAGTTCCACAGCCCATACTTCTCCATGCAAAAAACGAAGAAAACAGTGATCCATCTGCCATGATGATCTGATCTACTTCGTGGTCTAGTATACTAGCTTTCACACGGAGCACAAAATTTCAGCCTTTCCGGTCTAGCGTGTGCCTGATGGTCACGCTCTTCCGTATTTTTAGATTTGCTTCCGCTCTTCAGTGCGCTGTTTCCCCTGTGTCGGCGCCTCTTTTCCGCGCATTTCGATCACGACGACGGCCTTCGAACAACCTTGTGCACGCATCATTCCCCATGGGTATGCAGAAAGTTTTGCGGCAAATGTTTTTTTTTTTCTGAAAAGTTTTTTTTTTGCGCGCGCGCGCGTAAATTTCTGGGGCCGATCGGACATGGGCCAAAAAAAAAAAAAAAAAACCGTCTACCCTAATCAAAAGCAAGAACCAAGGAAGATGTCACATCATCACAAGCACGAAATGCCAACTACACGAGCAAGACCTAACCACCTCCATGGCAGAATTAGACGAGGCCCCTCAGTCTAGAAACCAAGCAAGATGCAACATCTTCACACGCAAGGCCCAATGTCACAGACAAGGCCTACCATCAAAAGCGAACACCAACAAGCAGCATCGTTGGCAAGAACACCGACAACCCAAGCAAGACGCAATATCACCACGAAGGAAGAATACCAACTACCAACTCGAACAAGACCTAACCACAAGCAAGAACCTAGCAAGAAATGCCAACTACTCAAGCAAGAACCCACATCACATGCAAGACCTAACCACAAGCAGCCATCATGGCAAGCAAGAACCCACCAGCACAACACACCAGCCACACATACACCAACATACAAAACCACACGAAGAGGGGAGAGGGGCCAAAAGGGTGTGTGCGGGGGCCGGTCAGGCGGCCCGACGCGGGGATGCACTGGAGATGTTGCTACGACAACGTGCCAGCCTCTGCGGCGCCGTCGCGCGCGCGCAGCGACCCTCCAGCGGCGCCGCCCACCCCCAGAACGCCACGATGACGTCCCTCCGCCGCACCCTGCAGCTGCACCACGACGCGCCGTTCTCCACCACCAGCCCCGCCGCCACCACCGCTTCCACCACCACCCCCCCACCCGAATTGGACGAGGCCCCTCAGTTTGAGAGCGAAGATCCCGCGCCAGAGGCGGTTGCGCCGCCCGTACCGGCGGACAAATCGCCCCGAAAAGAGGCGCACACCGTCCCTTTGGTGCGGGTCGACCGGGACAACTTCTCGGAGGCCAAGGCGGCGCTCGATGACGCCCTCAAGACGGCCGCCTTCGTGTGCATCGACTGCGAGTTCACAGGGCTCACCCGCGAGAAGCAGCAGGGCCACATCGCGCTGCAGTCCCTCGCGAAAAGGTACGAAGCGCACCGCAGGTCCCTCTCCGGCCCACGAACGGCCTCCTCCGCTGGCTCGAATGCGGTTCAGCGTCACCAGGGGTACCTCATCGTCCAAGTCGGATTCGCCGTTTTCGGGTGGAATGAGAAGCTTTCGACGTACGAAGTGTCGGTGTTCAGCTTTTACCTGTCGCCCAAGCCCGGCGGCGCCGGCGAAGGCTCGGGGAACGTGAGGGTCGACAACGACCTGCACTTCGGGTGCCTCGCGTCGGCGGTGTCGTTCCTGTCGCAGCACGGGTTCGACTTCAACCGGTGGGCCCACAAGGGCGTGCCTTTCATGAGCCGCGCTCGGTACTACGAGGAGCGCGACCGTCTTGAACTGCGCGGCCGGTTTGCCGACGTGGAAGACCTCGACGAGCGGAAGGGGTTCCTAGACGCGTGGGACGCGGTGCTCCGGGCTGGGGTGCCCGTGGTTGGCCATCAGTGCCTGCTGGACGTGCTGTATCTCTGGAAGCAGCTGGAAGGCCCGCTGCCGAAGTCGTTGGCCGAGTTTTTGACGGGGTTCAACGCGCGCGTGAAGCTGGTGGTCGACACGAAGCACATCGTCTCCGGGTTCCCGACGGAGCTGAAGACGGTCGTCGAGCGGCAGCTTTCGCTGCTGAAGAGCGAGAAGCTCTCGCGCAACGCCGTCGCACTCGCGGCGAAGGAGGCCGCGTGCCGCGACCTGCTGCGCCTCCTGCAGCAGAAGGGTACCGGCCTGCGGCACCTGACGCTCGTCGAGCTCTATCACCTGTTCTCCCCGTTCGCGGGCCCGGCCGCGCCGGCGCTCGAAAACGGGATCGCGGCCCACGACGCGGGGGGAGACGCGTTCATGACCGGCGTGCTGTTCGTGGGGTTCCACAACCTGTGCCACCCGACGCACCCGTGTCCGACCGCCGCGTTCATCGCGAAGCACCACGCCGCCGCGGCGCCGGCCGCCGCCGCCGCGGGCGCCCGGCCGCCGGCGTTCCCGTTCGCGAACAACCTGCACGTGTTCGCGTCGCCGCAGCCCCTGCACCTCTCCCCCGTCCTCGCCGTGCCGCCGTTCCACACGACGCACCGGAACACCGTCGTCGTGCTCCCGTCGCCAGGGTGCGTTCTCGAGAGTGCCCGTTTGATGCAGGTTGCCCGTTTCTCTTTTAGACAACCTTCTATTCTCTTCTCCACTTTACTTTGATCATAGGTGTCACGGCAAGTTTTGGCAGCCGCTGCTTAACAACCCGACTCAGGGGTGCATCGAAGGAAGAAGAAGGTACCGAGGGCAAGCAGCTCTCAGAAACGACCGGGGACCAGGGGCACCAATGCCCTCGAAAGTGGAAAACGGGCACTCCTGCCTGCCCTCGTACTCGCCGACTCAGTCTTTGGAATCGCAAGAAAGCCAAACCCCGCTAGCTCCACAAATGCTCGACCTTGACGACGCAATGGCAGGTGACGACGTCATCCGATAACCTGACTTTCAAGACAGTGCATGCTAATCCATGTGGTTCATGTACTTAGAAGAACTCAATGCTTAACAAAATTTGACGTGGGCGGCTTTAGATTTACATCTGAATGACACCTCAACACAAAAACAAGTTGTCGACAACTAACAAGTAAAAGAATAAAACAAAACTACGCATTTCTTTTACATAGGCGCCAGCTTGAAAGGAAAATGCTCGACGATGCTGCCCGACAAAGAAACAGAAGGGAACCCAAGTGCTGTAACTACCGAACCACGTGTTGAACGGACGTGAGGTCATGCGGGTCTACCCCTACATGACAAATCACACAAACACAACAGGTCAAAGTCCTGAGTGAGAAAAAGTGATTGTGTTTGAAGCACCCGCTTTGTAGGAAATGCTTGAGGAGACTGCCAGTTGCGATAGATCAAAGGAGGTAAATGTGCTGTAGCCCACACGAAACACAGGTAAATCTGGGTGTAGTGGCGGGCGTAAGCGTTCAACAAAAAAGACCCACTTTGTGGTAGTGTGTATTGTTTTCTCCCCTCCTTCGAAATGAGCACAAGGCAGTCCCTCGAGTATTTTTTGTTTTAGCCACATGCAATGTGTGAGGAATATGAACCGCCCAAGGACCACCTGAAACCACGTCCAGGATTTGGGCTCAGGGTAGTGCGGCCAATGCAAACTACGCAGGTAAATACAAGCTAAACTTGCGAAAGGTACACCTCATCTGAATGCTGTCACGGCTTGACAGTTTCTGCTGCCCACCGCACTCGAATCGTTTGAAGCAACACTGCTCCGTTTAGTCCAGTATCTGGGAAGAGACGACAACTAGTAGCGGCTTGTGCAATCTATCGCCACAGCTTGCTGTTCAAACGACAACCACTACTACTACTTAGCCACATTTCAGTGTGTAAGGAAACTGTACCGCGATTCGAGTAGCCCAAAAGCATAGAGGTGGCAGAGTGAGCGGGTGTCGGCCTTCAGGCCGGTAGCGGGTTCGAACCCCGCCCATCACTCTTTTCCGGTGGAAGATTGTTTTCGAGGTTCAGGAGGCTGCTGTGCCCGAAATTTGCGTTTTTGCGGAGTTTCTCAGTATCTCGCGGTATAATCCCGGGTATTTGGGTCACCCCGGGAAACGGAGTCGGGGGAGGTCCGGGGTCTCCCCCCCGGGTACTGGCGCCGAACTTGCCATCACGGGCCAAACTTGCTACCACACGTCGAACTCAGAACTCACCAGAACCCGAACTTTGCTTCGCCCGAACTTAGCTTCGCCGAACTTTGCTTCGAACTTGCTTCACCAAAACTCGGCTCGTGCAAACTTTGCTTCGCCCGAACTTTTCTTCACCCAGAACTTAGCTTCGCCCGAACTTTGCTTCGCCCGAACTCAGCTTAGCTTCGCCCGATTTTTGCTTCAGCCGAACTAACTTTGCTTCACCAGAACTTAGCTTCGCGAACTTTGCTTCACCAGAGCTTAGCTTCGCCCGAACTTTGTTTCGCCCGAACTTAGCTTCGCCCGAACTTAGCTTCACCCGAACTTAGCTTCGCCCGAACTTTACTGTTTCCCGAACTTTAACTGCTGCCTCCAGTCTCGCCCCGCGCCGGCCTTTAGCCGAGCGCACGTACTTTTTGGCGGGTTCCGCCCTATATAATAGGTAGTAGAACCCGGCAGGAATCCGGCACAACCCCAGCACACTTGAAACTGACCACACAACTCTTTGTTTACTTAAGCCGGTTCATCCCTATACCCGGAACTGCAGCGAGTTGCGGTCATTGCTCCAGGTTAAGGGCAACCCCATCACTACAGGGCACACACCACGTACTTGTCATGCGTCTGAGCCGGTCCGTCCCTATCTCTTGAAACTGCATCGAAGGGCCTGCCGCTGTTTATCGCAGTGAATCACGGTCCACCACGGTCTATCAGGTCCATCCCTAGTCCCTAGCTGCATCGAATTGCCCGGTGCTGTATTCTTCTGTCTATCACGATCTATCAAGAGGGGATGGACCGGCTCAGCGTCGGATTTTGGGGTGTCACAGGTTTTATCCGGTTCAACAGTAATCCAATTACGGTACGACAAGTACATGTACTTGTCATATGTACTTGTCCTACGTATGACAAGTACGTGGTGCACCTTTGGTGTCCCCATTCTGGTTCTGGTCCTCTTCACCATTCAATCCACTTGCCACAGGTTCTCTCTACCGTGAACCCAAACGCTGAAGTCTACTGGATCGAATACCAACGCATTGCGGTGGTGTCTTTGCACAGCAGCGGATGTATGCATTTTTCGTTGTCAGTGGCACCGCAGTAGTAACGGTGCATTTTTTTTTGTCAGAGACGTTGCGATGTCGTACGAAGAGGAGGGTTTGCGCACAAAAAAAAATCGTCGAAAAAAGCTAGAGCACCTCGCCGCGCAGAGGCTGCAGGAGTTGACGGACAGCCAGCGGGACCTCAAGAAGCTGCAGCAGGTCGAACGGGAGGTGTCTGCTGATGGGATTTCCCTAGGGCGTTCCACAGTAATGCGGCGTAGGTCGTTGAAGAGCTAGACTTGAAAGTTTCCAATTCATTACTGTATAAGCACCTGCTTTGTTGGAAATGCTTGAGGAGACTGCCAGTTGCGAAATCTTGAAGTTGATAGTGTGGTACTCATCGGCATGCCGATGACTCCCCACTATCGCAACAATATGCTGTAGCCCACACGAAACACAGATAAATCTGGGTTGGTGGAGGGCGTATGCGTTCAACAAAATCATCATAACCTTTAGACTCGGAAGATAGTGGAGGTTTGATGTCAGTTAATCTCGCGCAAGCGTCGGCAGAAGCGAACCTACCAAACATTATCCTTCGATCGGGCGGAGGAAGAAGAAGCCGCCGAAATCCAAGCCGGGGGACGCGGCCCCCCGCCGAAGGCTGCGGCAGGCGCCGGGGCGCTCGCTCGCGCGAAGGAGTCCGACGAGGTGCAGAGAGGGCTGCTCAAGGCGCGGCAGCTCGCCGCCCAGCAGCTGCAGGAGCTGATGGACAGCCAGGGGATCCTGACGCAGCACTTTTTCGATGAATTTTTTTTTTTTCGGTGAGAAAAAACACGCAGTCTTTTTTCGCTTGGTCTTATTCTCCCAACAATATAGGTGAACACCCAAACACACACCTTCTCCCTTTCCGGTTTCTTGGCGCCACTGACCCGCAGGTCAGGGGAAAAAACTTCAAATTCCCTCCCACCCGTCCCTTGGAAAGGGGAGTTCGCACAGTTTCGTATTTGAAAACCCTTGCTCCTCCGGTTGGATTTCCTTCCGCGTGATTGGCACACGGAAGAGGGTACCCCGCAGAAGTGTTTCCTCCTGCGAGTCAACGGGCCCTCTTTTTCCGTAGCGGGAAGAATTCAATTGACCGGCCCCCCTCGCAACCTCGCAAGGACGGGAGCAAGGGGGTCCTGTGTTTCTCCACGGGACCCCGACGCTCGCTACGTCGTAATAAAAACTCAAACGCAGAATAGTCTCGTCTTCCTCCTCTCGAACGTCTTCCTCCAACGTCTCATTGTACTAGGCCGGCGCAAAAACCAAAGGGATGGGAAATAAGAGTAGGAAATAAACTTGTTTCTTTGAAGACTAATAATAATCCGAACGACAGGTTTGCCGCTCCCAATCCGTCCAGAGAAACAAAGTAGCTTGCTTCATTTTTCTTCGGAGTTCCCGTGGCACCACTTCATGTGGTCAGCAGCAAGATTAGCAGCTTTCTGGCTTCACTTTTTACTCCAACTATACGGCGCGCGGCAAGCAGAGCAGGAGCGGAAGACGAGACTGACAGAGACACAAGCATAGGAGTGAGGATTTTATTATTGCTCTCCTTCTCCTAGGTACCAGGGAAAGCCTGCTACACGGGAGCCAAGCTTCACGTGTTCGGCGGTACTGCAGAGCCACGGGCCTACGGGTCAAGTGGCTACCGATTTCCCAAACTAAAGCATCAAGGCGTGGCGCACCTTGGGGCTTGGCGCTTGCGCTGAACATAAGCTCGTCGAGACGTCAGCCACAGGGCAGAGCGGACGGGGTTGTGGCACTGTGCTGCCTCCGACTCAAGCCTTGCAAGCTGTGGTTGACCGTCACCGTTCCTGGACCCGGGGCGGCCTTTTTCTTTTTTTGTATAAGCACCTGCTTTGTAGGAAATACTTGAGGAGGCTGCCAGCTGCAAAAGATCAAAGGAGGTAAATGTGCTGTAGCCCACACGAAACACAGGTGAATCTGGGTTTAGTGGCGGGCGTAAGCGTTCAACAAAAAAGACCCATTTTGTAGTTGTATTGTTTCTCCCCCTCTAGCCTCCTTCGAAGTAAGCACAAGGCAGCCCCTCGAGTATTTTTGTATAAGCACCTGCTTTGTAGGAAATACTTGAGGAGGCTGCCAGCTGCAAAAGATCAAAGGAGGTAAATGTGCTGTAGCCCACACGAAACACAGGTGAATCTGGGTTTAGTGGCGGGCGTAAGCGTTCAACAAAAAAGACCCATTTTGTAGTTGTATTGTTTCTCCCCCTCTAGCCTCCTTCGAAGTAAGCACAAGGCAGCCCCTCGAGTATTTTCTGAAGAAGCAAAAACCGAGCCAGCGAGCTTTTTAGAGTTAAAGTTTTTGTGTGTGGGTTTTATTATCCAAACAAAAAGGGTTTTTGCTCTCTCTTTTATTTTCCGCTAAAAAGTTGTTGTCTTCTTGCTCTCCTTCAGCTCCGATGAGGAGATCCGTGAAAAATAGCCCCACGTAAGTGCGTGGGTCCTTAACAAGATGCAGTTCACCGGGCTATCTGCAGTCCATCCGTGACCACTCCGTGACCACAAGGAAAAGCGAACCAAAACACCGCAACCATACCTCGGGAAGCTGCAGCAGGTCGAACGGGAGGAGTCTGCTGGGCAGGAATTCCCTAGGGGCCTTCCCCTGCGGAGTAGCTCGTTGGAGCTACAAAAAGGAGAGCTAAAAAAACTTGAGGTTTTTCGCTATCATCGCAGCCTCCAGACCCCCGAAAAAATGCTAGCATCAAACATGCATAAAAGGCAAGATTCTGCCTGAGCACTAAACTAAGATTTTCCCCTCCTACTACCCCCTATATAAAGCCAATTGTCCCCCTCCTGAACTGCAGCATCCGACGTCGTGCTTCAGTTCATTGCCGCCGCGCAGCCGAACCGCTGGAAAGTCGAGCGCGCGATAGCTTGGACGGCGCGGCGGAAACCGGGGCGGAGGAAGAAGAAGCCGCCGAAATCCAAGCCGGGGGACGCGGCCCCCCTCCGCCGGCGGCGGCCGCGGCAGCGGCGGCGGCGGCAGGCGGCGGCGGACGCTGGAGCGCTCGCTCGTGCGAAGGAGTCCGACGAGATGCAGAGCAGGCTGCTCGAGGCGCGGCAGCTCGCCGCCCAGCGGCTGCAGGAGCTGATGGACAGCCAGCGGGACCTCAAGAAGCTGCAGCTGGTCGAACGCGAGTTCGAGGAGTCGAAGAAGCAGTGGCTCGCCACGAACGAGATCCTCACCGAGGTCGAATCCGTGCGGGCCCAGCTCGCCACGTCGAAGACGACGCTCGAGACCCACCACGAGGCCCTCAAGAAGGAAACAGACGCCCTCACCAGGGGCGTCGAACACTACCGCGCCCGCGAAGAAACCCTCCGCCGGGAGCTAGCCTCCGAACTGCAGAAGAGCGCGAAGCTGGAGTCGTTCCTCAAGGAAGCCGAATCGAAGGCGCAGGTCGCCGAGATGAAGATCGAAGAAGCCGTCGCGAGGACGCGTGCGGTGCAGCAGGCAGCGAGCGCCGCGCCGCCGGCCGCGGAGAAGCGCTCTCTCCTCAAGCCGCGGCGGTCGCTGTCCAAGGACTCCAACCAGGCTGGGCGCGACCAGGGCAAGCTTCTGTCGGCGGCCGGCGCCTTCGCGGCGGAGGAAGCGAGCAAAGGCGACGCCGCCAAAAAGTCGTCGGACCCGCACGCGCGGAAGGCGCAGACCCGCGTCGAAGAGATCAGGGCCGGGCAGTGGGTAGTCGAGCGGAAGGAGGGGAAAAAAGACGACCCCGTGCACGTCATCCTCGTCGTCGAGCCGAAGCGGAATCAGGTACGCGTTGCATCCTGGGAAGGAGGGGGAATACCTTTGTCTCAGTATTCTGGTGGATACCACCACTCCCACCAATTTACGTTACGGGTCATCAATCATCAAGGTATCCGCAAGGTCGCAAGACAGCAAAGGAATCATCCTTCGAGATTTATGGTAGCACAAAGAGACAAGTCCGAACCGCAACACAGAATCTCGAACTCCGAGAGTGTCGGCACGTTGTGCTGCTCATGGAAGGTACGCTGGGCTCGTTGTCGCTGACTGGGTGCGAGCATGTGACGGTGTACTGCGAGTCTGCTGTCACGGAGCCGTCGGCGTCAAAGTCGTGGTCGTGGAACGACACGAACAGAGTGTCGGGTCCTCGGATTTTCTACTACGGCGGGGACAAGTCGACGATCAACGTCGAGGTGCAGCCCAAGGAAAAGTGGCCCGCCGGCACGGCACGCAAGGCGGAGACTTACTTGGCCAGCCGCGTGCTCAAGGATCGCGCCGAGCAGGCGCAGAAGAAGCTGCGGCAAGCAGACCTCATCCGGCATATGGCCGCCCTGGCGTTGGTTCTGTGCCTGTACCAGGTGTGCACTACCCCTCCCTGTGTTTTAACGTTTTTAGAGTGCAAGTTCGCTAAGGGATCCGGGGTTTTAAAGTCTCCGGGTGGCCATTGCCGTAAAGGTTCTTTTACGGTATAGTATGCTAGTGTGCGTATCGTATCTGCTGTAGTGGCAGTACGTGTGCTTGTGCGTATTTAGCAGTGTGAACTTGAAATGCAGGTACCACTAGCAGTGTGAACTTGAAATGCAGGTACCACAAGGGGTAAGCTTGCATTTGTCATAGGCTAGGGTTACTTGATAACGTCGTCCGAAGACGATCTAATGTGGACGAAGACGATGCACAAGCACCGCTCGTTCTCCCTCGAAGGGCGGTTCTTCGGCACGACGGCGTGCTGAAAGTGTCCGGGTGTGGTGCCGTCACTATCTCGCATTAACTCGCGGTCTCTCACCCTTCCGACGGCGCCTAGCTGTATTTCGTCCCCCATTGTCTTCAAGACTTGGGGCAACCCGACAAGCACCACTCGTTCTCCCTCGCGAAGAGGCGGTTCTTCGGCACGACGGCGTGCTGAAAGTGTCCGGGTGTGGTGCCGTCACTATCTCGCATTAACTCGCGGTCTCTCGCCCTTCCCACGGCGCCTAGCTGTATTTCGTCCCCCATTGTCTTCAAGACTTGGGGCAGCTGGACAAGCACCGCTCGTTCTCCCTCGAAGAGGCGGTTCTTCGGCACGACGGCGGGCGCGGTGCTGAAAGTGTCCGGGTGAAGAAAGCGCCGCGCTTTCCCTGTTTAAGTCTTCCACGCACCTCTTCTCCACTCACGAACAGATCCTCGCCAGCTCGATCATAGCCAGCAAGCGGCAGCAGCAGCACGCCCTCGCGCTCGCCGAACTGGGGCAGGCGGATCAGCCCGGCGAGCAGATGCGCAGCGGCGCCTCGGCCGTGCCCCACATGATGCAGCAGCAGCTGCAGCAGCAGCAGCAGCAGCTGCAACAGCAGCAGCAGCAGCTGCAGCAGCAAATGCACCCGCAGCAGGAGCCGTCGCCGCCGCCTCCCGAGGCTCCGGGGGTGAAGTGAGCGCGGCACGAGGCCTGGCCGCCCCGTCCTGCCGGCTTCGCCCGCTTTTTCCGCGAAACGGATCCAAGGGTCGCTGGGCCTCGGAACCTTGTGGGTGTACTCACACCAGCAGCTGATTGTGTTGCGTCGTCGTACTGGTAGCGCCTTGTTGGTACCCAACTCGCGATTGCAACACCACGATGGGAAGACCTGGGCACCTGGGAAGAGTTTCATGCCGCCTCTCCCCTGGCAACCAACCCCACTATATTGAATCACTCAGTTTTGGACTGAGCTGGCAGCAAATGCAGCTGCGGCCGCTGCAACAGCAGCAGCAACAGCAGCAGCAGCAGCAACAGCAGCAGCAGCAGCAACAGCAGCAGCAGCAACAGCAGCAGCAGCAACAGCATCAACAGCAGCAACAGCAGCAACAGCAGCAGCAGCAACAGCAGCAGCAGCAACAGCAGCAGCAAGTGCACCCGCAGCAGGAGCCGTCGCCGCCGCCTCCCGAGGCTTCGGGGGTGAAGTGAGTGCGGCACGAGGCCCGGCGGCCCCGTCCTGCGTCCCGCCCGGCTTCGCCCGCCTTTTCCGCGAAACGGATCCGAGGTCGCTGGCCCTCGGAACCTTGTGGGTGTACTCACAGCGTGCAGAGCAGCAGCTGATCGTGTTGTGTCGTCGTACTGGTAGCGCCTTGTTGGTACCTAACTCGATTACAACACTACGATGGGAAGACCTGGGCTCCTGGGAAGAGTTTCATACCTACTTGCCTCTCCCCTGGCAATCAACCCCACTCTATTGAACCACTCAGTTTTCGACTGAGCTAGCAGTGCAGCCGCGGCTCCTGCGCCCCAACTCCACCCGCTTTTTTGGACCGCGAAACGGATCCAAGGCAGTCGTCGGGCTTCGGAACCTGTGGGTGTACTCACACCGTGCATAGCAATGGCTCCCGTGTTCTTTTACCTCAGACACTCGCTTGCGCTCTAGTCCCGATGTAGCTATGGCTGACCGCTGTTCTGCCGTCGTACTGGTCCGCCCTGCTGGTACCTAACTCGTGATTGGAAAGACCTGGGCTCCTGGGAAGAGTTTCACACCTTCCTCTCCCATGGCAACTGTGACCCACGTAAAACACGCATACGGCTGGGGTTTCTGCTGGTTTCGTAGTTCGTGACCTTCAACTAAAGCAACCCCTTTTGCAGACATCCCCGTTCAGAACTGGTTGCAGGCGGCACCTACCGAGTGCTTCATTTGTCGTCTACGACTGGAGATTCATTTCATACGCGTACCCTGGAAAAAGAACATCGCGCCTTCACCCCTCGCTTTCACCCACCGCCATTCCCTCAGATGGGGACAAGAGGCGTCCATCCACACTCAGTGGTAGCATCACGGCACTGTAGTCCAGCTCCCTGAGGCATGACAACGCTTCCTAGCTGACACACACGAGAATCATCGCTTGGCTTTCCTATGTTTTACATCATCGATTAGCAAAAGCGAAGTGGCTGGAGGGTACATAGGAGGAGATTGATGAAGTACGGGGATCAGGCAGAGGGGGGTGTCATCTTCCTTTGTCTTCCCTTGACGATTATTTTTCCGGCATCTAACGAAGAAGCACCCGGCTCCGAAAACTTTCAAACGTTGCTGAAGCAGCTGCTTCACATTTTTCGTCACGGCATCGAACCCAGAACGAACGATTGTTCTTGCAGACACGAATACTTAGGCACTACCCCCCAACAGGGGAAACCGATCATACCACACGGCGAACTCTAACCTCACAAGCTGGAGCCAATCTTTCTAAAAGAGGATGCCCAATAGGGAGCACTCTGCTTTTTCGGGTAGTGCAAGCTGATCCGTGTGGTCCGTGTACTTAAAAGTTCCCAGTGCTTTTTCGGATGCGACGTGGGAAGAAGCACGTGGCCGCAATATTGGGTGTACTACCCGCTTTTTCGCACCTTTTCCCACGCCTCTGTCGCTCCACCTTCTGTTGCTGGAGTCCACCGTGCATTCTGCGTCTTTTTAGTAGTACCGCCGTACTGAAGAAAACATTTCTGGAACAACGGTTGCCCGCGGAAAGGCTAAAACGTAGCCAATGAGTTGTCGTACAGGAAAACCCCCCACAGCAGGATTCTGCCGTTCATCGTTTTTTTTGGTGGTTGGATGTCCCCGGGTTGCTTCCATTGTCGGAGCCAAGACCTTAATTCCGGAAATGTTCTTTCTTTTTTTGCTTCCTTTGCGTTATTCGCCTTTTTCTTCGTTTTTTTTCCTTTCCTTTCCTTTTTGCAGCCCTTTCAGAAGCCGATTCTCAAGGTTTAGCCTAAGTCGACTCCTTTTCTTTCATCAAGCGCTCAACTGTGTGCCGGCTTGATTGATGATTCTCCGCATAGCAGTAAACATGGATTATTTTCACCGTGTCTGGACTCTGGAGGCACATTTTCCGAACTCCAGCTAAGGGGTTACAGGATATCCCTAATTGCCCGAATGTCCCCCCGTGACTCCATGACCCCGCTCGAAAAATACCCGACCGGATCAATTGGAGACTCAAAAGTACGTGTTCAACAAACGAAGGTAGCCAGGACTGGATCGAACGCATACCCATTCCGGGGTTGACGATTAACGAAATCTTACCGAGCTTTTTAACAGCCTGATTTCCCCATAGAAGCCGCTTGTCATAAGCTATATTGCCTTCGTTTTTTTTTGACTACCTGATATGATGACAAAGACTTTCTTCTGGATCCAACGCTTACCCATTCCGGGGTTGACGATTAACGAAATCAAACCGAGCTTTTTAACAGCCTGATTTCCCCATAGAAGCCGCTTGTCAAAAGTTATTGCCTTCGTTTTTTTGACGATCTGACATGATGACAAAGACTTTCTTCTGGATCCAACGCTTACCCATTCCGGGGTTGACGATTAACGAAATCAAACCGAGCTTTTTAACAGCCTGATTTCGCCAAAGAAGCCGCTTGTCAAAAGTTATTGACTTCGTTTTTTTTGACGATCTGACATGATGACAAAGACTTTCTTCTGGATCCAACGCTTACCCATTCCGGGGTTGACGATTAACGAAATCAAACCGAGCTTTTTAACAGCCTGATTTCGCCAAAGAAGCCGCTTGTCAAAAGTTATTGCCTTCGTTTTTTTGGCGGTGAGAAAAACACGCAGTCTTTATTCGCTTGGTCTTATTCTCCCAACAATATAGGTGAACACCCAAACACACACCTTCTCCCTTTCCGGTTTTTTGGCGCCACTGACCCGCAGGTCAGGGGAAAAAACTTCAAATTCCCTCCCACCCGTCCCTTGGAAAGGGGAGTTCGCACAGTTTCGTATTTGAAAACCCTTGCTCCTCCGGTTGGATTTCCTTCCGCGTGATTGGCACACGGAAGAGGGTACCCCGCAGGAGTGTTTCCTCCTGCGAGTCAACGGGCCCTCTTTTTCCGTAGCGGGAAGAATTCAATTGACCGGCCCCCCTCGCAACCTCGCAAGGACGGGAGCAAGGTGGTCCTGTGTTTCTCCACGGGACCCCGACGCTCGCTACGTCGTAATAAAAACTCAAACGCAGAATAGTCTCGTCTTCCTCCTCTCGAACGTCTTCCTCCAACGTCTCATTGTACTAGGCCGGCGCAAAAACCAAAGGGATGGGAAATAAGAACGATCTGACATGATGACAAAGACTTTCTTCTGGATCCAACGCTTACCCATTCCGGGGTTGACGATTAACGAAATCAAACCGAGCTTTTTAACAGCCTGATTTCCCCAAAGAAGCCGCTTGTCAAAAGTTATTGCCTTCGTTTTTTTGACGATCTGACATGATGACAAAGACTTTCTTCTGGATCCAACGCTTACCCATTCCGGGGTTGACGATTAACGAAATCAAACCGAGCTTTTTAACAGCCTGATTTCGCCAAAGAAGCCGCTTGTCAAAAGTTATTGCCTTCGTTTTTTTGACGATCTGACATGATGACAAAGACTTTCTTCTGGATCCAACGCTTACCCATTCCGGGGTTGACGATTAACGAAATCAAACCGAGCTTTTTAACAGCCTGATTTCGCCAAAGAAGCCGCTTGTCAAAAGTTATTGCCTTCGTTTTTTTGACGATCTGACATGATTGACGATTAACGAAATCAAACCGAGCTTTTTAACAGCCTGATTTCCCCATAGAAGCCGCTTGTCAAAAGTTATTGCCTTCGTTTTTTTGACGATCTGACATGATGACAAAGACTTTCTTCTGGATCCAACGCTTACCCATTCCGGGGTTGACGATTAACGAAATCAAACCGAGCTTTTTAACAGCCTGATTTCCCCATAGAAGCCGCTTGTCAAAAGTTATTGCCTTCGTTTTTTTGACGATCTGACATGATGACAAAGACTTTCTTCTGGATCCAACGCTTACCCATTCCGGGGTTGACGATTAACGAAATCAAACCGAGCTTTTTAACAGCCTGATTTCGCCAAAGAAGCCGCTTGTCAAAAGTTATTGCCTTCGTTTTTTTGACGATCTGACATGATGACAAAGACTTTCTTCTGGATCCAACGCTTACCCATTCCGGGGTTGACGATTAACGAAATCAAACCGAGCTTTTTAACAGCCTGATTTCCCCATAGAAGCCGCTTGTCAAAAGTTATTGCCTTCGTTTTTTTGACGATCTGACATGATGACAAAGACTTTCTTCTGGATCCAACGCTTACCCATTTCGGGGTTAACGATTAACGAAATCAAACTGGAGTTTTATGTCAGCTAAATCCGACCAAAGCCTTCGTGGGCTTCGCAATCGACACAAACAGCTGTAATTCTCGTTTGGGTTCAGCGATCGCTTTAGCGGAACTGACGTCGAAGCGAACACGAGGTGCCAGACGGGTCGCGTACGATGAGATCTGTCTGAAGCCGCCTGGGAACGTTAGGCGATGCCCCACCTGCTGCGTGTGAGATTGCTACACACAAAGCACGTCGGATGCCCTACCTGCTGCGTTGAATGAATCCCGCAAGAAAAAGCACGTCGGATGCCCCACCTGCTGCGTTGAATAAATCCCGCAAGAAAAAGCACGTCGGATGCCCCACCTGCTGCGTTGAATAAATCCCGCAAGAAAAAGCACGTCGGATGCCCCACCTGCTGCGTTGAATAAATCCCGCAAGAAAAAGCACGTCGGATGCCCCACCTGCTGCGTTGAATAAATCCCGCAAGAAAAAGCACGTCGGATGCCCCACCTGCTGCGTTGAATAAATCCCGCAAGAAAAAGCACGTCGGATGCCCCACCTGCTGCGTTGAATAAATCCCGCAAGAAAAAGCACGTCGGATGCCCCACCTGCTGCGTTGAATAAATCCCGCAAGAAAAAGCACGTCGGATGCCCCACCTGCTGCGTTGAATAAATCCCGCAAGAAAAAGCACGTCGGATGCCCCACCTGCTGCGTTGAATAAATCCCGCAAGAAAAAGCACGTCGGATGCCCCACCTGCTGCGTTGAATAAATCCCGCAAGAAAAAGCACGTCGGATGCCCCACCTGCTGCGTTGAATAAATCCCGCAAGAAAAAGCACGTCGGATGCCCCACCTGCTGCGTTGAATAAATCCCGCAAGAAAAAGCACGTCGGATGCCCCACCTGCTGCGTTGAATAAATCCCGCAAGAAAAAGCACGTCGGATGCCCCACCTGCTGCGTTGAATAAATCCCGCAAGAAAAAGCACGTCGGATGCCCCACCTGCTGCGTTGAATAAATCCCGCAAGAAAAAGCACGTCGGATGCCCCACCTGCTGCGTTGAATAAATCCCGCAAGAAAAAGCACGTCGGATGCCCCACCTGCTGCGTTGAATAAATCCCGCAAGAAAAAGCACGTCGGATGCCCCACCTGCTGCGTTGAATAAATCCCGCAAGAAAAAGCACGTCGGATGCCCCACCTGCTGCGTTGAATAAATCCCGCAAGAAAAAGCACGTCGGATGCCCCACCTGCTGCGTTGAATAAATCCCGCAAGAAAAAGCACGTCGGATGCCCCACCTGCTGCGTTGAATAAATCCCGCAAGAAAAAGCACGTCGGATGCCCCACCTGCTGCGTTGAATAAATCCCGCAAGAAAAAGCACGTCGGATGCCCCACCTGCTGCGTTGAATAAATCCCGCAAGAAAAAGCACGTCGGATGCCCCACCTGCTGCGTTGAATAAATCCCGCAAGAAAAAGCACGTCGGATGCCCCACCTGCTGCGTTGAATAAATCCCGCAAGAAAAAGCACGTCGGATGCCCCACCTGCTGCGTTGAATAAATCCCGCAAGAAAAAGCACGTCGGATGCCCCACCTGCTGCGTTGAATAAATCCCGCAAGAAAAAGCACGTCGGATGCCCCACCTGCTGCGTTGAATAAATCCCGCAAGAAAAAGCACGTCGGATGCCCCACCTGCTGCGTTGAATAAATCCCGCAAGAAAAAGCACGTCGGATGCCCCACCTGCTGCGTTGAATAAATCCCGCAAGAAAAAGCACGTCGGATGCCCCACCTGCTGCGTTGAATAAATCCCGCAAGAAAAAGCACGTCGGATGCCCCACCTGCTGCGTTGAATAAATCCCGCAAGAAAAAGCACGTCGGATGCCCCACCTGCTGCGTTGAATAAATCCCGCAAGAAAAAGCACGTCGGATGCCCCACCTGCTGCGTTGAATAAATCCCGCAAGAAAAAGCACGTCGGATGCCCCACCTGCTGCGTTGAATAAATCCCGCAAGAAAAAGCACGTCGGATGCCCCACCTGCTGCGTTGAATAAATCCCGCAAGAAAAAGCACGTCGGATGCCCCACCTGCTGCGTTGAATAAATCCCGCAAGAAAAAGCACGTCGGATGCCCCACCTGCTGCGTTGAATAAATCCCGCAAGAAAAAGCACGTCGGATGCCCCACCTGCTGCGTTGAATAAATCCCGCAAGAAAAAGCACGTCGGATGCCCCACCTGCTGCGTTGAATAAATCCCGCAAGAAAAAGCACGTCGGATGCCCCACCTGCTGCGTTGAATAAATCCCGCAAGAAAAAGCACGTCGGATGCCCCACCTGCTGCGTTGAATAAATCCCGCAAGAAAAAGCACGTCGGATGCCCCACCTGCTGCGTTGAATAAATCCCGCAAGAAAAAGCACGTCGGATGCCCCACCTGCTGCGTTGAATAAATCCCGCAAGAAAAAGCACGTCGGATGCCCCACCTGCTGCGTTGAATAAATCCCGCAAGAAAAAGCACGTCGGATGCCCCACCTGCTGCGTTGAATAAATCCCGCAAGAAAAAGCACGTCGGATGCCCCACCTGCTGCGTTGAATAAATCCCGCAAGAAAAAGCACGTCGGATGCCCCACCTGCTGCGTTGAATAAATCCCGCAAGAAAAAGCACGTCGGATGCCCCACCTGCTGCGTTGAATAAATCCCGCAAGAAAAAGCACGTCGGATGCCCCACCTGCTGCGTTGAATAAATCCCGCAAGAAAAAGCACGTCGGATGCCCCACCTGCTGCGTTGAATAAATCCCGCAAGAAAAAGCACGTCGGATGCCCCACCTGCTGCGTTGAATAAATCCCGCAAGAAAAAGCACGTCGGATGCCCCACCTGCTGCGTTGAATAAATCCCGCAAGAAAAAGCACGTCGGATGCCCCACCTGCTGCGTTGAATAAATCCCGCAAGAAAAAGCACGTCGGATGCCCCACCTGCTGCGTTGAATAAATCCCGCAAGAAAAAGCACGTCGGATGCCCCACCTGCTGCGTTGAATAAATCCCGCAAGAAAAAGCACGTCGGATGCCCCACCTGCTGCGTTGAATAAATCCCGCAAGAAAAAGCACGTCGGATGCCCCACCTGCTGCGTTGAATAAATCCCGCAAGAAAAAGCACGTCGGATGCCCCACCTGCTGCGTTGAATAAATCCCGCAAGAAAAAGCACGTCGGATGCCCCACCTGCTGCGTTGAATAAATCCCGCAAGAAAAAGCACGTCGGATGCCCCACCTGCTGCGTTGAATAAATCCCGCAAGAAAAAGCACGTCGGATGCCCCACCTGCTGCGTTGAATAAATCCCGCAAGAAAAAGCACGTCGGATGCCCCACCTGCTGCGTTGAATAAATCCCGCAAGAAAAAGCACGTCGGATGCCCCACCTGCTGCGTTGAATAAATCCCGCAAGAAAAAGCACGTCGGATGCCCCACCTGCTGCGTTGAATAAATCCCGCAAGAAAAAGCACGTCGGATGCCCCACCTGCTGCGTTGAATAAATCCCGCAAGAAAAAGCACGTCGGATGCCCCACCTGCTGCGTTGAATAAATCCCGCAAGAAAAAGCACGTCGGATGCCCCACCTGCTGCGTTGAATAAATCCCGCAAGAAAAAGCACGTCGGATGCCCCACCTGCTGCGTTGAATAAATCCCGCAAGAAAAAGCACGTCGGATGCCCCACCTGCTGCGTTGAATAAATCCCGCAAGAAAAAGCACGTCGGATGCCCCACCTGCTGCGTTGAATAAATCCCGCAAGAAAAAGCACGTCGGATGCCCCACCTGCTGCGTTGAATAAATCCCGCAAGAAAAAGCACGTCGGATGCCCCACCTGCTGCGTTGAATAAATCCCGCAAGAAAAAGCACGTCGGATGACTGCCGCGTCGAGGACATTTCGCGAAGAGCACCTAGGACGCCCCAGCTGGATTGGGATACTTCGCGAGGGGCGCGTCGGATGTCGGAGGTGCTACCGAATCCGAGAGAACAGAAGGCGTTGAAGAGACTCGAGAATCGCTCATGCCTCCCCTCTGGTCGCGAGCAAGCGAATGCGTTTTTTCCGCCTTTTGCGCACAAAACACCCCATCATGCAGGTGGCCTGAGAGGGCAGTTTTCGTCTCTACAGTGTGACTAGCCGGCGAGATGCGGGGTTCCGTAGGAATTAGGAGGATGTCAGCCGTAGAGGTAGTGTGAGGTGCCCGGCGACGCATGACTCTGTAGCGGCGGTGCGTTTGTAGGTGCCAGTAGCAAGAGCTGGTGTGCGTGTGACCTGCGATGCAAGAGATGAACGGGGGATGGGAGTAACAAGCGTGTAACAAGCAAAACAAACGGTTCTAAACAGGTGATAACGATGGCGATTCCTTTGCCGGGTGTCCCCCGAGGCTGCGGACCGCGGCAAACAAGTGGCTTCGCCGGCAGGAGTCAGTGAGGGTGAGAGTGCTAGGAGGCGGAAGGAGGAGGCCGCTCTTCGACCGGCTCAGCTGCCCAGGAGAATCCTGGACGTCGACACGCAGCTGGAGCTTTACGGGTTGTCGAATCTGCCGGACTTCCTGAAGCCCATATACGCGCAGCTGAATGCGTTGCAGAAGAGAGGGGAGGAGGTCCCTGCTCTCTTTCTTCCGTTTGTGGACATTCGCGCCCCCCTTCTCGCAGGAGGGCTGGACGCATGGTGGTGAAACGGAAGAGAGGGGGTTCGTGCTGCCCGACGCGGGGGTCCTGCAGAGAAAGGAGGCGAGGGGCCGCGAGGATGCTCCAATGTTCCACCCTGCAGTGTCGCTGCAGAGCTCTTGGTAGCGGCCGCCCTAGCGGGTGCACTGGGCCCCAGCCCTCTCGTCTTCGTCTTCGCGTGTCCCGCTGTCGTCACCAACATCGCCTGCAGATACCGGCTGCAAGTTGCGAAGGAGTACGACAGGATGCGCGGGGTCCAACTCGCCAGTGCTAACAGGCCGAGGGAAGGCCGGAGTGGTCCGGCAGGTTGCAGCAGGCAGACCAACCCAGAGGGGGCGTGAAGCGCAGCACGGCGGCCTGCCGATTAAAAGGGCCAGGGGACCCTGGGAAGTGCCTTCCCGCGCCGAGCGCGCTTCCCCCCCCAGCTCGCCAGCCGGAGGACCGAAAGGCTCGTCCCCCGTGGATGGGACGGATATGAAGGTGATGCTTCTTTTTTCTATCCGCCCTCGATGCAGCCTCCCTCGCCGCCAGTCGCCAATGTGGAGCCGGAGCTGACGGCGGCCATAACCTTCACCGTCTCGAGCATTTTGGAAGAATGTCAGTAGTACCGGTCGGCTTTTCTTCTGAAGTGGAGGAAGCGAGCCGAGGATCTGCGACGAGAGCCGAAGGGGCCTGTAACGTGCGGCTCCTGGAGGAGATGCTTCGGGATACGGGTATCGAGGGCACGGGGAGCCGGTAGCGCACCTGAGGAACGGCTTTCCTATGTCGGGAGTTCTGGCTTACGACGTTCTATCTACGAGAGGGGCCCCGCCTCGACGCCGGAACTCTCGATGGCGGAGCTCCTTGGGCGTCAGCAGGAGGTCCTTGCTAGGACGAAGGGGGCCATTAGCCTGGACTCGAGAGAGAACAGGTCGGCCATATGGAAATCGGTGTTGAAGGACGTTAATGCTGGCCATATGGAGGAGTTGTCGATTCCACTGCCGCGCAACTATGGTTTTCTTCGTAGGTTCATAGTTAAGCAGGTGAAGGCGGACAAGCCAGGTTGCTCCCCGAAAGGAAGAGCCTGTGACGACGGTAAGATGGCTCAGGTTACCAGGGCGTCAGCGGTACAGTCGAAAGTGAAACTGGACTGATCGATGTCTTTGCGGAGACAGCCCGCCGCTTCATTGGGGAGACGGTCAATAGCCACGGTGCCTCCACTTTCTGCATGATCGGCCTCGATTCAGTGAGGCCTACAGACGGGCCAAGTACTTCGACGACTTCGCTTGCCCGGGCCTTATGTTCAACATGTGTGATCAGGGGGGCGAGAGCCTGCTCGGGGATCTAGAGTTGCCAGAGACCATCCTGGGACAGCGTTCAACGAGGAGAAGACAGGGCGGTGCAACTGCTTCCGCCACCTCGGCCTTATGTTCAACATGAACTCCGGGGGTGTAAACGTCTTCCTCTCGGAACCGAGGAAGGAGAAACTGGGGTGCCTGCTGCAACATCCCTCGGTAGCAACTCGCTGTCTCCGGGCGAGGCATCGTCCCTGGCCGGTAGCTCAACTTCGCCACAGCGGCTCTGTATGGAAAGGGAGGAAGGATTATGCTGCAACCGATCTACAGGCGCTCGGATGCCAAGTCAACTCGGCTGGGGTTTCCACGGAACAGTGACCTGAGGAGGGCCCTCCTGTGGTGGTTTGAGCTCAGAGGTCCCAGAGAGGCGGTTCGTTTTACACACCGACGCGTGTCCCAAGGGCCTAGGTGCCATTCTTGCGACGATGATGGCGACACGCTTGTAGGTGAGTAGTAGTCGAGTTTCAGTGGAGGGCGAGCTTCGCAGTTGACACCCCCTCAGCTGAAGAGAGGATCGCCACGGCAACAAGCACGAGAACCATTGGGAAAAGAGCCATTGGGAACGAACCCAAAGGTTCCCGAAAACGTCTGAGGTAACGCTGCGCTCGAAATGCTACCTGCGGCGAACCAGCCGCCTGCCAAACTGCATGTTACGGGTCGCCAAGCAGTTTGCCAAACGTAGCAGCGCGCAGAACGCCGCGTACGTGGCCGCCTCGCCTGACGGCTCGCGTCCCAATGCTCTGCCAAACCAGTTAAAGGAAGTAAAACCATTTGGCAGGAACCTGTTTGGGAGAATGGGAGTACGTCATAAAACATAGGTTAAATTGTCGATGAGCCTCACAATGAGAAGTTAACCGAGCTTTCTAACAGCCTGATTTCCCCATAGAAGCCGCTTGTCAAAAGTTATTGCCTTCGGTTTTTTGACGATCTGACATGATGACAAAGACTTTCTTCTGGATCCAACGCTTACCCATTCCGGGGTTGACGATTAACGAAATCAAACCGAGCTTTTTAACAGCCTGATTTCCCCATAGAAGCCGCTTGTCAAAAGTTATTGCCTTCGTTTTTTTGACGATCTGACATGATGACAAAGACTTTCTTCTGGATCCAACGCTTACCCATTCCGGGGTTGACGATTAACGAAATCAAACCGAGCTTTTTAACAGCCTGATTTCCCCATAGAAGCCGCTTGTCAAAAGTTATTGCCTTCGTTTTTTTGACGATCTGACATGATGACAAAGACTTTCTTCTGGATCCAACGCTTACCCATTCCGGGGTTGACGATTAACGAAATCAAACCGAGCTTTTTAACAGCCTGATTTCCCATAGAAGCCGCTTGTCAAAAGTTATTGCCTTCGTTTTTTTGACGATCTGACATGATGACAAAGACTTTCTTCTGGATCCAACGCTTACCCATTCCGGGGTTGACGATTAACGAAATCAAACCGAGCTTTTTAACAGCCTGATTTCCCCATAGAAGCCGCTTGTCAAAAGTTATTGCCTTCGTTTTTTTGACGACCTGACATGATGACAAAGACTTTCTTCTGGATCCAACGCTTACCCATTCCGGGGTTGACGATTAACGAAATCAAACCGAGCTTTTTAACAGCCTGATTTCCCCATAGAAGCCGCTTGTCAAAAGTTATTGCCTTCGTTTTTTTGACGATCTGACATGATGACAAAGACTTTCTTCTGGATCCAACGCTTACCCATTCCGGGGTTGACGATTAACGAAATCAAACCGAGCTTTTTAACAGCCTGATTTCCCATAGAAGCCGCTTGTCAAAAGTTATTGCCTTCGTTTTTTTGACGATCTGACATGATGACAAAGACTTTCTTCTGGATCCAACGCTTACCCATTCCGGGGTTGACGATTAACGAAATCAAACCGAGCTTTTTAACAGCCTGATTTCCCCTTAGAAGCCGCTTGTCAAAAGTTATTGCCTTCGTTTTTTTTGACTACCTGATATGATGACAAAGACTTTCTTCTGGATCCAACGCTTACCCATTCCGGGGTTGACGATTAACGAAATCAAACCGAGCTTTTTAACAGCCTGATTTCCCCATAGAAGCCGCTTGTCAAAAGTTATTGACTTCGTTTTTTTGCGATCTGACATGATGACAAAGCCTTTCTTCTGGATCCAACGCTTACCCATTCCGGAGTTGACGATTAACGAAATCAAACCGGGCCTTTTAACAGCCGGATTTTCCTAGAAGCGGGCAATTTGTGTTACATTGTAACCCTGGCTTACAAACCTGTGTTATACCCACCGTATCGACGGCATCTTCTTGACGCCGCTGGTTCGTGTTGTGACTTCAATGTGAACGTCAAGGTTGATAGCAATCCGCACAAAAAGGCGGAAAGGTGCTGACATGTGCGGAGCAGCGCACACGAGGACGACCGGCTCTGAAGAGGCTCGCGGCGCAAGCGGCGCGAGCAGCACGAAGTGCCAACTAACGTAAGACGGAAGACGAGGAGATTCAGATGGCACAGCAGGACGCCCGAGCTGAAGCGGCCGACGGACCACACAGGCGTGGTCGGTACGAGAAGCGGCAATCGCAGTTGAGGCAACGACTACAGAGCAGTCCACGCGCAGACGAGCAGTGAAGCGGCCCGCGTCGCAGGTGGCACAAACGGAAGAAGCCCGTGCAGCAGGGAGTGGAGACGAGGTGATGCAAGACGAAGGGGAAGCGCGAAGCGACCAGCCCGGACGGACCAGCAAGACGCAAGACCAGGCGACCAAGAGAAGGAGGGGGACGCGATCCAGAGACCCGGGTTAAGTAGCCTGGAACTAGTGTGATGGACCTTTCTTCGGAGGGGCTCACGCACTCAAAGTTCGCCTTATACGCACGAACTATGCAATTCGGGAGTACCATGATCACGATCAGGAGGTTTACTTGGCGGTCAGTTTCCTCGCACATTGCATGTGGCTTGAACTACAATTCTTACCAGGCAGGCATACCCTCCCCTCCTCTCATCATCAAACACCCTTCCCCCCAACACCTGTCCGCGCAAGATGCCGCAGAACGAACATATTGAGCTGGCGCGGAAGCGTTATGGTTACCGTCTGGATCACTTCGAGCGCGAGTATGTCGTTTTTCTTTTTGTATAAGCACCTGCTTTTGTAGGAAATGTTTGAGGAGACTGCCAGTTGCGATAGATCAAAGGAGGTAAATGTGCTGTAGCCCACACGAAGCACAGGTAAATCTGGTTTTAGAGGCCGGCGTAAGCGTTCAACAAAAAAGACCCACTTTGTAGTTGTACTGTTTTCTCCCCCTCCGCACAATGGGCAATCAACACGAGCGGGCGGCAGGCGCCTCGGCAGTAACCTAGAAAGGGCGGAAAAATGGGCTATATTCCGCAGGGTTTACCCAACACACACA
Source organism: Diplonema papillatum (assembly GCA_030068145.1). Classification (NCBI taxonomy): domain Eukaryota; phylum Euglenozoa; class Diplonemea; order Diplonemida; family Diplonemidae; genus Diplonema; species Diplonema papillatum. Next base: position 302,036 of record JAPJBO010000075.1, on the reverse strand, counting down.
CACACACACACACACACACACACACACACACACACACACACACACACACACACACACACACACACACACACACACACACACACACACACACACACACACACACACACACACACAGGCGCAAGAGGGAAGCGAGAATGGCGCACAAGAGGTCTGAGTTCCTGCAGAAGGTGAAGGGTGCACGTGCGAAGAGAGTGCAAAAGGCGCGGTACCAAGAGAAGGTCGAGATGAAGAAGAAGATCAAGGCGCACGAGGAGAAGCAGTCGTCCGAGACGAAGGTCGACAAGGGCCCGAAGCACGCGGTGCCCGCCTTCCTGATGGACCGAGAGAACGTCGACCGCGCGAAGATCCTGTCCAACACCCTCAAGCAGAAGCGGAAGGAAAAAGCGGGGAAGTGGGACGTGCCGATCCCGAAGGTCAAGTCGCTCACCGAGGACGAGATGTTCAGAGTCGTCAAGTCAGGCAAGCGAAAATCGGGTCAATGGTGTGTTTTCTCGTACTATCCGCCTCACAGCCTCAATGGTCAACCGGAGACCCTAAAACACCGAACCTCTAAACCACAATAAACGCTAGAAACTTGGTGAGAACATGCTGGACGGGTAGAGAGGCCAGCCGGAACGCATGTCCTCCCTTCAATAATACTGAGCCGGTCCGTCCCTATCTCTTGAAACTGCATCGAAGTGCCTGCCGCTGTTTATCACAGTGAATCACGGTCCACCACGGTCTATCAGGTCCATCTCTAGTCACTAGAGCTGCATCGAATTGCCCGGTGCTGTGCAATTTGCATTGCCACCAAAACGCGTGCGGACAATGGACCGGTACGGATTACAGGACAACTCCTGCTCAACTTGCGACGCACGACCAAGAAATGGAATGTTGTCATCTTCCCCGCCACCGACCCGGAAACAGCCAAAACGGCCCGGAAAGTCCGCGCCGCGAAAGCTGTTTCCACGGGGGAATTTGGGTTGCCTTGAAGTTCTTGAGGCGTGTCACGAATGCACTCAACCGAGGAGAACAACAAGGAAGGAGACATCGTGACAGTAACCCCGTCGGCAAGGCGGGAGCTGCAACGGCAACGCGGTAGCATGCAGGGTCAAAAGTTTGTGTCGCGAAAGCGAGCGGGAACAGAACTTGACTCGGAAATGATTAGTTTGACCTCATCCTCATCATCGTTGACTCTCCCGACGGACGACGTCATAAAGTAGCACTAGCCCGTGAACAGTGCTCGCCTGCCTTGATGGCACTTGCACTTTAAAGAACTAAATCCTCAACTTGTAAGACGTGGGGAGCCCAAGAACACTCCCCTAACCTGGAGAGTTCTTGGTGTCGGTCACAAATTGTTTCAAACCTGACTTGCCAAGCAAGCAAGTAAAGTGTACACGAAAGAAGCCATACATGCCCCCCCCAAACCCACCCAGACGTATTAGCTTTAAACGAACCCATTCGACGAAGGTCACCCGGAGACTCTAAAATCCCGGATTCTCAAGCGAACTACAACTCCAAAAACCTTCTCTCTCTCACACAGGAAGCGTCTCATCAACAAAGCCTCGTTCGTCGGAGAGAACTTCACGCGAAAAGCACCGAAGTACGAGAGGTTCATTCGACCCATGGCCCTCAGGTAAGCATCACAGTCTTTTGCCCGAACTGCTGACGGGAGAAGTTCGGCAGCATCGCGACACCCGCTCATTTCAGTATCAACGATCTTGCGGGTTGCCCTTCAATGTATTGTGCAGGCTAAAAAAACGCAGGCAGCGTGTTTTGGTGTTATCAGAGTTCCTCCTGAAAATGACACGGGGTAAATACAAGTGGGAAACGATCAACCGGCACGCACAAACAAAGCGAAGCGCCTGTCTTTTTTGCGATAACCAGCAACTACCTCCTTAGAGAGCATGCTTGTTACAGCTAAAACGGAACGTTGGAGCGATTTAACCTGAACCCGTACAGGTCAAACCGCACAAACAAAATGATTCATGCTGTCCGGTTGTCCACGATTTTTTGAAAAGCTGCCATTTCTGTCACTTTGATGGTACTGTAGCACACGGAAGAAAATAACCCATTCCTACGAAAGAAAAGAACCCATTCGACGAAGGTTCCGGATACTGGATTATCAAACGTGGAATGTTACTGCTTGCGTCCCGACTACCGAGCTGCCTCATTCCTCACGTACAGCAACGCCAAGGTTCCCCTCCTCGTGGTCTCTTTCGTTTTCTTCAAACAAGACTCGATGCTATCACTATGCTACATGAGAGGCTTCGGCCTAAAGATAAAGCTAGTAGTTTTCCGAAAGAAACGGAAGTTGTTTAAGATCTGGTTAACAAAGAGATTACCTGTCAGGGCAAACGGCTCACATAATACAATGCTCAGGTACAAAAAAGCGCACGTGACGCATCCAGAGCTGAAGACGACGTTCTGCCTCGCGATCATCGGCGTGAAGAAGAACCCGCAAAGTCGCATGTTCACCAGCCTTGGCATCATCACCAAAGGTACCATCGTCGAAGTCAACACGAGCGAACTCGGACTGGTAACCCCGGGAGGAAAGGTATGCACACTCGAAATTTCGAAGCGGGGTATCTATCTCCTGAGATGACTTCAAAAGGGGTAAAGGAACCCTTTTGACGATGGTCACCCGGAGACTCTAAACCCCCGGATCCTCAGGTGAACATTCACTCTTAAAGAAAGAGTCTAAAATAATGGAAAATAAGCCGCGTCGCTGGCCAACCACAGTTGAAACCGGAAAACGATGAGGAGGGAATTACTTTTAGCCATGCGAATGCAACGTGTGAGGAAACTGAACCGCCCAAGTAGGACACTCTGATCATGATCATTTGCCAAATTTCCACCTGAAACCACGTCCAGGATTTGGGCTCAGGGTAGTGCGGTCAACGAAAACTCTAGTTTCCCTTCCTACTTCCTCCTGCTCTCGCGGTGTACGTTTTTTTGTTGAACGCTTTGCCCTGGACGTTTGTTTCTTGGTACAGGGCGCGAGGAAACGCCGTGGATGGCCTGTGACGCGTTGTTGTTTCCTTCAACAATGTTGGTTTAAGAAAAGGCGAACTATAACTCTAAAAATCCATCGCACCGCTTTAAACCGCGGACCATCGCAACAGATCAGCAGCTGTTGTAAGCAAACTAATACCTGACGAACAACCCAATGAACGCCGTCACAGGCAACTGAGCGAAAATCGGGGGAATCTCTGATTCGTCAGATTTTCCTCGGTCCAGTCTGGTTTGAGTGGCAAGAAACCTGGTTGATCCTGCCAGTAGTCATATGCTTATTTCAAGGATTAAGCCATGCAAGTCTCAGAGTAAATGGATTAACAGTGGGTCTGCAGACGGCTCATTAAATCGGTGGCAATCTACGCGGGGAAGGTGCCTTTTGGGCCCAGTTGGATAACACATGGTAACTCCATTGCTAGTAGGGGTGTTACACCTGCAGGGCCAGATCTGACAGCCCATCACGCGTAACCTGCCGCCTCCTTCGCACTATCATCACGATCCAGGCGGCACATGAACTGGGTTCTAATCCTGATTTTCTGCAGGACGCGCAGGACTTTTCGTGTCGTAACACACAGCCACCGAGCAACACGAACGCCGGAAACACACAAAACCACACAGATTATCTGGGGCAAGTATGCTCAGGTGACCAACACACAAAACCACACAGATTATCTGGGGCAAGTATGCTCAGGTGACCAACACACAAAACCACACAGATTATCTGGGGCAAGTATGCTCAGGTGACCAACACACAAAACCACACAGATTATCTGGGGCAAGTATGCTCAGGTGACCAACAGCCCGGAAAACGACGGCTGTATCAACGCGGTGCTGCTCGTGTAAGAAGGGAAGCCGAGACAAGCGCCGCCCCCTCCCGCGGGCGGCCGAGTCGGTCCTGGCTGGTGGAGGGGCTGGGGACAGGGCGCGGGCGTGTGTTGCAGACCTGTTTTCCACGTGGTGCCTTCCTGTGCGAGAGGCGCTCCACGACTCCTTCAGTTTCAAGTAACCCGCCGATGCTCCCGCAGGTTGCGAGTAGGCGGTTCGCGCGGGCGTGTGTGTGGGGCGGGGAAGTGTCCCCGTCACCGAACCCACCACACAGTTTTGTTCGTATGGTGAGCATCAGAATTGTCCAAGCAAGCATGTCGGAAATGATCATCATCTGAATGTTTACACAGATGTCATGTGCGGGTCATATTTGTTGTAAACCATCCTTTCTGCCGCACTCGTCACCACGCGTGTTGCGACTGCTTTTACGAGAATGCTGTTCGTGATGTTTGTTGCCACATTTGTGTGTGTCCAAAGCTCACAACACACATTCGTGCGTCCAAAGTGCACCCTGGGGGGGGGGGGGGGGGGGCACCTTGCGGCTGGGTTTCTTTTGGTCCGCGGCGGGCGCCTGCTGGTCTTTCGTCGGTTGCGGCATTTGATGAGCCGGTCCGTCCCTATCTCTTGAAACTGCGTCGACGTGCCTGCCGCCGTTAATCACGGTGAATGACGGTCCACCACGGTCTAACAGGTCCATCCCTAGTCCCTAGAGCTGCATCGAATTGCCCGGTGCTGTATTCTTCGGTCTATCACGGTCTGTCAAGAGGGGATGGACCGGCTCAAATTGATGCGTCCACCGCGGCAGCGACTTATGTCCCCTGAAGAAGTAGTGCGCCGCCTCGGGTGAGCAGCAAAGCAGCCGGATATACAGACGACTTACCTCCCCCAGCCCGACAACGCCACACCCCACCTATACCAGGATCGACGATCCCGGTTCGTCAGCGAAATCGCCCTTTGACAAATCACTTCCCCAACCACAAACTAACCGAGAAAACGAGCCCGCAATCTGTCAATCCTTGAGACTGCGCCGTTTAGTGCTCTGTGCGTTGACCGAGCAGCAGTGGTCTCTCGGCTTGGAAGTGCTGTTTGTTTTCTTTTACAAAGGAAGGGGGCGGAAAAGCAGAGGCGAGTGCCTGCGGCCTTTTTCTTCTCGCGTGAACAGCGCTTCTGGCTGGTTCCAGCTACTCCGGGACGGATCGCTCTGCCGCTGTCCTGTCTGCAGACACTCAGGTTCCGCGCTGATGATGGTCCTTCTTAAGCGTCCGTGGCCTGAAGGACCGTAAAACGGCGCAGACGGGACCAGAGCACGTTCTTGCAAAACCCCCCCGCGGCGGATCGCTCTTGTAACTGAGAGAATCGTCGCAGCCTCAGGGCGGCGAGTGGAGACGAAGAGATGCAGACCGAAGGGGAATGCGGCAGCATTGCTGCGGCCATCGTCGTTGAGATCGCTTTCGCAGCCCGGCCTTTCCCCCCGTGGATCAATCGATCGACCGTCCGGTTGGCTGTCGACTGCCGAGGACCCAGATGCAGTGGAAGTACGACTTCGATCGGTCGTCTCATCCGTTGCGCATCAGCTTTGCTTGAGCTCTGCGATCCCAACCTTGCGTCACGAATGGATGTTGTATCTCCTGTTCACGACACCGCCTGATGCTGAAGCCAAAAAGTGACAGACGGGTATTGTTGAGAGAGATGAGGGTTCGGCTCCTACCCGCGCCACTTGGAGATAACGTCCCCGCACCCCCCTTCCTCCTGGCAGCGTTGTTTGCAGACGCGGATGGATGTAGGGCATCTCGTGAGGTGCATGCAGCGAAGTGTGCACTAACTGAGGGACGAAGGGGCGTCTAGCTAATGGGTTTCGGTGGATCTCCAACCGTAGATACCTACCTGCATTTTGCCTCGGAGGAGAGTACGGCCTTACCTCGAGCACCTCAACATGCATCGATAGCCTACGTCCTGTGTACTGCAGCACAGTTATTGTCGCAGAGAGTGTTATCATACGTGGGGACCTCAGAAGCCTGTACGCTATTGGTGCTGAAATTACCGCGGGTGCTGGCACCAGACTTGTCCACCATGTCTTCATTGACAGGTTTAGATATCATCCATTGCTTCTAACGTGCTAAGTACGTGTTGAGGCTACTAAGAGAAGTCTTCGCTGCCTCAGCAGTGTTGCTATTGGGCAATTTGCGTACCTGTTGCCATCCTTAGATGTCGTACTCATAAAATCCACGTTGCCCACTGGATGTTTATGCTGCTGTTAAAAAGCTCGTAGTTGGATCCAGAGCTCAGGCTGCAAAGGGGACGACTCTACGTGCTGCCCATGCTCTCTCCAGCCACAAGCGCCTGGAAACAACGCTGCCGCTTCCCTCCGCCTCCCCTCCATCCGATCCGTCCAGACCGCGTCGTTGCGTACTTCTAGCCCCGCTTCGCGCCTTTCTTTCCACCGAAACCGCAAAAAAAAAAAAAGAGCAACTGCACACATCCGCGCGGCCAGCACGGCTGCGTGGATACGTCGCCCCGCCCAGCGAGGAAGGAAAACGACCCCCCCCCCCCAACCCGGGCTTCCTTTTTACCCCTGCAAACCCGTGAATAGGTGCTACGGGAGTATCTGGCAACCGCTGCTTAACAGTGCTCACGTGGGCGGTGTCTTCGGACAGCACCTCGTGATGTTCGCATCACAAAACAAAGAAGACAGTGAAATGGTCGTTCCCTGGTCGGGTTTCGCTCGCGACCGTTTCCTGAACAATCCTTCACTAAATCCGCGGTTAAATAACCTGGCCCCAGGGGTGCAAGCACCACGCGCTCTTCAAACCCAAGAAACATTTTCCCCCCCCACCGGTGCGTCGACTCATGCGAGCTCGCTTCGGGGGGACTACACTCTTCCCTCGTGCGCCCCCGCCTACGGGGCGAAGCTGGCCCGGGGGGGGGGGTTTTCCCCTGCTCCTCGGGAAAAACAAATGTTGGGTTAAAACTGCACTGTTCTGCGGTACTTATACACAAATACTCGAGGGACTGCCTCGTGCTCGTTTCGAAGGAGGCTAGAGGGGGAGAAAACAATACAACTATATAAAGTGGGTCTTTTTTTGTTGAACGCTTACGCCCGCCACGAAACCCAGATTTACCTGTGTTTCGTGTGGGCTGCAGCACATTTACCTCCTTTGATCTATCGCAACTGGCAGTCTCCTCAAGCATTTCCTACAAAGCAGGTGCTTATACAAAAAAGTACGTGCGCTCGGCTAAGGCCGGCGCGTGGCGAGACTGGAGGCAGCAGTTAAAGTTTGGGGAACAGCAAAGTTCGGGCGAAGCTAAGTTCGGGCAATGCTAAGTTCTGGTGAAGCAAAGTTCGGGTTCGGGCGAAACAAAGTGTGGGCGAAGCTAAGTTCTGGGGGAAGCAAAGTTCTGGTGAAGCAAAGTTCGGGCGAAACAAAGTTCTGGGGGGAAGCAAAGTTCGGGCGAAGCAAAGTTCGGGCGAAGCTAAGTTCTGGTGAAGCAAAGTTCGGGCGAAGCAAAGTTCGGGTCGGGCGAAACAAAGTCCGGGCGAAGCTAAATTCTGGGGGAAGCAAAGTTCGGGTGAAGCAAAGTTCTGGTGAAGCTAAGTTCGGGCGAAACAAAGTTCGGGCGAAACAAAGTTCGGGCGAAACAAAGTTCGGGCGAAGCAAAGTTCTGGGCGAAGCTAAGTTCGGATGAAGCAAAGTTCTGGTGAAGCAAAGTTCGGGCGAAACAAAGTTCTGGGGGAAGCAAAGTTCGGGCGAAGCAAAGTTCGGGCGAAGCTAAGTTCTGGTGAAGCAAAGTTCGGGCGAAGCAAAGTTCGGGTCAAGCTAAGTTCGGGCGAAACAAAGTGTGGGCGAAGCTAAGTTCTGGGGGAAGCAAAGTTCGGGCGAAGCAAAGTTCGGGCGAAGCTAAGTTCTGGTGAAGCAAAGTTCGGGCGAAGCAAAGTTCGGGTCGGGCGAAACAAAGTCCGGGCGAAGCTAAATTCTGGGGGAAGCAAAGTTCGGGTGAAGCAAAGTTCTGGTGAAGCTAAGATCGGGCGAAACAAAGTTCGGGCGAAGCTAAGTTCGGGTGAAGCTAAGTTCGGGTGAAGCAAAGTTCTGGTGAAGCAAAGTTCGGGCGAAGCAAAGTTCGGGCGAAGTTCGGGTGAAGCAAAGTTCTGGTGAACATTGCATGTCCATAGCTCCCACATACATTGCTCCAGTCTCGAAAAATTCTCAAAAACTTCAAACCGAAAAAACACTTCGCGCGGGGATCGAACCGCGGACCTGTGGGTCCGGAGACCGTCGCACTGTTGAAGTGGACCATACAGGCATGAAATCCGAAAAACGGAAAAATCCAGCTCCGAACTATTATCTAGTTCAAAAACAATACACTTTTTAGTGTAGAGAAAAGTGGGGTTGGCTCGAATAGAGGCTATTCACATTGCATGTTCATAGGACCTCCAGTCTCGAAAAAAAGCTAAAACAAGCTTTGCGGGTCTCACACTGGATTTCACTGGATTTGTGGACGGCACTTTGACCGCGCAGTCAACTTCCCAACCCGGTGCTGGAGTACATCGTGTATGCCAGGCGTGCACACACTCAAGCGTAGACTTCCGCACTTGCTGCGCCCTTGCTCTTGGAAGGTATGCGTGCTGTCGCAAAATCTTCTTCCTGCCATCGCTTCGAGTTTCGTGTCTGTGTCCTTGCCGAAAAAGAAAAAAAGAAAAGGCGCAGAAGCCTTGCGGCCTTGAACCTGGGCATTTTGTTAGCTATCATCATCCCCACCCCCTCCATTTTTCCGCTTGCCCATTGTTTTTTTTGTCACCCCCCCCCGCCCCCCCTTCCCGCTCCCCCCCCTTCCGTTCTTCTCTCTCTCTCTCCCTTTTCCTTTCCGTATAATCATCGCAAACAGGTCCCCAATTTCCTTCTTGTTTCCCGCTCGGTACGTGGTTGCAAGGAGGCGCCGTGCGCAGCGTGAACCGCAGCATGCGCTTATGGATCCGTGGCCTAAAGGACCGAAACACAGCGCAGACGGAACCAGAGCACGTTCTTGCTAAACCCCCCCCGCGGCGGATCGCTCTTGTAACTTAGAGAATCGTCGCAGCCTCAGGGCGGCGAGCGGAGACGAAGAGATGCAGACCGAAGGGGAACGCGGCAGCATTGCTGCGTCCATCGTCGTTGAACTCGCTTTCGCAACAGCACGGCATGCTGCTTGACATGAGTGCCGAAAGGCCAGATTATGTGTTCTGGCTACATCCTCCAACCAGTTCTGTCCAATTAACGCTTGAGCAACCTTAGGAGATTTGTGCTGGCTGTTTCGTGCTTGACATGAGTGCCGACAGGCCTGCGAGATTATGTGTTCTGGCTACATCCTCCAACCAGCTCTGTCCAATTAACGCTTGAGCAACTTTAGGAAATTTGTGCTGGCTGTTTCGTGCTTGACATGAGTGCCGAAATGCCTGCGAGGTTCCGAGCAATGTCGTCTTCTGGCTACACCCAGTTGCGGCCCATTCACATGCACGCTTGAGCAACCTTAGGAAACTTGTGCGGGCTGTTTCGTGCTTGACATGAGTGCCGAAAGGCCTGCGAGATTATGTGTTCTGGCTACATCCTCCAACCAGTTCTGTCCAATTAGCGCTTGAGCAACCTTAGGAGATTTGTGCTGGCTGTTTCGTGCTTGACATGAGTGCCGAAAGGCCTGCGAGATTATGTGTTCTGGCTACATCCTCCAACCAGCTCTGTCCAATTAACGCTTGAGCAACCTTAGGAGATTTGTGCTGGCTGTTTCGTGCTTGACATGAGTGCCGAAAGGCCTGCGAGATTATGTGTTCTGGCTACATCCTCCAACCAGCTCTGTCCAATTAACGCTTAAGCAACCTTAGGAGATTTGTGCTGGCTGTTTCGTGCTTGACATGAGTGCCTGCGAGATGATGTGTTCTGGCTACATCCTCCAACCAGCTCTGTCCAATTAACGCTTGAGCAACCTTAGGAGATTTGTGCTGGCTGTTTCGTGCTTGACATGAGTGCCGAAAGGCCTGCGAGATTCCGAGCAATGTCGTCTTCTGGCTACACCCAGTTGCGGCCCATTCACATGCACGCTTGAGCAACCTTAGGAAACTTGCGCAAGCACGGCGGCGTTCCCTCAGGGTGAGTCTGCCGAAACTCCCCCTGCCCGCATGTTGTGCCCGTAGTGGATCTTCTTAGGGCAAAGATTTGCGTTCAACGAAAAACAATTCCCCCCCCTCATCATTTTCCGGTTTCAACCGTGGTTCGCCAGTGACGCGTCTGCTACTAAAAACCTCCAAACCACAATAGACGCTAAAAATGAGCAGTTGGCAGTGCTACATGAAACTTCCGAAAGCAGGTGAGCTCCGCGAGTGCGCACACAAACAAAAGAAAGATAACCTTTTCCCCCCCCACCCCGAAAAAGGGAGGACGATACCCCCGAGTCAGCCCTGGCGGGCGTGTTCTCACCCGACCGCGGGGGCGCCGCCGCCGAGATGGCCACCCCGCAGAGCTACCGGTGGACGCAGCGGCCGGCTGCGCCGCTGTCGTTTCCCAGCCCGCCGGCTGGGCTCGGGCAGGCCGCGCCCGGCGACGACTCGACCGCCGCCGTTTTCGGGCGAACTTCGCAGCCGGGCCACACTCCCCACCGTCTTTTTTCCAAGTTTTTCGCCGACTGTTTTTTCCGACTTCCTCCGGGTTTACGCTCTTTTTTGCTCGCTTTTCGCTGATTCCACCTGGTCCGGGCTCCTGGTAAGTTCCCCGAAACTCCCCGACACTTCCCCGAAACTCCCCGATACTCAGCCCGATTTTTGTGGGAAAAAGTGGGGCTGCCGGTGGGTGGGCAGGTGTTCAGGTTGGTAGATGAGTGGACAGATGGGTGGATGGTGATGGGCAGGTCGGTGGATGGGTGAACAGGTGGGTAGTTGGGTAGACGGGTGCGAGCAAGTGGGTGAGGTGTGCAGGTAGGTGTGCTAGTGTGCTTCGGACGCGGCTCTCTTGAGCCGTCCGTGTTCCTCCTCCTCCGATCCTCTTCCTCTACTAACCGGATGCATCTACCAACTGTAGCTTGACTCCTGGGCAGTTGTTGAGGCACACCCTTCAGCCTGCGGATTCGGAGGGCCTCAAGGCGAACCAGCAGTTGTTGGAAAACCTGCAGGACCTGCCTTTGAGTCCTTGGACACAAGGAGGAGTCTGAACAGGACGCGTCGTGTGCATGTTGCTCCTCGCTCGAATTGCGTCGACCGTAGCTGCCCCTGGTCCTGGTGGTTAGGGTTAGCATGCAAAGAGCCTGTGGCGATAATCTGCATCTGCTCTCTTTCGTGACTACCTCTTCGTGCTACCTCTCTTCGTCACTGGTACCTTATCTTGACCTCTGCCCGCCGCGGAGTGCACGTCTCTGTCTTCGATGATGGCGAGTCCTTACGCCGCCGCTTCGTTGCAGCGGCCGTCCTAGTGACGTCGCCTTGTCTTCGGCGTTCTCGATGGCGGTGTTGGCGCCGGCATCCGCCGCTTCCCTTGTGGCGCTTTGGGCCGATGGTCGCAGCCTGCGTCTCGACTTCGGTGTCGCTTCGGGCGTCCCCAGGGGCGAAGGCCCGTCTCTTTGCCGCCGACTCCGCACATCGGCATATCGTGCTGCAGGCAGGCATCCGCGGTGTGCAGCATTCCGCGATCGTCTTGCACGTCCCGCACTGCGTCATCCTGTGCTTCTCGCAATACTTCACGGCGAGGCCGTCCCCTGTCGCGTGGTGTGCCTCGGCAGCAGCGCGCTACCGACGCTTGCCGATGCTTGCACTCTTCGCATTTCGCTTTGTGATCTCTCGTCCTTGGTGGTGGCCTGGGCACATGCACTGGGTCTCCGCCGCCCACTAAATTTACCTTCTTCTGCCCCTTCTTGCCGGAGGTTACGTGGAAAATACGTCCATCCCCCAGACCTCATCATTGAAGGCGTGCCTGTTCGTCCCCAGCTGCGACTCGAGCACGAGCATTATCTCTGTACCCGCACGACCTCTGGTGGAACAGTTCCTGCTCTCCTTGCCGCAGCGGATCCTGTCGCTACCTGTGTCAAACCGTGCCAACCTGTACCTCCCAGTCTGCCCTTCCTTCTCAGCCTCTATCTTCGTCTTCGGGGCATAGCCAAACACGGGACCGCTCTGCGCATAATAGCGTAGCCCCCTCCCCGCCAAGGCCGGCTGCAGGGAAAGTGGTCGCCACAAAGGAAATACCCCGAAACTCCCCGAATTTCCCCGAAACTCCCCGAAATTCCCCGAAACTCCCCGAAACTCCCCGATACTCCCCGATATTTTCGTCAGGAAGGTGGTGATTCATAAGATCTCTGTTTCGTGTGTACAAAGTCGGTTTCGGTGGTTGCGCCTTCGGCGCTTCAATCTTTTATTTGCGTTTATTGTGGTTTAGAGGTTCGGTGTTTTAGGGTCTCCGGTTGACCATTGAGGCTGTGAGGCGGGTGGTATGAGGGTAGTAGGTATGCTTATACATTTTAACTACGGCTAGCCATGTTTGTAAGTGTTGCGACCGACACCAAGAAGAAATTCGCTTTGATTTTTTTTTATCACTCATTCCACGAAAACGTGTCACAGATTTTGCTTCCTCATATCCGACATGTTCAGGTCAAATTTTGAGCAAAATTCGGAAATTTTTTTTGGGATGGAAAGAGCTATCCACGGCAAGTATCGGCACCTTTTTGGAACTCGATATAGCCAAGAATCTGACCCCCAGATGGCACTTTAGACGTTTTTGGGCCGATTTTCGGTCCTCAAAAAAAACACTCCTCACAGGAATCGAACCAAGTACCCCCAGAACCACAAGTGGGCGTGCTACCCGTTAGACCACGGGCTAAAAAAACGCGGGCGATTTCATTTTCGGTATTTGAACCATCCTTCCGGCGGTTCGCGTGCCCCGTCAGGAAGTCTGCGGTTTGACCCCCGCTACACCACCACTGTAAGCAGAACACGCACTACGAGCTCCAAAACGCTGCCACCACAGGCACAGTTTTGGGATTTTCCGCCAAATTTTTGAGGAATCGCGTAGTTCTGTCACGGGACCGTATCGGCACCCCCGAAGAATTCTGTGGCGAGTCAAATCTGACCTGTTCCCGCATGCCGAGAAAAAAAAAGTCGATTTTCAGACCCCATTTTTTGGAGACCCGGCCTCAATTTATGGGGGGGGGGTCGGTCAAAATTTTTATCCGACCAGATATTCGGAAAGCCCTGTCCTCAACGGATTCAAACGTGTCCTACAAATCTCGAAACCGACCATTTTCGGACCTGCAGATGGAAATTTTCGGCAGAAATCCGAAAAAAGCCGAAATCTGTGACACTTTTTTGCGACAACCAATTTCTGCTTCCCTGGAGACAGTATTTGTTACAGCTAAAAAGAACGTTGGCAGCGGTTTAACCAAATCACATACAGGTTAAATCGCACAAACAAAAAATATTGCTCGTGCAGATGGCGATTGACCTGAAGGCTGTCGACTGGTCTCCCATCGAGGTCGTCCTTGCCCCATGAGTGTTATATTATTATTATTTAGCCTTGGGCCCCCCACGCGCATGCATGTTGAGCATTGAGTTCTTTTAAGTACATGAACCACATGGATTAGCATGCATCTTCAAGGTGCAAGTGCCATCAAGGCAGGCGAGCACTGTTCACGAGCTAGTGTTACTTTATGACGTCGTCCGTCGGGAGAGTCAACGATGATGAGGATGTGGTCAAACTAGTCATTTCCAAGTCAAGTTCAATTCCCGCTCGCTTTCGCGGTGCGGACTTTCCGGGCCGGTTTGGCTGTTTCCGGGTCGACGATGGGGAAGAAGTCAGGCATTCCATTTCGTGATCGAGCGTAGAGTTGTTCACGGCCTGCCGCGATCGCTTCGATCTTCGTGGCTTCCCTGTCGGGGATGCGAGCTTCGAGGACTCCTGCAGGGGTCGCTTCCGCCTCCTTCTGGGAGGCGCGTCTTTGGGCTCGCCGGTTGGCGTGCGCGGAAGGGTTGTTTGTATGGGGATGATGTTCCCCGTTGATGACGTCTTGGGCGACGGTGATGATGACGGTGATGAAGGCGGGGAGGTTGGTGAAGATGTGCGCCTCGTCCTCGACGCTCCCGTTGCCGCAGCTCGTACATGCGGGGTCACCTCCCTAATGCATCCGCGAAGTGTGCTGCGCCGTGTTGACGCCTCCGGCGATCGCCACTCTGATGAGCCGCGCGGTCTGGGGGGGCAGGCCCGCGTTTTCCACAGCGCGTTGGTGGCGTCAAGGTCGACGTCGGCGATGCCGGCATAACTGCCGCGCCTCGCGACGAGTCTCGCCCGCAGCCGCGTCTTCAGGTCGGAGCGGATATCGTGGTTCCGCTCTGCTGGGGACTTGCCCAATGGCAAGTACGGTTCACCGTTTCGTTTTACATCGTCGAGGGGGCCGCCTGCCCAGTCGTGACCGCACGGCTCCAGTCCGTACTTCACAGCGATTCCTACGGGTCCCAGCGCCGCCGTCACGCGGGGCCCGTACATCTCCCGTATCTTTGCTGCTTGTGGTACGAGGTGCGGGAGTCTCTGGCATGCGGTGTAGAATTGCCCCGTTATGCTGTAGGCCATCCGGGTCGCCGGATCCGTCAGATGCGCCTTCTCGAGGATTCCCAGAACTGCCTCGGGTGCTCGCTTCGGGTTCTTCGTCCCCCATACCGCCGACATGACTCCGGTCGTCAGCTTCTCAACGGATTCCTTGGTCGTTGGGGCGAAGGGTACTCTCGCCAGCGCGGCTGGGAGGATCGCGGATTGTACTAAGAGCACTCTGCTCGGTTGCGGAATCGGGACGTGACGTAGGTTGTGGGCGGTGCTGGTGGCGGTCTCGAGCCTGGCCGTGTCGTTGTGGTCGCGCCCCTTCCGTGAGGTGCTCAGTTTGGCCCCAAGGCATTTTAGCGCTGTCGCCTGGGGAAACTTCCTCCCCGTGCTCCGGAGCTGAAGTCGCGACACGTAATCACGGACGGTCGTGAACACAAACGTCTTGTTGTTCCATGCCGGTGAGCCGGCAGAACTCGTCTACTACGTCGACTCCCTTCTGGAGGGCTGCTTCCGAGATCCTCGTCATCAGATTCGCATCATCCGCGTACGATTCAGTGAGCAATCCGGGTGCTTCTGCCTTCACCGCCTTCATTGGGATGGAGAGCAACGCGTTGATGAGGATGACTGAGATCGGGCAGCCCTGGAGGATCCCGTTCGTCACCTCGAACTCGTCCCCGACTCCCAGCGGCAGTTTGAAACGCCTTACGAGCACCCCGTATATTCCCCGCAGTGGCGTCATAATTCGTTCATGCAGCCCGAGTTCCTGCATCGGAAAGAAATTCGCTTTGATTTTTTTTTTTTTTTTTTATTATTTAGCCTTGGGCCCCCCACGCGCATGCATGTTGAGCAGGGGTTGCCATGCAGCTCGTATCGGTCTGTAATATGCGTTCTTACTTTCTTTTAGGTTGAGGAGGACGTGCGGTGGGGAGGGTCGGGTAGTAGAAAGAGAAGGTTTGGCAACAGCAGGTGTAGTAGTAGTGGTGAAAACTCAGCAACTGGTTGTAGACCTAGCTGTAGTTTATGTGTGACTAAAAAAAAATTCTTTCTTGCGTAAGTGGCGACTGCTTGTTGTCCTCCGCAGTTAAGGTTCTCTGAATGCACTCTGGCATCGTGGCTGGTTATCTGGTCGTTTTATTAAGAGAGATCGCTCAGGTTGTTCCCAGTCGATTTCAGTGTGTGGGGTCACCACCCGCCTGCTGACCACACGGGCATGGCGGCGACGTTGAGGAAGGTGGCGTCGGCGGCTTCCTTAGTCGGGAAGGTGATCGTCGTCGTCGACCTGGCGAATAGGGTTAACCATGGGGTGTTGGTACTAAAAACCTCCAGACCACAATAAATGCTAAAAATGAGCAGTTGGCAGTGTGCTACATGAAACTTCCGAAAGCAGGTGAGCTCCGCGAGTGCGCACACAAACAAAAGAAAGATAACCTTTTCCCCCCCCACCCCGAAAAAGGGAGGACGATACCCCCGAGTCAGCCCTGGCGGCCGTGTTCTCACCCGATCGGGGGGGCGCCGCCGCCGAGATGGCCACCCCACAGAGCTACCGGTGGACGCAGCGGCCGGCTGCGCCGCTGTCGTTTCCCAGCCCGCCGGCTGGGCTCGGGCAGGCCGCGCCCGGCGACGACTCGACCGCCGCCGTTTTCGGGCGAACTTCGCAGCCGGGCCACACTCCCCACCACCACCCGCCCGCTGACCACACGGGCGTGGCGGCGACGATGAGGAAGGTGGCGTCGTCGGCTTCCTTGGTTGGGAAGGTGATCGTCGTCGTTGACCAGACCAGCAAGGCCGAGGAATCGTTCCGGATCTGCGCCGGCGAGTCGGGTGACGACGTGCGGGCTGCCGTGCGGGGGGCCTTCGGGCTCCCGTTCGACATGCCGTTCACCGTCCGCGACGGCTTCGGCTGCAACATCGTGCTCGGGTTCCCCAGCGTCCTGCACGGCGCGACCTACCAGCTGCACCGGAGACCGACAGCGGGTTCGACCCCAAATTTGCCGCCCGACGACGAATTGCCGCCGGCTTCAAAGCAAGTGTTCCCGACCGCCGCAGCCGCAGCGCCGCCGGCAGCCCGGCGCGACCAGGAGAGAGAGTATCAAGTCTCGGTGCAGCCTTCCGCCGGAGCGCAAGGCGTCGAGACCGTCCGCCATATCGCGAGTGCACGAGAACCGCACGCGGGGGTTCCACCATCAGGAAGACACGCACACACGCGCACAGCCTCGCCGAATGCCAGCGGACGGGGAGCGATCATCCGCTACCAGGAGCTGTCGACGGCGAAGCCGCCGGCGAAGGAGTACATTCCCGGGGGCAAGAACAAGAAGCACTCGTCGATGGTGCCGATGCCGGGCGCGGCAAAGGCGCTTCTGATCGGCGCGAGCTACACGGGGCAGAAGGAGGCGCTCGACACGCCCGCGGGCGACGTGAAGGCGATGCGCGCGTTCCTCATCGACGCCGGCTTCCACGGGCAGCAGCTGGTGCTGACCGACGAGAAGCAAGCCAACGCAGTGCACGTCCCGACGAAGGACAACATGCTGCGGGCGATGGACTGGCTCGTCGCCGACGCGAAGGCGGGCGAAACCCTGTTCCTCCACTTTTCCGGGCACGGAGTCGAGGTGCGCGACGACCAGCGGGAAGGCACCTACAACGAAGCGCTGCTGCCGGTCAACTTCCGGTCGACCAAGCCGTTCCAAATCCTCCGGGCGGACCACTTGACGGACCTGCTGGTAACCAAGCTGCCGCACGGCGTGCGGCTCGTCATCGTCTGCGACTGCGCGCACTCCGGGTCTATGGTCACCCTCCCGTTCTCCCTGCGGGCCACGAAGGACGGGAATTTGGAGCTGAGGGAGAAGCTCGGGTATCCTGAGGTGTCCGCCGACGTGGTCATGCTGTCCGGGTGGCGAGGGGACCAGACGGCCGACTCGACGCGCAACGCGCTGACGCCGGCGTTCATCCAGGCCATGTCCAAAGACACGAACCCGACATTCGAAGCCCTCCTCCTCGAAGTGCGCAACACGCTCTACCAACGGTCCGGCGCAGGGTACCAGGTCCCGCAGATTTCGACCAGCAAACCGATGCGGTTCATGGATGTATGCAAAAATACTCGAGGGACTGCCTTGTGCTCATTTCGAAGGAGGCTAGAGGGGGAGAAAACAATACAACTACCAAGTGGGGTCTTTTTTGTTGAACGCTTACGCCCGCCACTGAACCCCGATACACCTGTGTTTCGTGTGGGCTACAGCACATTTACCTCCTTTGATATCGCAACTGGCAGTCTCCTCAAGCATTTCCTACAAAGCAGGTGCTTACAGGGGATTAGCTTCTATATCCACATTTGGACTGTCAGTCCAAATTTGGATATAGAGGAGGTAGAAAAAATGGCACTACACCATCACCCAGGCCCCCGGCAGAGGTGGCCAATGTGCAATCCAAGGCACTCAGGGCCCAGCATTGTCGCGAAGATACGTTGCGTTGCGCTGTGTTGAGTCCATTCCTGAGTGAGGACGCAAAAAGCCGTCAGCGGTCCGGAAACCAAGCTAATGCCCTGGGTCAGGGCATTAGCTTCCCATTCCAAATTCCGTCAGCTGACGGAATTTGGAAATCCGGGCGGCTCAAAAAATAAAAATAAAAAGTGCAAAAAACGACCTTTGGGCCGCTGTGCCAGGAAGCTCGCTGGCGATCAAGGGCTGGGCTGGCGGTCAGGGGCTGGGCATCGGTGGGTCGCCGCTGGGCATGGTGGGCTGGCTGGCAGAAGTGGGGCTGCCGCGGGAGCTGAGCCGAGTGAGAGTCGAGGCTCACAAGCAGCCCGGAGTTCTTGACAGATTCTTTCTTTCACAAGTGCCTTGTTCCGTGTGATTTCCGGTGCCGCATCTACTCGTGCCAATGATTTACCAGCACACAGTATCTGAGTGGTGGATGAATTTGAAATGGGCTGTTGGCTTCAGGAATGTGCACCCGGGGGAGCCGGGCGAGGGTCACACAGGTGGCAAACAGTGCCACCAGTACGTTGGTCGTATGTTTAACGCGACAAACGGACTGAGAAATGCAAACTCTTTCTCCACCTGAATGTACCGTACCGTTTGCCGGGGGGCGGAGCCCCCCGGACCCCCCCTTTTGGAAGGCTCGGGTGGCCGAAGCAAAGGCTTCTCGGTTTCAGAGCGGGAAAAGCAAATCGACTATTGAGACGGAATTTGGAAAACTGAGGCAAAATGAAGCTACTAGCCTGCCCTGGGTGCTTGTACAAAAAAAAAAAAATGCAACACCCCCCACCCTTTTCTTTAGTACGAAGTTAGTCTAACAATCTTGCGGGTTGCCCTTCAATGTATTGTGGCAGGCGAAAAAGAGCGTAGGCAGCGCGTTTTGGTGGTTGATCACAATTCCTTAAACACAGTGGGAAAACGATCAACCGGCACGCAC
This sequence comes from Diplonema papillatum, assembly GCA_030068145.1. Taxonomy (NCBI): domain Eukaryota; phylum Euglenozoa; class Diplonemea; order Diplonemida; family Diplonemidae; genus Diplonema; species Diplonema papillatum. The sequence goes on along the minus strand of JAPJBO010000075.1, from coordinate 283,272 downwards.
AAACAAAATGCTCGACGATGCAGCCAGGCAAAGAACCGAAGGGATCCCAAGTGCTGTAACTACCGAACCACGTGTTGAACGGACGTGAGGTCATGCGGGTCTAACGCAACAGGTCAAAGTCCTGAGTGAGAAAACAACACACGGTGGTGTACGCGAAGAGCAAAGTAGTAGTCAAAAAGCAATGGACACACGGAGATCCTAAAAACCCGGAGTCTCAAACAAACTCCAACTCTAAAAAAGAAGGTCGGCAGCGGTTTTATCCTATTACGATATCCGAGGACCTGAAAACGTTCGCCTCTCTCCTGCGTGCCGACGAAGATGTAGACTGCTGCGCGGATAGTGTTGTGGCCGTGTCCAGGATGCGAAATCCATTGAACCCAGAAAGTTGCGACACGGACCGAAATTCGCAGTCCGAAGGACCCACTGATGAGCTCTAACTGTGGATTGGTCCGCGTTCACGAGCGGACCCGGACGACGAAGAACGAGGTGCACACGACACCGCGGCGAAAAAAATAATGAAGAGGACGAGTCCCTCAAGAATTCTTACCCTACCCGCTGAGTCTTACACTTCTGCCCTTTTCCCACCTGTGTTTATATCCCTTGGGGGAGGTGTGACCCACCCAAACACATCACAGCGCTTCTACCTGTGTCAAGACTAGGCTGCTGGCCGTTGCCGTTGCAGCACACCTCGCGTCGAGAAGGAAGAGAGCAACTTCCCATTGAAGTGTTGCAACTCGTTGCACGTTGAGGTGACATCTACGCCGTCCGGGAATGCAGAATCCAGCACCCTACCCTGCAGAATCCAACACCCTACCCTGCAGAATCCAGCACCCTACCCTGCAGAATCCAACACCCTACCCTGCAGAATCCAGCACCCTACCCTGCAGAATCCAACACCCTACCCTGCAGAATCCAACACCCTACCCTGCAGAATCCAGCACCCTACCCTGCAGAATCCAGCACCCTACCCTGCAGAATCCAGCACCCTACCCTGCAGAATCCAGCACCCTACCCTGCAGAATCCAGCACCCTACCCTGCAGAATCCAGCACCCTACCCTGCAGAATCCAGCACCCTACCCTGCAGAATCCAGCACCCTACCCTGCAGAATCCAGCACCCTACCCTGCAGAATCCAGCACCCTACCCTGCAGAATCCAGCACCCTACCCTGCAGAATCCAGCACCCTACCCTGCAGAATCCAGCACCCTACCCTGCAGAATCCAGCACCCTACCCTGCAGAATCCAGCACCCTACCCTGCAGAATCCAGCACCCTACCCTGCAGAATCCAGCACCCTACCCTGCAGAATCCAGCACCCTACCCTGCAGAATCCAGCACCCTACCCTGCAGAATCCAGCACCCTACCCTGCAGAATCCAGCACCCTACCCTGCAGAATCCAGCACCCTACCCTGCAGAATCCAACACCCTACCCTGCAGAATCCAACACCCTACCCTGCAGAATCCAGCACCCTACCCTGCAGAATCCAACACCCTACCCTGCAGAATCCAACACCCTACCCTGCAGAATCCAACACCCTACCCTGCAGAATCCAACACCCTACCCTGCAGAATCCAACACCCTACCCTGCATGCCGACCCTGGTTGCCCGACCGTTGTTACTTGCTGCCAGTGTAAATTTGTCGTTGTTGCATTGGTGTGATTGTCAGGCCTTCGACTACCCTGAGCAACGCACTATGCACACTCCGTGTCTACGTCACAGCAGATGGAACGCGTCTGTTGCGCCGCCGCGGAGGCGGCCTACGAGTGGGTGTCGTTGTGGCCTCCCGCCTGCAGTGAATTTCCGCATTCGCAGACTCGAACATGTTAGGTAACGCTTTAGACTCTCGATGCTACGGCCAGAAGCCTTTGCATTGATTTCGCTGGTACTTCTATCGCAGAGCGGGCGGCGCTCTTTCTCGGAAACCCTGAGCATATCAGGCGTCCTGAGTGTTGCAGCAGCATTGCAACACGGGAAGGCGACACTAACACGGGGTGGGGCCAAGGTCTTGGTGTCCTTTAGTTGACACTGTCTGTTCTTCTCTCGGTAATACAGAACCCTGTTGCGAACCGTATTTCCGTGTCAGTGTCGCCTCGATTCTCCACTAGCACGGGAAAGGAGGCGACACCAACGCGGGGCGGTAGGTAAATGATTGCAATTATTCTCCTTGAATGAGGAATGCCTAGTAGGCGCAAGTCATCAGCTTGCACTGATTACGTCCCTGCCATTTGTACACACCGCCCGTCGTTGCTATCGATTGGCTGTGGGAGGAGGAGCTTGGGAGAGGGAAGCTCGTTCTTGGCAACAAGTTCAGCGCTCCAATCGATCGCGGCTGCTCGCACGTGTCGGGCGCCGTCTCATCAAACCCAAGGTCTGAAGCCAAATAAACGAAGTTGTAGAAAAATGCAACACTACCACAATCTGACAATTCGCTGCCGTCGCCCACCTGATGGCCGTCGCAGGCAGTTGGAAGTAGAAAAAGCAGTTATACTGACGATGCTAGAGCTCGACGGGGAGCAGGGCTTACACGATAGACCGAGCGAAGAATAATGTAGAAATGAAAAGAAGTGAAGAAAAAAAAACAAAAAAAATAGTGTAGTAGAAGACTTTGTAACTGTGCCGTTTTCCGATTCTTTTGGTGACGCCACTCACCTGACCCAGCAGGGGCGATACCCGATCACGGTGCTGCCCCAGCTCTTGTTGCGTTGGTGTTTGGTCCCGTGTTTGAGATGTGAGAGGGCCTACCTTGGTCTTCCTCATGGAGGGGTCCAAAATGGGAAACCTGGTGCTCCCCGGAAAGCGCTCGCCTGCCTTCATGGTCCGGATAGTATCCGCTCCAGCTCGGGTTCTCGCGTTTTCGACATAAGTCTCTGTCCCCTGTCCGTAAAGTAAAGCTCGAAACAGTTCCGCACTTCAGACACAGCCTTCAGGGTGGGGTTGGTTAAAGAAAAAGCAACGTTTTCCCACCCTCCCGAGCCCCCGGTGATCTCGCCCGGGGCGCCTCCAAGTAAAAAAGGGGGGGTTTGCGGAAGCCCGAGTGGGGAGGAAGGGTGTGGGGGGGGGGGGCGGTAGCCTGCGCCTCGCCGCTCCTCTCTCACACCCTTTTTAGTCGCGCTGGGTCGAAATGACCGACGGCGGACACGTGGACTCGCCGCTGCTCAGCTTCAATGGGGAAGGCACCCTCCCGAATCTGAGGTCCGCCCGCTTTGCTATTAACGTCCTCCAACTCGTCCTCGCTCTGCTCACCGCCGTGTATGTCACGCACGTCACGACGCCTGAGTCGTTGTGGCACGCGTCGATGATGGACACGATCAGCACCGTTTTCATAGGAGAACTGCCCGGCGTCGACGGGTTCGACAACAAGAACGAAGCCGACCTGTATTCCTCCGCCGAGGTTCAGAGGCAGATGCGGCACTTGGTCGGCGTTTACTACGCCGTGAGCGAGGCGTTTCCGATCTCCCGCATCGATCCGGACGCGGTCCCCGTGCTGCAAGTCACGAAGCTGACCCGGCAGTCCTTCCGCGAGTTGAACTTCGAGGATCTCGACGCGTTCGACTTGTCCGTCGAAGAGCTGTACTACCCCTTGACCCAAGACTGCCCCCTCGGCCCCTTCGACCCGTCCAACTGCACGGACAACCCGATACCCAACGCGTGGTCGTGGGTGCGGAAGCTGGCCGTGAACGTCACCGTCACCAACCTCCACCTCCGCGGGTTCTGGGCCGGCCACCAACCGGCGACGTACGATTGGACGTTGAAGCTGACGTATCACTTCGAAGACCGCACCGGGATCATCCGGTTGCTGTGGGAGATCGAGCGGGACAAGTACGCGGATAGGGTGCCGACTTGGTGCACCGAGACCGTGCTGAACCTGTGTTTCGCCCTCGTGCTTGTGTCGATCCTCGGGCTTGAACTGTATGATGACCGGGAGGCGGCGGCGTTGACCTGGCGCGAAGCGTGCGAAAAGCTGCTCGACAACCGGTCTCGGATGGTGGAGCTGCTGTCGGTCGGCTTAAACAGTGCGTCGCTCGTCGTCCGAATGAACGCGAGCTACATCGAAGGCAGCTCGTCTTGGAACACGGAGGTCGCCCGCAGGTTCCTCCTCGGGCTGGCCAGCTTCTTTGCGTGGCTCGCCCTGACCAAGCCCCTTTCGCAGCTCCCGCACATGGGCGGCGCCATCGCCGCGACCAAGACGGGTCTGCCGGCGGCCATGCGGTTCGGCGTGCCGGTGGTCATCTGCTTCGTTGGGTTCGCCTGCTGCGGGTGCGTCCTCTTTGGCGGGTTCATCGCGCACTTCAACAACCTGGACCTCTCTTTCGAGCTCCTGTACTCCCTCATGGTCGGCGACGCCATTTTCGACACGTTCAACTCGACGCACGACTGCCTCCGCGGGCATAAATTGGTATCCATTTCGTTTTACATAAGCGCCAGCTTGGAAGGAAATGCTCGACAATAACTGCCAGACAAAGAACCGAAGGGATCCCAAGTGCAGCAACTACCGAACACCAAAGTGTTGAACGGACGTGAGGTCATGCGGGTCTACCCCTACACGACAAATCACACAAACACAAAAGGTCAAAAGTCCTGAGTGAGAAAGCAACACACTGTGGTGTAAGCGAAGGTCAAACTTGCTTATATGTATCAAAAAGTGTCGGATGGCAGCGTGCTGTGCTAAATCACTCAAAACAGGGTTTACACACGTATGCACAAACAAGCGCCTGCTTTGTAGGAAATACTGAAGGGGCTGCCAGCTGCGAAAGATCAAAGCATGCACCAGGAGTTTGGAACACAGCTAGTCAGGCCAAGCTCATTGCACAGAGAGCTTGCCACGTATTCGGGTGAGATGTGCCGCCTGTGTGAAGACACTCGGCTGTTGCACGGGGCCGGAAACTCCGTGCAGCTAACACCGCAGGATGAAAACAGAAGTCTTGAGCCGAGTGTCGGATGGAGAAGCTGACAGTCTCCCACGCTCTATCCGTCCCAAGAATCCCGCCCCACCCGCCCTTCGGAGAGGAGTCACAGGACCCAAAAGCAGCGTGTCGGAAACGCAAAGCCGACTGGTGAAAGTGACAAGTGGGCTATACTTTGATTCAGACGTTACCCACTCAAAGCCCTGAACTTAAACACACACACACACACACAGCGTCAAGTTCTGGCCCGTATCTACTGTTACTCGGCCATCGGCTTCATGTACTACATTGTGTTGAACCAGTTCTTCGCTGTCATGGAGGACGCTTACGTGACCGCCAGCAAGGCTTCACACGCCCAAAAGCAGAAAGTATGCCTCCACAAGCACGCGTTTTCCTAGCCAGCGCCGACGAAGCTGAGCATCACAAACACGCGTTTTCCTAGCCAGCGCCGACGAAGCTGAGCATCACGAACACGCGTTTTCCTAGCCAGCGCCGACGAAGCTGAGCATCACAAACACGCGTTTTCCTAGCCAGCGCCCACGAAGCTGAGCATCACAAACAGGCGTTTTACCTAACCTACTAAGCTGAACACCACGAACATGTACACTGTACTACGCTGAAGAACACGCAAGAGGTCGGTACCAACCTGTATGCCCATGAAAGATTGAAACACAACAAAACTTGCAGGATGGCGATGCGGTTTCCATGTCGTCGCACACACTGTCACACATCGGAGGCAGCTCGTCGACATCGAGTGTATCCTTCCTCGAGGCAGACGATAGAAATCTGAAGCCGATGGGCGACATGACGCAGGCGCTGCGGCCCCCAGCGTACGCCGGGTTCGACGGGACCAAGAGCTTTTCGGACCGGCAGTTCCGGCGCCACATCAGCACCGGGCTCAAGTCTCGCACCAGCGACAGGGAGAGCACACTCCGGCAGCGGGTGCCGGCATACCCCTTCGCAGAGTGAGCTTTTGCCCCGGGTTCGCGCCGTCGCTTCTTCTGGAGACGAGTGTCTGATGACTTCGTTTTTGTGTTAACAATGCATTGTTGATACTAAAAATTAGTAGTTGGCAGCGTACTAAAAGCAACTCACCAATTCAGGTGAAAAGCCGCTAGTGCGCACAAACAAAGCGCCTGTCTTGTGTCTTCCCGCTCTTTTGGCCGCCTCGCTTGTTGCAACTTCGGCTTCCGCGTATCAAAACCGGCGCCGTGATTCATTCAATTCTGCCGCCATGTCCAATACGTACGTGCATTTCCTGCACAGGTGCCGCTCCTCCCATGGGGAGCGGGTGGATGTCGCGCCCTGCGCGTTTTCCTCCCGTGAGAAGTGGGAACTCGCCGGTGTTCTTTCTTCTTCTTGCGTTCCGATGCTTACGTCCTTTCGCGAACGACCAACCGGGGGATATTCGGGTGCTGCTGCCATCTTAGATGCAGAACGTTTCTCAGGCACCCTCTCCGGAATCGGACCCTAGTAGTAACGGCTTTTCACGCCGTAGCAGAATGACCACACCCTACCCAATCCCAAGCACCCTCTTAACGCGTTAGGGGACTCCACAAGGTTTCACAACGGAGTGACACAACACCCGAAACGAGCTGCACCCTCCTACTTTTCTCAACCCCCCGCCATACTCAAGCCTCTACGGTCAACCGGAGACTTTAAAATACCGGCCTTCTAATCACCACCAATAACGCTAGTAAGGGAGATTACCCTTGCAATTAGTTGTAAACTCGAGAGAGAACACTGGCAGTGTGTTTGGGAGGAGATATTATTAGCCCCACGATCTCGTGTACTCACGGTTACGCAAACTTCCCCCGGCACACACGAACATCGCGCCTATTATTTGTGGTACCTTGAGAGTTGGCTCTCCGTGTTGCTATTGACACTCAGCAGGACTGGAAGTGGGTGGGTCGCGCGGAGTTGGAGACGGAAGGCATTGAGGGAGAACGATGCATCTGAGATCCATTGCTACCCAACCTTGCGAAGAGGTCGGCCGTTTCCGGGATCAGCTCCGGCAGGTCAAGATAAAATAACCCGCAATTCGGGGGTCGGTGACGGCTGAGTGCACCACACTGCACGCCAAGGCTATCGGGTTTGAGAGGGGTCGTTTCTCGCAACACGATTTCACGATGCGTTGTGGGTACTGGGAATTAGTAGTTGGAAGCGGACTTCATGAGACTTACCAAAGCACCAGGGGAGTTCCCAAGCGCCGTACTATTTTCTTGAGGCTTTGAAAAAAAGAGTGTTTGCTCTCCCTTGCAATCGACACTCGGCAGAACTGGGAGTGGGGGGGTCGCGTGGGGATGGAGACGGAAGGCATTGAGGAGACGATCCAGCGGATCCGCGACGAAAGCGCGCTGAAAGAAGATGCGCTGACGAAGGAGATCGAGCGCGTCAACGCCGAGCGGTGGCTTTCGACGGCCGACTACCCGGCGCACCTGCGGCGGCTCGAGCGGGAAAACAGCAAAATGCGCGTCGAACTCGAGCTGCAGAGGGGCCTCGTCGTCAACCTCGGCGAAGAGGTCGGCCGCCTGCGGGACCAGCTCCGGCAGGTGAAGATGGAACGGGCCCACGATTCGGGCGTCCTCGACCTGCAGGCGGAGGTGGCAGCGACAGCGCACATGCTGGGACAGGCCACGCGCGAGCTGCAAATCACCAGCGGGACGCTCATGGCGCAGGTGCAGCCGTCGAGACACCTGGGAGAGTTCCCCACCGCCGTCAAGTCCCTCGCGACGGGAGAGCCGACCGCGATGGCGCTGTCTCTCGAGCCCTCCCGCGGCGTCAACGCAACCCTATACGCGAAGTTCCTCCCGCCCAACGATTCCGAGCCGCTGGACTACCAGCCGGTCCAGCACGACGGCAACACCCTGTGGCGGTCCGTCGCGTGGGCCCTGTTCGGCGACGAGACGCACTTCGCCACAATCCGGACCAAAGTCGTCGAGCACCTGTCGGCCAACCCGGCCATGTACTCGCAGTACCTCACTCGGAGCATGGCCATCCACGACTACACGGCGCGCATCGAAGCGACTGGGGGCGACTTGGTGTCGCTGCAGGCTGCCGCGAACCTGTACAGGGCAGGCGTCTACGTGTACCTGTTGCCCGAGAAGCGGCTGGCCCACCTGGTCCCTGCCGCCGGCGAGCCACTCGTCACGTTCGCCGTGGCGATGTGGTTGGAGGGAACGGACGAGATGTACTGCCCCGTGACGTCGTGACACGGCCCGGGGGGACAGCCCTGCGGCTTCCAGTCGAGCTCGGGGGCTTGCGGGGTGGGCAGTGCTCGCTGTGAGAACGGGGCATCGCCCCCTGTCGAGCACCTGTCGGACGGATGTGGTTGAAATAAATGGACAAGGTGTAGTGCCCCGTGACGTCGTGACAACCGGGGGGGCAGGCCTATGGCTTCCAGTCGGGCTCGGGGGCTTGCGGGGTAGCACTGCGCCCTGCTGTCGGCTACCGTGTTCGGGTGCGCTGTTTCTTCTACATACGCTCCATCATCACAGAAGGAAATGCTCGACGATGCTGCCAGACTAGGAACCGAAGAGATCCTACGTGCTGTAACTACCGAACCGTGTTGCACGGAGGTGAGGTCATGCGGGTCCATGGGTCGAAATAAGCGGACGCCGAACGCCACCCCCAATTATAGGTGTTCCTCCGGTGGCCCGCGCAGCGGCGATTTTTTGTTTTTTTTGCGAGCGGGATTTGGGGCCAGGACCTTATGCAGCCCGTTTTTCCCTTCAGAATAGACACCAAACCGTTTTCTCTGGCGACTCTTAATACAGGGGGGGGTCCGGGGGGCACCGAGACGGTACGGTACTTTGAGCCTCAGCTGGCCCCCTCCCCCCCGTACAATTTCCCGAGGTGGGACAATTTTCTAATGCTGGGTTTCGAGGTCGGAAAACCTATTTGGACAATTTCCCGAGGTGGGACAATTTTCTAATGCTGGGTTTCGAGGTCGGAAAACCTATTTGGACAATTTCCCGAGGTGGGACAATTTTCCAATGCTGGGTTTCGAGGTCGGAAAACCTATTTGGACAATTTCCCGAGGTGGGACAATTTTCCAATGCTGGGTTTCGAGGTCGGAAAACCTATTTGGACAATTTCCCGAGGTGGGACAATTTTCTAATGCTGGGTTTCGAGGTCGGAAAACCTATTTGGACAATTTCCCGAGGTGGGACAATTTTCCTATGCTGGGTTTCGAGGTCGGAAAACCTATTTGGACAATTTCCCGAGTTCGTTGTGGTTGACTCTTCTTCTCTTCCGAAGGGAGGCGACGAGGCCGTTGCTGCCCGTCTCCGGTTTGTTGACACCTCGTCACCCGATGTGGTACGAGAAGTTTTTCTCGGGCTCGTCCCTGCTGTGGACCCGGACCTGGACGATCAGAGCGCGAAGGGCGAAGCTTCTCTGGACGCCGTGAGGAACCTTTTGAGGGGACTGAGCCTGCAGTCTCGCCACATTTTTGGCTGGTGTTCTGACGACGGTTCCCCACTGACAGGAAAGAAGAAGGGCGCTGCTTCGTTGCTGACGAAGGCATCGGGGCACGAGATAGCTCTGAGCCTCGATGCAGCTCACAAGATGCAGAACTCGGTGAAATTCTTGCTGCAGGATCCCGAGTTCCAGTACGTAGCAGACACAGTTCGCGCTACTTTCCGGATTTTTCGTGCGAGTACTTTGCTCCGTCGTGAGTTGGCAAAGCTGATGAAAGGGACAGGGGTACAGCCGAGGAACGCTGATGGGAGTTGGCGAATTCGATGGCTTCCGAAATGGCAGAGGTCACTCGTGAAGGCTTCGGTCATGAGGCCGTGGTGGGTACGGATGTTCGAGACGAAACGGAGTGTTCTCAGACGCACGAAAAGTAAAACGACCAGGAAGGAAGCAACATCGTTACTGCCCGTTCTGAAGGATCCTCGGTTCGTCGAGAGTCTCCAGTATTTCTGCGACTTGTTTGCGATCCTGGCAGGTCCGCAGTTGAAGAGCCAGCTAAGTGTGGGCCACGGTGTCCACATTGAGGCTTCCATCGCTCTGGCGCAACAGCAGGTCTCGGCCATGACAACCAAACCTGGGATTCCCCGGAATCTGAAAGATTTGCACATGAAAGTCATCAACGTCCTTGTGCCCGCGAGCCTTTTTTCCCCCCATGTGCTGGCAGCGACCCAGCTCCTTTCTGCGGCAGTCCCGCCCCCGACGGCTAAAGAAACTTTCAAAAAGTGCACTGGTGGCGAGTCCGAGGATGAGGGATCCAAACCACTGGCGCAAGCTCAAGCTCCGAAACAAGCTAAGGTGTCCAAGCTTTCTACGGCAGTCCCGCCCCCGATGGAGAAAGAAACTCCCAAAAAGCGCTCTCCGAGGATGAGGGATCCACACCACTGGCGCAAGCTCCGAAACAAGCGAAGGTGTCCAAGCATTCCTTGGCCGACAACGCGGAGATCAGGAAAACGGCGTTCAGGACCCTGTTTAGCCAACCTGCATCGGATGCTAGCCGTGCACCCGGTACTGCACTGCCTCCCGGATCACGGAGTCCTGTTGCGAAGGCGAAAATAAGCCCAGCTGCGTCGGGCAACGCACCCCCTGCAAAAAAACGTCGAAGTGAAGTAGCTCCTAAAGCATCGCCCCCGCCGAGTGGATCTGATGCGCAGACATGCCCGAAGCCCGCGCCGAAAAAACCCACACCGAAGAAGACTCTGCAGGCTCAAGAAGGCGCATGGAGAACCATGTGCAAACTCGCGAGAGTCGACACGAGCTTCCGCAAGAAAGACCTGATGAACCAGTGGGAAGCAGTTCGTCAGAAAGCTGTCCTCAACGAGGGCAGCTATGAAAACTTCTGGTCCGCAACGGTTGCAGAACTCGAACGGACAGAAGAGAAGACAGGGATTGCAGTCGCCACAAGCCGAGTTCTACAAGTGGCTCTGTGCTGTAGCTGCCCGAGCAGCTGTGGGATCGAGCGAGACTTTGGGTTGATGTGCGCTCGCTTGGATCCCGCGAGGATCGAAACGTCGCTGAAAGCAGTCAGCAACGAACTCTTTTTGGTTCGAAACGGACCGAACCCGGCAGAAGCAAGGGAGTTGCTTGCTGAGGGGATGCTGAGTTGGGAGTCCTCGAAGAGACGGCGGGCAGCAGGGGGTGGGCGGAAACAGAAGGAGAAGAAGGATGGACACAGTTCGTTCCGTCAACTGCTTCAGAAAGTGAAGAAGGGTGAAGACGCTGACGTGACTGGAAAGGCTCTGGCGAAGCTCCGTCCGGCTGTCAAGAAGATTGCTGACGAGAACATCGTCATAGCAGAAATAATTGCTCTTCTTGCTGTGGTCGCGTCGTTGGTCGACGCGCCTGCGCCAGATGATTGTAGCAGCGAAGTTGACCAACGTGACGAGGTGATGGACGACATCGACGCCGAGGAGGAGGTGGAGGAAGATGACGCCGAGGAGGAAGATGAAGGGGGGTCCGAAGCGTCGATTCCGTCGTCGTTTGCCTAAGACTGTTCAGGCAATCCGCGATGTTCAAGTTAGTCACGTCCAACGTTCTTTGTGCCGTGAGCTCCAGGTAGTGAAATTCTCGACGATTTCCGCCCCCTTCGTTTTCTATCCGCACAAGGAAGCTCTACCCCGTCTTTCATCTTCGAAAAGCCTTCTGTATGCTGTCGTAGGGTTGAGAGGGACATGAAAAGACCGGGTAAATGAAAAGGCCACCCAGTTCCCCGGGAGAACGTCCACGTCAGGCATCTCATGCGAGAGTTCGGAAGCGACTTCGCAGCTCCGGATCTCTCACGTGGCACAGCTGCAAATATTTGCGAACAAGCGCGTGCGCCGCGTGGAGTAGATGACGACTGGCTACTTGTCACTACGGTTTGCTACAAACTGGCGTTTTTACTTGACTCAGTTGGGCACGCCGCAATGTGCCTCACAGGTTCCCTGCAGTAGCTAGCATCAGGTTTGCCACACAACCAGCATGCTAGCTCCTCTTGGGGCCCGGATCTGCTGATTCGCACGGGTTTTAAGCTCAGAATTCAGTTTCGCAGTGAAATTTTTGAAGTGTGTGACTGATTTCGAAAATTCTCTAAGTACAAATATGCCCAGTACGTGGTCACCCCCCACAAAAATAAGCAAACGCCGAACGCCGGCCCAGATTCTTATTTCTGCCTATGTGCGGGTCTACCCCTACACGACAAATCACACAACACAACAGGTCAAAAGTCCTGAGTGAGAAAACAGAGCATGGCTGTACACGACATTTATGCTAGCAGACCACACCGCCAGCTTGCACTGGCTTCCCACGAGTGTTTTGTGGGAAATAGTTGCATCAGTTACAAACTTGGCTAGTTAAACTGTGTAATCATGTCTGCATCCCTTTCACTACCCGACTCCCAGCCTCAATGGTCAACCGGAGACCCTAAAACACAGATCCTCTAAACCGCCAAACGCTGGCTCTGCAATCATCGCAACAAGCCCAAGTGAAGCCAGCCGCATTTCGGGCAGTAGAGACAGCCATAAAAGCGCCCCTGCTCACAGCAACCTGCAGAGGCACCAAATTGTACCGTGCAGCCATGAAGGGCAATGAAGCGTTGATTAGAACTCCTCCGAGGGGCGACGCAAGGTTTAACGGGGGCTCTAGAAACAGTCGAGCCAAGTATGTTGGGCTGCAAGCTTTGCATGTTCTTACGTCCACGGCAACTTCTTCCAAGCTGGTTGGAAGAAGTCGATTCGGTGTTAGAGGTGCTGGGGGCCTATTTCTCTTTTCCTTACCGGGCGACAAGCCCTGGGTGTTTCCCAATGCACTTGATGTTTGTAGTAGAGCCTTGCTGAGCTACCTTCGGCTCAACGTTGTATCCCGCTTTTTTTTTTGTATAAGCACCTGCTTTGTAGGAAATACTTGAGGAGGCTGCCAGCTGCAAAAGATCAAAGGAGGTAAATGTGCTGTAGCCCACACGAAACACAGGTGAATCTGGGTTCAGTGGCGGGCGTAAGCGTTCAACAGAAAAGACCCATTTTGTAGTTGTATTGTTTCTCCCCCTCTAGCCTCCTTCGAAGTAAGCACAAGGCAGCCCCTCGAGTATTTCATTTTGCTCTTGACACGCCACGTGGGCGGCAAACCCGAACTTCAGCAGCTTCGACTGGCACCAATTGCGCACTTAACCATACGTACCGCGAAACTGAGACATTCCTACAGTTCAGAATGGATCTAGCGAGAGAGCGACGCCCGAGCACAACTGCACCGGGGAACCTGCTGCAGTCGAACAGTACAGACACGGGAGCCATCGTTCACCTGTAGCTATCAGCGTCTTATTCCTCAACGTTTATAGCCCTGAAAAACGGTTCCGGGGCTGTACTCGTCAAAGGGAACGCGACGCGCGACCCTCACACACGGCTAAAGAGAAAGCGTGCTTTTCTTTTGGTCGTAGCTCTCGCGCTCTTCGTGTCAAAGAGAAAGCGTGCTTGTCTTTTGGTCGTAGCTCTCGCGCTCTCTGCAGCAGTCAAAGAGAAAGCGTGCTTTTCTTTTGGTCGTAGCTCTCGCGCTCTTCGTGTCAAAGAGAAAGCGTGCTTGTCTTTTGGTCGTAGCTCTCGCGCTCTCTGCAGCAGCAAAGAGAAAGCGTGCTTTTCTTTTGGTCGTAGCTCTCGCGCTCAGCGCAGGTGTCAAAGGTTGGGCGGAAAACCTTTTCAGCTCTTCGGGAAGAGAAGAAGATACACGTCCAGAGAAGAAACAGCAAGCGAAAGCGAAGAAATTATGCGGTGCTTACTGGTGGTAGCCCTCGCGCTCTCTGCGGCAGCGCAGGTGTCGCAGGTGCACAAGCCCGCGGTGATTCCGAGGGGATGGACCGCCAGCGCTGGTTCTGTGCCGAAGGATGAGCCCGTGAAGGTGACGATCGGAATGACGAGATCGAACAGGGACCACATGGCTAAGCTGCTGCACAAGGTGTCCGACCCGCAGGGCAAGGCGTACCTGCAGTACCCGTCGTACGAGGAAATCGGTGACATGGTGCGCCCGAAGGCTGAGAACATGCAGATGGTGAGGGAATGGTTGGCCAAGTACGGAGCCACCGTGGAGAAGGTCCACCCCCACGGTGACTACATCCACGCCATCGCCACTATCAGACAGGTGGAGGCCATGGCCAACGGCGAGTTCAAGGTGTACGAACACGCCACGCAGGGAAAGATCTACCGTCTGACCAGCGGCGTTTTCGTCGACTCGCACATTGCCGCCGTCATTGACACGTTCTCAGGTAGCTGTATTCTTTTGTGTAATTCGGACGGGTAATTGGGTTCTGGGGTAAACGCGGCCTGTTCTAGGGTGGAAACGGCCTGCCTGATGGTTAAACTGCCGCCAATAGGGTACCGGAGTTTTAGGGTCACAAAACTGATATTTTGATGACTACGGTGCAATCTGTTCACGAAAGTGAAATAGTGGAAGTGGTGGAGACCACCTCAAACGTCGTGTAAAACCACAAAAACCGTACACCGCGAGAGGAGGAGAAAGTAGAAAGGGAAACTAGGGTTTTCGTTGACCGCACTACCCTGGGCCCTTTTTCATCTCAAAAATCTCACTTTTTCTCTGTCGGAACTCTATCCCACTACAACAGGATTCCACGGCTTCCCCTTGGCGTACCAGCCGGTGAAGATGACCGGAGCTGACGTGACCGGAGTGACCCCCCAGCTGTTGAGATCGACGTACAAGGTGTCGCCGGTTGCGTCCAGCGGCAAGAAGAACATCCAGGCCATTGCCCAGTTCCAGGGCCAGTACGTCGTGGAGTCGTCGCTGCAGAAGTTCTGCACGGAGTTCAACAACGGAACCACGTGCAAGATCACCAAGTTCATCGGGAGAAACCTCCCGATTGCCGGCATCGAGTCGATGCTCGACTCTGAGTGGATCTTGTCCATCGGGAACAGAACCGAGACGTGGGCCTACTCGTACCCGAACGTTGACTTCTGCTCGGACTTGACGACGTTCGGATCGGACGTGACGGGCGAGTCGGAACACCCGTTCACCATCAGCATCAGCTACGGCACTCAGTTCATCGACCAATGCGAAACGTCGCTGATGACCAGGTTCGCTGAGGACGTTGAGAAGATGGGTACCCTCGGAATCACGGTCATGATCTCGTCCGGAGATGACGGCAGTGGTGGCGAGACGCGTGCAGGAAGCAACAACGGCAAGCTGTCGCCTTCGTTCCCGGCGTCGGTCCCCGCGTGCATTGCCGTCGGAGGAACGTACTTCGTCAGCGGCACTTCCGGAGAGGAGGAGGCTACTACTCAGTTCGGGTCTGGTGGTGGGTTCTCGTACGACTTCCCGGTTCCGCCGTACCAGCAGGCTGACATCACGAAGTACTTGAGCGTCGTGGCCAAGCCGAAGTCCTCGTACGCAACGGGTAGAGGCTCGCCGGATGTGTCGGCGCTGGCCGAGAACTTCAACATCATCTCCAGCGGCAGAGTTGAGCAGGTCGGTGGTACGTCGGCGAGCTCGCCGTCGTTCACTGGAATGATGACGCTGCTCAACGAGGAGTGCTTGAGGCTGAGCGGCAAGACCCTGGGGTACGTCAACCCGATGTTCTACGCGAACCCGAGCATGTTCACTGACGTGACGAAGGGTACCAACGCCATCGGCGAGAACGCAGGAGACGGCTGGGCCGCAACCGCCGGTTGGGACGCCGCTACTGGTCTCGGAACACCGAACTTCGCGGCCATGCTCGCACAGGTCAGGTCCACGTGCCAGTCCGTCGCTGCACGCCACAACTGAGCGTACTGAGTAACATCGATGCCCTCTTTTTGAGGGGCATTCCCCCGTTCCCCTTCTTAAAACAAAAGACAGAAAACGTGACATTTCGTTTTTTTTTTTCTTCTTTCTCCCGTCTTCTTTTTTCCATTCTCAATAGGTACTGTTGTACCGCAGGGGTTTTCCGAACGACGGTTGCACGTCAAAAACGTTGAACGAAGCCAACGAGAGTAGTAGAGTAGGCCTTGGACACGCGAGGAACTATATTGTCTTTCCCTACTATTTTCACTATTTATACCTAGCGCGACGAGTGTAGTTGTCACCCCTCAAATGGCAAAAAATGCCGAGGGTGGCGATTACATCAATTGGCACAGATCGTTGCAAGTGCAGCGACTCCGGAGATGTTCCTGTCGTTTCAGGAGTTTTACTCCTTGTTTATTTTTTTCGAGCATCCCGCCGCCTACGAGCAGCAGCTAGATCCGGGACACCCCAGCCCCAGGCCGCATCTGGCAGGTGTGCAGCGACAAGCGTTCCACAAAGAACGATCGTTTCTGCAGTTGGTTCGTTTCTCCCGCCCCCCCTTGGCTTCCTCCGAGATGATTGCCAGCAGTTCTTCCGAGTACTTCTCACAATCTCTTTTCCGTTTGTCGACCCCGATGATTTTTTTCAACTTTTTCTTGCTCCCTCTTTTTCTTTGCAGTCATCGAGAAGCCAACTGCTGGGTAAGTGGCGGCCTGCTGGGGACCCTGATGGGTGCATCCACCAGGAGTTAAGACAGATCTTTTGGTTGGGTATGGAAAGAGCATGGGATCCTTTTGGACGACCAGTGTTCCCAACGGGTAAACTGCGCGGCGGGGGTTACGAGTACTTCGGAGGCGCGCACTATATGATGTCTTGGACATCCAGAATTTGCTGGACATGCTTCTTTTGACGTCCGATGCGCAACGGGTCAACGTACAGCGTGTTTCAAGAAGCAACGGAGTGGGATGCACCGGTACCCCTACACTCCCCAAAGCATCTCCAACATGGCGGTGTTACGCGGTGAGCCTGCAGTCAGCGATCGAGACAAGTGGCAGGGTGCTGTCGTGAACACCGCGGACGGCAACGGTGTCTACTGGGTCTTTGTTGTTTTTTGGATGGGTTCGCAGAAAGAATGCTTGGTAGTGGATTCACTAGCCGAGTATAAAAAAGTGTTGTTGGTAAAAGAACTGGAGAAGTCTTTCGACGTTGTTGAGGTGGTCCAAACTGGGAGAAAGACGGTTGGTCGTGCGGCTTCCACGCGGAACACACGGTTAGGTGTGTTCGAATCGCAAGGGGCCCAACTCCAGACGTGTGTGTGTCTGGCAGTATGAAGAGACTCTGCAAACAGTACGTGCACTTCGGACGACAGCACCCAGTATTGGAACCTAGGCTGGACCCGGGTGTACCGGCCTTCAGGAGAGTCACAACCTGGGCCGAACAGGTCCAAAGGTGGGACTACGCCCGAGCGTTGTGGGAAACAGCATGGGCACACAACGGTGAACGGGGGAGGCTACATGGGTCCTTCGCCTTCCTGAAAGAAGCACTCGGCGTACTTCAGTGGAGGTGGGTGACTCCGACACATGCATTGCGTACGTGAATGAGGGGGGAGAGGAGTCGTGCACGATGCAGCGATACTAGGCAATTCGCGCCTCCTGCAGTATGACTTGAGGCATGCCTGCGTTTGCGGGAAATGCTGCGGCTGGCGACAAGGAGAGGAAACGACTTTGAAGGCGTCCAGGGCGGAGTCGATTTCGCAGCAACAAGGCACGTTTTGGAACTGCGGAGCTCACCTCTCACCGCATACCAGACCGGTCTGCTGAGATCGGTAATCGCAGGAGCCACGCCGGTCACAGGACCAACAGGGCTAAACGCAAACGATTGCCCTTACTGAGACACACAGGTCCCGGAGACGGTGGAACACCTGTTTTGGGAATGCCCCGCCTGGGAGCGAATACGCTCAAAGCACGGGGAACTAAGATTCTGGCAACACAGGTGGCCGCCACGCTGACGGTTGTGCGGGGTGGCACCCGCCCTCCACGACCCGGATCTCCTACCCACCGAACAGGGAAAAAAGCTTCAGCTGCTAGAAAAACTGCATTTTTACTTCGTGGAGGTGACAGGTCCACACGGCACCACCGAACGCTTGAGTATCCGCGACGATGGAAACCAGCTGAACCACACAAACTGGTGTGGTTCAGCTGGTTGTGCCTGATGTTGTGCCTTTTGCGGTACTCAGCAAGAGGAAGTACGGTGGATGGAATTGAGGTGGGCGCGGCCGGGGCATGAACTGGGAGTGAGCTTTGTGGAGTTAGCGGTGGATTTCGAGTTGCGCACCGGATGCCTTTCAACGCTCAAGAGTATTTACTACTCGGCGGTGCCACAACACGCAACGAAAGCCAGAACAGCACGACAGACACTGCCAGAAGACGCCGCAGGTAGTAGGGGTGCTGCAATAATCTGTGACGGAGGAGCAAGGGCAAATGGAACTTCCTTTGCCGTGGCGGGCACAGGAGCGGTCTTCTACCGGGAAGGCGTCAAGGACACCCAATAGTGCACCCGCTGAACTGTGTGCAGAAACAACATGGCCAATGCGAAAACGCGGAGACTCGGCGCGTGTAGTAGGGCAACCCATCGCGGCAACTGGCGTGTTCAGAAGACTTAAAGCCGTTGCTGACGCGAGCGGTGGAAAAAAAGTGGCCCTGCGACAGCGGCTTACCCAGCGGTGGAACGCGCGAGCATAGTATCGATGCAGACGCTTTGAGCAACGCGGCAATGGATCTAGTGCAAAGCCAACGCCCAAGCAGAGAAGCAGAGCTGGTGACCTTCCGTGCCTCCGCGCTCGCAAAAGCGATGAGCCTAATATTAGTTTGGATTGTAGCGAACATTGAACCGGCAGCTCCACTCGTGCATGCCGCCAACATTTATGCATTGGGGAGAACCTTCGCTGATTGGGAGGGCAGCCAGGGAGGTCTGGACCGTCTGGGATATGAAGGGATGACAGTCTGCACGCCGGACGCCCCGCTTGTAGACTCGGCGTTGCACACGACGCGTGGCGTGTTCAAAGGTGCTCAATCCGCATCAAACGCACTGCCAATGGGGTTCCTCTCCTGCGCAGACCTCATAGGGGGAGTACCTTTCCATGGGTCGCAACCTTCTTGCCAGGAGAGGCTTGCTCGGCATGACGGAAGCAGGGAAAAGCAGACGGAAGTCAGACATGGCTTCCGATTATTTTGGGCTCAAATTTAATTCCCATGCGGAACGTGCGGAAACGGCCCAAAAAGGGGGGGGGGGAAGAAATGTTCCGAGTTGCATGCAGTAGAGAAACACGTACATAATTCTGCACGTCCGAACATCGCAAATTGGATCACGTGCGGAGTTCCGTACGTTCCGCATGCGGGACGGCCAAAAGTCAGAGCTAGAGAGGCCGGAAATGTCTCAAGCATGGATCCGCATAAAGACGCACCGGCCTCAAAAGACGCCACGAACCTCCCGCCCAGGCGTCGTCGCTCCGCGAAAAGTCACGATGCCGTGAGTGTGTAAGTATCGCCTACGGCGGAGACCTGTTTTTGCCTCAAGCGGGTTTGCGGCATCATCATGGAGCGGATCGTCCAAATCCCTGAGAGGCATTTCAGAAGCCTGACGACGACAGGTGATTCGCGTCACTTCCCCGTGCGAGCGAGTCTCGGAGTACGACTCAAAACTGTGACGCGGATGGCGACTGCCGACCTGAAGCGACTCCTGTTTGCACCACGCGTTAGAACCTAATCAAGCCAAGCTCATTCACAGAGAGCGCCTGCCACATGCTCGTGAGATGTCACGCTTGTGTTAAGACATTCGCTGTTGCGCGGTGCCGTAGGATCCCGCCCCACCCACTTCGAAGAAGGCGTCACGGGACCCACAACCCGTATGTCGGAAACTCGAAAGCGACCGGTGAAAGTGGGAGGGAGCTGTTTTTCGGACGTTCTCCACTCCGAGCCATTAGCTCTAAACACACACACACACACGCACAGGATAAAAAGGAAAGCGAAAACATAAATATTATGCGGTGTCTACTGGTGGTAGCCCTCGCGCTCTCTGCGGCAGCGCAGGTGTCGCAGGTGCACAAGCCCGCGGTGATTCCGAGGGGATGGACCGCCAGCGCTGGTTCTGTGCCGAAGGATGAGCCCGTGAAGGTGACGATCGGAATGACGAGATCGAACAGGGACCACATGGCTAAGCTGCTGCACAAGGTGTCCGACCCGCAGGGCAAGGCGTACCTGCAGTACCCGTCGTACGAGGAAATCGGTGACATGGTGCGCCCGAAGGCTGAGAACATGCAGATGGTGAGGGAGTGGTTGGCCAAGCACGGAGCCACCGTGGAGAAGGTCCACCCCCACGGTGACTACATCCACGCCATCGCCACTATCAGACAGGTGGAGGCCATGGCCAACGGCGAGTTCAAGGTGTACGAACACGCCACGCAGGGAAAGATCTACCGTCTGACCAGCGGTGTTTTCGTCGACTCGCACATTGCCGCCGTCATTGACACGTTCTCAGGTAGCTTTCTTTTTGGGAAAACGACAAAGTGGATTATAATCCACTTCGTCGCCATCTGATCCTCACTGCTGTCGATATTGGCTTCGATCTGAAGTAATCTAGAGCGCTTGACCCCCTGTATCCAATTCATGTTATATCTGACCAGAGTCGTGCTTGTGCCGTGTTCATGATATTGTACACGTCTGATGTGATCTGCGCCTTGTTTTCTCTGCAAGGCGTCCAGATTCCTCCTGGTAGTGGGCCACCAAGTTATGCGGCTGACACCATTTAAAAACACTGCCTCCGTCATCTTTTGCGAGCTACTATGTCATTGCGAGGAGGCTGCCCAACGCGTAGGTTATGGCAGAAGTCTGTGTCTTCCTCGTTGTATGTTCTGCGTTTCAGCTGATATCCCATATACTACGTCAATGCGGGAGTGAGAGAGGGCCACTCCCGCATTGAGGGATTGAGGCCGACCGCACAAACGACGGCAAAACCACTCCCGCAATCCGGAGTGGGAGTCCGGGGTGAAGAACGTGAATCCCCCAAACTTGGTCAGAAGGGGGAAAAGTCCAAATTTCAGAAACGTCCAAACTTTCCGGTCAAATACTTTTCCGGAACATGGAATGAACCACAACCTCTTCTATTGACCGTACCAAAGTAGGGGCCATATCCCGTTGGAAGTTTTGGACTAGAATGCAAATAATCTGTGGCGATAATCTGCATCGCACACACAGGATTCCACGGCTTCCCCCTGGCGTACCAGCCGGTGAAGATGACCGGAGCTGACGTGACCGGAGTGACCCCCCAGCTGTTGAGATCGACGTACAAGGTGTCGCCGGTTGCGTCCAGCGGAAAGAAGAACATCCAGGCCATTGCCCAGTTCCAGGGCCAGTACGTCGTGGAGTCGTCGCTGCAGAAGTTCTGCACGGAGTTCAACAACGGAACCACGTGCAAGATCACCAAGTTCATCGGGAGAAACCTCCCCATTGCCGGCATCGAGTCGATGCTTGACTCTGAGTGGATCTTGTCCATCGGCAACAGAACCGAGACGTGGGCCTACTCGTACCCGAACGTTGACTTCTGCTCGGACTTGACGACGTTCGGATCGGACGTGACGGGCGAGTCGGAACACCCGTTCACCATCAGCATCAGCTACGGCACTCAGTTCATCGACCAATGCGAAACGTCGCTGATGACCAGGTTCGCTGAGGACGTTGAGAAGATGGGTACCCTCGGAATCACGGTCATGATCTCGTCCGGAGATGACGGCAGTGGTGGCGAGACGCGTGCAGGAAGCAACAACGGCAAGCTGTCGCCTTCGTTCCCGGCGTCGGTCCCCGCGTGCATTGCCGTCGGAGGAACGTACTTCGTCAGCGGCACTTCCGGAGAGGAGGAGGCTACTACTCAGTTCGGGTCTGGTGGTGGGTTCTCGTACGACTTCCCGGTTCCGCCGTACCAGCAGGCTGACATCACGAAGTACTTGAGCGTCGTGGCCAAGCCGAAGTCCTCGTACGCAACGGGTAGAGGCTCGCCGGATGTGTCGGCGCTGGCCGAGAACTTCAACATCATCTCCAGCGGCAGAGTTGAGCAGGTCGGTGGTACGTCGGCGAGCTCGCCGTCGTTCACTGGAATGATGACGCTGCTCAACGAGGAGTGCTTGAGGCTGAGCGGCAAGACCCTGGGGTACGTCAACCCGATGTTCTACGCGAACCCGAGCATGTTCACTGACGTGACGAAGGGTACCAACGCCATCGGCGAGAACGCAGGAGACGGCTGGGCCGCAACCGCCGGTTGGGACGCCGCTACTGGTCTCGGAACACCGAACTTCGCAGCCATGCTCGCACAGGTCAGGTCCACGTGCCAGTCCGTCGCTGCACGCCACAACTGAGCGTACTGAGTAACATTGATCTAATGTTGCCCTCACGCACGCAACGTCTCATTTTTGAGGAGGCATTTTCGCATCTCCCTTTTTTTAACGAGTGACAGAAAACGTCATTCCATGTTTTTTTGGCCTCGTCTTTTTTTTGCTTTGTTCAATAGGTACAGTTGTACCGCAGGGTTTTCCGAACGACGGTTGCACGTCAAAAAACGTTAAACGAAGCCATCGAAGATAGTGCAGGAGCTGCCGCCTCCTGCAGAGAGGTTGGTAGCCCGGAGACGGACTAGAGACTTTCCCTACCCATTTCATTTTTCATGATGGTCATTCGGCACAGGTCGTCGGCTGCTTTGCTTACAAGTGCAGCGACGCCGGTGATGTTCCTGTCGTTTCGGGAGTTTTCTTTCTTGCTGTTTTGAGCCTGCACCCAGGCAGCAGCAAGAAAGACTGTTTCGGAAGATCGTTCGTTTCTCCCCTCACCCCCCTTGGCATCCTCCGAGATGATTGCCAGCAGTACTTCCGAGTATTTCTCACGATCTCTTATCCGTTGTCGAACCTGATGCATTTTTCGTCGATTGCGTTGCCCTCTTTTTTGTATAGGCACCCGCTTTGTAGGAAATGCTTGAGGACTGCCAGTTGCGATAGATCAAACGAGGTTAATGTGCTGTAGCCACACGAAACACAGGTAAATCTGGGTTTAGTGGCGGGCGTAAGCAAACAAAAAGACCCACTTTGTAGTTGTATCGTTTTAGCCTCCTTTGAAATGAGCACAAGGCAGTCCCTCGAGTATTTTGCAGTCATAGGGACCGGAAGCGGAGCATCGGAGATGGCTGCGTACACAGGCGCGTACCTGCCTCTGTGGGCTGCGTACCTTCCGCCTTTACCAAAGAAGGAACCGACGGACTCCGGTGGTGCTGGGTGGCACCGCCAGCAAGACCTACACGAATGAAGCCACACTGCCTTGTAGCACTCACACGGAGTCCAGCCTCAGAAACTGGAGTTAACCCTATCAAAGAAGGAACCGACGGACTCCGGTGGTGCTGGGTGGCACCGACCAGCATACGAATGAAGCCACACAGCCTTGTAGCCCTCACACGGGGCCAGCCTCAGAAAATGGGGTTCACGCAACCAAAGAAGGAACCGACGGACTCCGGTGGCGCTGGGTGGCACCGCCAGCAAGACCTACACGAATGAAGCCACACTGCCTTGTAGCACTCACACGGAGTCCAGCCTCAGAAACTGGAGTTAAATGGATGTAAAGAAACGGGTGTCACACGGCTTTCCGCGTGTGGATTTAGACGCGTTTTGGATGTTGCACACCGGCTTTTCGGGTGTGAATCAGGCACGCCCTCTTTAACTACCAGCTTCTGAGGCTGGACCTCACCGTGTGGGGGAGCGTCATTTCGATTGCTAGGCAGCCTGCTGGAAATGGAAGGCACACACAGACACACGCGTGTCCAGGATTAGAAAAGCGAACACAAAGAAATCATGCGGTGTTTACTGGTGGTAGCCCTCGCGCTCTCTGCGGCAGCGCAGGTGTCGCAGGTGCACAAGCCCGCGGTGATTCCGAGGGGATGGACCGCCAGCGCTGGTTCTGTGCCGAAGGATGAGCCGGTGAAGGTGACGATCGGAATGACGAGATCGAACAGGGACCACATGGCTAAGCTGCTGCACAAGGTGTCCGACCCGCAGGGCAAGGCGTACCTGCAGTACCCGTCGTACGAGGAAATCGGTGACATGGTGCGCCCGAAGGCTGAGAACATGCAGATGGTGAGGGAGTGGTTGGCCAAGCACGGAGCCACCGTGGAGAAGGTCCACCCCCACGGTGACTACATCCACGCCATCGCCACTATCAGACAGGTGGAGGCCATGGCCAACGGCGAGTTCAAGGTGTACGAACACGCCACGCAGGGAAAGATCTACCGTCTGACCAGCGGCGTTTTCGTCGACTCGCACATTGCCGCCGTCATTGACACGTTCTCAGGTAGCTGTATTCTTTTGTGTAATTCGGACGGGTAATTGGGTTCTGGGGTAAACGCGGCCTGTTCTAGGGTGGAAACGGCCTGCCTGATGGTTAAACTGCCGCCAATAGGGTACCGGAGTTTTAGGGTCACAAAACTGATATTTTGATGACTACGGTGCAATCTGTTCACGAAAGTGAAATAGTGGAAGTGGTGGAGACCACCTCAAACGTCGTGTAAAACCACAAAAACCGTACACCGCGAGAGGAGGAGAAAGTAGAAAGGGAAACTAGGGTTTTCGTTGACCGCACTACCCTGGGCCCTTTTTCATCTCAAAAATCTCACTTTTTCTCTGTCGGAACTCTATCCCACTACAACAGGATTCCACGGCTTCCCCTTGGCGTACCAGCCGGTGAAGATGACCGGAGCTGACGTGACCGGAGTGACCCCCCAGCTGTTGAGATCGACGTACAAGGTGTCGCCGGTTGCGTCCAGCGGCAAGAAGAACATCCAGGCCATTGCCCAGTTCCAGGGCCAGTACGTCGTGGAGTCGTCGCTGCAGAAGTTCTGCACGGAGTTCAACAACGGAACCACGTGCAAGATCACCAAGTTCATCGGGAGAAACCTCCCCATTGCCGGCATCGAGTCGATGCTTGACTCTGAGTGGATCTTGTCCATCGGCAACAGAACCGAGACGTGGGCCTACTCGTACCCGAACGTTGACTTCTGCTCGGACTTGACGACGTTCGGATCGGACGTGACGGGCGAGTCGGAACACCCGTTCACCATCAGCATCAGCTACGGCACTCAGTTCATCGACCAATGCGAAACGTCGCTGATGACCAGGTTCGCTGAGGACGTTGAGAAGATGGGTACCCTCGGAATCACGGTCATGATCTCGTCCGGAGATGACGGCAGTGGTGGCGAGACGCGTGCAGGAAGCAACAACGGCAAGCTGTCGCCTTCGTTCCCGGCGTCGGTCCCCGCGTGCATTGCCGTCGGAGGAACGTACTTCGTCAGCGGCACTTCCGGAGAGGAGGAGGCTACTACTCAGTTCGGGTCTGGTGGTGGGTTCTCGTACGACTTCCCGGTTCCGCCGTACCAGCAGGCTGACATCACGAAGTACTTGAGCGTCGTGGCCAAGCCGAAGTCCTCGTACGCAACGGGTAGAGGCTCGCCGGATGTGTCGGCGCTGGCCGAGAACTTCAACATCATCTCCAGCGGCAGAGTTGAGCAGGTCGGTGGTACGTCGGCGAGCTCGCCGTCGTTCACTGGAATGATGACGCTGCTCAACGAGGAGTGCTTGAGGCTGAGCGGCAAGACCCTGGGGTACGTCAACCCGATGTTCTACGCGAACCCGAGCATGTTCACTGACGTGACGAAGGGTACCAACGCCATCGGCGAGAACGCAGGAGACGGCTGGGCCGCAACCGCCGGTTGGGACGCCGCTACTGGTCTCGGAACACCGAACTTCGCAGCCATGCTCGCACAGGTCAGGTCCACGTGCCAGTCCGTCGCTGCACGCCACAACTGAGCGTACTGAGTAACATTGATCTAATGTTGCCCTCACGCACGCAACGTCTCATTTTTGAGGAGGCATTTTCGCATCTCCCTTTTTTTAACGAGTGACAGAAAACGTCATTCCATGTTTTTTTGGCCTCGTCTTTTTTTTGCTTTGTTCAATAGGTACAGTTGTACCGCAGGGTTTTCCGAACGACGGTTGCACGTCAAAAAACGTTAAACGAAGCCATCGAAGATAGTGCAGGAGCTGCCGCCTCCTGCAGAGAGGTTGGTAGCCCGGAGACGGACTAGAGACTTTCCCTACCCATTTCATTTTTCATGATGGTCATTCGGCACAGGTCGTCGGCTGCTTTGCTTACAAGTGCAGCGACGCCGGTGATGTTCCTGTCGTTTCGGGAGTTTTCTTTCTTGCTGTTTTGAGCCTGCACCCAGGCAGCAGCAAGAAAGACTGTTTCGGAAGATCGTTCGTTTCTCCCCTCACCCCCCTTGGCATCCTCCGAGATGATTGCCAGCAGTACTTCCGAGTATTTCTCACGATCTCTTATCCGTTGTCGAACCTGATGCATTTTTCGTCGATTGCGTTGCCCTCTTTTTTGTATAGGCACCCGCTTTGTAGGAAATGCTTGAGGACTGCCAGTTGCGATAGATCAAACGAGGTTAATGTGCTGTAGCCACACGAAACACAGGTAAATCTGGGTTTAGTGGCGGGCGTAAGCAAACAAAAAGACCCACTTTGTAGTTGTATCGTTTTAGCCTCCTTTGAAATGAGCACAAGGCAGTCCCTCGAGTATTTTGCAGTCATAGGGACCGGAAGCGGAGCATCGGAGATGGCTGCGTACACAGGCGCGTACCTGCCTCTGTGGGCTGCGTACCTTCCGCCTTTACCAAAGAAGGAACCGACGGACTCCGGTGGTGCTGGGTGGCACCGCCAGCAAGACCTACACGAATGAAGCCACACTGCCTTGTAGCACTCACACGGAGTCCAGCCTCAGAAACTGGAGTTAACCCTATCAAAGAAGGAACCGACGGACTCCGGTGGTGCTGGGTGGCACCGACCAGCATACGAATGAAGCCACACAGCCTTGTAGCCCTCACACGGGGCCAGCCTCAGAAAATGGGGTTCACGCAACCAAAGAAGGAACCGACGGACTCCGGTGGCGCTGGGTGGCACCGCCAGCAAGACCTACACGAATGAAGCCACACTGCCTTGTAGCACTCACACGGAGTCCAGCCTCAGAAACTGGAGTTAAATGGATGTAAAGAAACGGGTGTCACACGGCTTTCCGCGTGTGGATTTAGACGCGTTTTGGATGTTGCACACCGGCTTTTCGGGTGTGAATCAGGCACGCCCTCTTTAACTACCAGCTTCTGAGGCTGGACCTCACCGTGTGGGGGAGCGTCATTTCGATTGCTAGGCAGCCTGCTGGAAATGGAAGGCACACACAGACACACGCGTGTCCAGGATTAGAAAAGCGAACACAAAGAAATCATGCGGTGTTTACTGGTGGTAGCCCTCGCGCTCTCTGCGGCAGCGCAGGTGTCGCAGGTGCACAAGCCCGCGGTGATTCCGAGGGGATGGACCGCCAGCGCTGGTTCTGTGCCGAAGGATGAGCCGGTGAAGGTGACGATCGGAATGACGAGATCGAACAGGGACCACATGGCTAAGCTGCTGCACAAGGTGTCCGACCCGCAGGGCAAGGCGTACCTGCAGTACCCGTCGTACGAGGAAATCGGTGACATGGTGCGCCCGAAGGCTGAGAACATGCAGATGGTGAGGGAGTGGTTGGCCAAGCACGGAGCCACCGTGGAGAAGGTCCACCCCCACGGTGACTACATCCACGCCATCGCCACTATCAGACAGGTGGAGGCCATGGCCAACGGCGAGTTCAAGGTGTACGAACACGCCACGCAGGGAAAGATCTACCGTCTGACCAGCGGCGTTTTCGTCGACTCGCACATTGCCGCCGTCATTGACACGTTCTCAGGTAGCTGTATTCTTTTGTGTAATTCGGACGGGTAATTGGGTTCTGGGGTAAACGCGGCCTGTTCTAGGGTGGAAACGGCCTGCCTGATGGTTAAACTGCCGCCAATAGGGTACCGGAGTTTTAGGGTCACAAAACTGATATTTTGATGACTACGGTGCAATCTGTTCACGAAAGTGAAATAGTGGAAGTGGTGGAGACCACCTCAAACGTCGTGTAAAACCACAAAAACCGTACACCGCGAGAGGAGGAGAAAGTAGAAAGGGAAACTAGGGTTTTCGTTGACCGCACTACCCTGGGCCCTTTTTCATCTCAAAAATCTCACTTTTTCTCTGTCGGAACTCTATCCCACTACAACAGGATTCCACGGCTTCCCCTTGGCGTACCAGCCGGTGAAGATGACCGGAGCTGACGTGACCGGAGTGACCCCCCAGCTGTTGAGATCGACGTACAAGGTGTCGCCGGTTGCGTCCAGCGGCAAGAAGAACATCCAGGCCATTGCCCAGTTCCAGGGCCAGTACGTCGTGGAGTCGTCGCTGCAGAAGTTCTGCACGGAGTTCAACAACGGAACCACGTGCAAGATCACCAAGTTCATCGGGAGAAACCTCCCCATTGCCGGCATCGAGTCGATGCTTGACTCTGAGTGGATCTTGTCCATCGGCAACAGAACCGAGACGTGGGCCTACTCGTACCCGAACGTTGACTTCTGCTCGGACTTGACGACGTTCGGATCGGACGTGACGGGCGAGTCGGAACACCCGTTCACCATCAGCATCAGCTACGGCACTCAGTTCATCGACCAATGCGAAACGTCGCTGATGACCAGGTTCGCTGAGGACGTTGAGAAGATGGGTACCCTCGGAATCACGGTCATGATCTCGTCCGGAGATGACGGCAGTGGTGGCGAGACGCGTGCAGGAAGCAACAACGGCAAGCTGTCGCCTTCGTTCCCGGCGTCGGTCCCCGCGTGCATTGCCGTCGGAGGAACGTACTTCGTCAGCGGCACTTCCGGAGAGGAGGAGGCTACTACTCAGTTCGGGTCTGGTGGTGGGTTCTCGTACGACTTCCCGGTTCCGCCGTACCAGCAGGCTGACATCACGAAGTACTTGAGCGTCGTGGCCAAGCCGAAGTCCTCGTACGCAACGGGTAGAGGCTCGCCGGATGTGTCGGCGCTGGCCGAGAACTTCAACATCATCTCCAGCGGCAGAGTTGAGCAGGTCGGTGGTACGTCGGCGAGCTCGCCGTCGTTCACTGGAATGATGACGCTGCTCAACGAGGAGTGCTTGAGGCTGAGCGGCAAGACCCTGGGGTACGTCAACCCGATGTTCTACGCGAACCCGAGCATGTTCACTGACGTGACGAAGGGTACCAACGCCATCGGCGAGAACGCAGGAGACGGCTGGGCCGCAACCGCCGGTTGGGACGCCGCTACTGGTCTCGGAACACCGAACTTCGCAGCCATGCTCGCACAGGTCAGGTCCACGTGCCAGTCCGTCGCTGCACGCCACAACTGAGCGTACTGAGTAACATTGATCTAATGTTGCCCTCACGCACGCAACGTCTCATTTTTGAGGAGGCATTTTCGCATCTCCCTTTTTTTAACGAGTGACAGAAAACGTCATTCCATGTTTTTTTGGCCTCGTCTTTTTTTTGCTTTGTTCAATAGGTACAGTTGTACCGCAGGGTTTTCCGAACGACGGTTGCACGTCAAAAAACGTTAAACGAAGCCATCGAAGATAGTGCAGGAGCTGCCGCCTCCTGCAGAGAGGTTGGTAGCCCGGAGACGGACTAGAGACTTTCCCTACCCATTTCATTTTTCATGATGGTCATTCGGCACAGGTCGTCGGCTGCTTTGCTTACAAGTGCAGCGACGCCGGTGATGTTCCTGTCGTTTCGGGAGTTTTCTTTCTTGCTGTTTTGAGCCTGCACCCAGGCAGCAGCAAGAAAGACTGTTTCGGAAGATCGTTCGTTTCTCCCCTCACCCCCCTTGGCATCCTCCGAGATGATTGCCAGCAGTACTTCCGAGTATTTCTCACGATCTCTTATCCGTTGTCGAACCTGATGCATTTTTCGTCGATTGCGTTGCCCTCTTTTTTGTATAGGCACCCGCTTTGTAGGAAATGCTTGAGGACTGCCAGTTGCGATAGATCAAACGAGGTTAATGTGCTGTAGCCACACGAAACACAGGTAAATCTGGGTTTAGTGGCGGGCGTAAGCAAACAAAAAGACCCACTTTGTAGTTGTATCGTTTTAGCCTCCTTTGAAATGAGCACAAGGCAGTCCCTCGAGTATTTTGCAGTCATAGGGACCGGAAGCGGAGCATCGGAGATGGCTGCGTACACAGGCGCGTACCTGCCTCTGTGGGCTGCGTACCTTCCGCCTTTACCAAAGAAGGAACCGACGGACTCCGGTGGTGCTGGGTGGCACCGCCAGCAAGACCTACACGAATGAAGCCACACTGCCTTGTAGCACTCACACGGAGTCCAGCCTCAGAAACTGGAGTTAACCCTATCAAAGAAGGAACCGACGGACTCCGGTGGTGCTGGGTGGCACCGACCAGCATACGAATGAAGCCACACAGCCTTGTAGCCCTCACACGGGGCCAGCCTCAGAAAATGGGGTTCACGCAACCAAAGAAGGAACCGACGGACTCCGGTGGCGCTGGGTGGCACCGCCAGCAAGACCTACACGAATGAAGCCACACTGCCTTGTAGCACTCACACGGAGTCCAGCCTCAGAAACTGGAGTTAAATGGATGTAAAGAAACGGGTGTCACACGGCTTTCCGCGTGTGGATTTAGACGCGTTTTGGATGTTGCACACCGGCTTTTCGGGTGTGAATCAGGCACGCCCTCTTTAACTACCAGCTTCTGAGGCTGGACCTCACCGTGTGGGGGAGCGTCATTTCGATTGCTAGGCAGCCTGCTGGAAATGGAAGGCACACACAGACACACGCGTGTCCAGGATTAGAAAAGCGAACACAAAGAAATCATGCGGTGTTTACTGGTGGTAGCCCTCGCGCTCTCTGCGGCAGCGCAGGTGTCGCAGGTGCACAAGCCCGCGGTGATTCCGAGGGGATGGACCGCCAGCGCTGGTTCTGTGCCGAAGGATGAGCCGGTGAAGGTGACGATCGGAATGACGAGATCGAACAGGGACCACATGGCTAAGCTGCTGCACAAGGTGTCCGACCCGCAGGGCAAGGCGTACCTGCAGTACCCGTCGTACGAGGAAATCGGTGACATGGTGCGCCCGAAGGCTGAGAACATGCAGATGGTGAGGGAGTGGTTGGCCAAGCACGGAGCCACCGTGGAGAAGGTCCACCCCCACGGTGACTACATCCACGCCATCGCCACTATCAGACAGGTGGAGGCCATGGCCAACGGCGAGTTCAAGGTGTACGAACACGCCACGCAGGGAAAGATCTACCGTCTGACCAGCGGCGTTTTCGTCGACTCGCACATTGCCGCCGTCATTGACACGTTCTCAGGTAGCTTTCTTGTCTAGCATTTTATTCTCTCGAGTATAACTTACGATCGTCGTATAACTGACGAACAGCTTACTGCGGCACAGGACTTGTGAGGTTCGCTGGTGTTCTTGGTTGGAAATGTGCCACACCTGATGTATAATACTTCAGTGAGGCTCGTGTCTACGCATCCTTTTCTACAGCGACATACAGACTATTGCTCATCGCAGAACTACACGTACCTGAAGGAGAGTACTATGCACCACAACCTTGTCATTATTCAGAATGTGATTGACTCACTCTAGTGATTAGCGTTCTTGCCTTATGAATACCAGTCTCTTTCATCTGCCAGTCTTTGATTTTCATTTCATGCGTGGTTGACCATCATATTACCAACAGGAGAGGTAGTGATCCTTCCGTCCTCCTGGAGCTCAAGAGCTTCCAGGAGGGGAGGACCCCCTTCCTATATTGGGCATGACCCCTTTTCCCGAACTGGGGGGTCGGCGACGCGCACGCGTCCCTCCCCTCCCCCCTTCCTTCCCCCCCTCCCTACAGTTGCCTGTAGGAGAGAGAGGAGAGAGGAGAGAGAGGAGAGAGGAGAGAGAGAGGAGAGAGAGCAGCGCACGAGAGTCACCTGGCAACAACGCGCCCACCTTAACCCTTGCTCCTGAGCACAACACCTCCATCTCCAATCTTCTCCGCGCCGGGAAGCTCCCGCACCGGCCCAGAGCTCAACCTTTTTACAAAGGGAGCCGAGGGGATCGTATTACTGGGGGGGGTCGAATACAAGAGGTACCTCTTCTATTCGGCGTGCCGATCCTGGAAATTTAGGCTCCCTCGTCACATGAACGGGGGCAAAAGAGTGCCTCGGCGGAATTGATAATTTGCCCCGGGCCATTAGTTTGGCGCACCCTGTAGCCCCAAGGAAATTTAGGCTCCCTCGTCACATGAACGGGGGCAAAAAGAGTGCCTCGGGGGAATTGATAATTTTTCCCGGGCCATTTTTCAATGCACAAACAGTGGAATCGGGTTTTGGCAAAAGTTGTGGTGATATTTTCCCGCTGGTCCACGTAACAGATCTTTTTCAACGACGTTTTGCTCGCCCTCAGCTCCGATGAAAAGAACGGTTCAAAATAGACTCGGGGACCCTTACGTATGTGTGTGGTTCGTGACTCCTCACGAGATGCAGAGCACCGGGCGTCGTCGCCAGGTAGGTGACAATTTCCGGCAGGTCCACGTCGCAACTTTTTCCCGACGACTTCTTGCTCGATTTTTTCTCGGATGAAGAGAACGGTGCCAAATAGACCCGGAACCGTAAGTGGATCCCTGTGGTTCGTTCGGCCTTGCATTGCCGCAGGGTACACCGTGGATTACCATGGCGAACACGTCCAAACCGGTCCAAAAAGGCTGCTTGCACTGGGCAAGTTGCAGGGATCGATCCCCTGGAAAAAGCTTGTTTTTCAGTGGTTCTGGAAGGACAGGGGTGTGGGAAGGCACCAGAATAGGTTGACACCCTCTGAGAACAGGTTTTCTGGAAGATTTCGTCATCGATCTTCTCATCGAACAAAAGATTTGTTGGAACGCACGCCGGGATCGCCGAGAAAATGGACGAATGATGAACCCAAAATGAAAAAGTTGTCAGTTCCTGGTGAAAACACTATGGGCGCGCCAATCGCGCCAAACGCGCCAGAAAACAGGGTTTTCTGGCGCGGCCTGGCGCGGCTGGCGCAGGAGCCACACTGAAAGTACCGCAAACCCGGAGCCCGCGGGAACTCCCTTCTTCTTGAAAGACGCACGTAATTTGTGGTCCCCGGGTCTATTTTTCACAGTTCTCTTCATCGGAGCTGAACGCGAGCACAAATTCGCCGAAAAATGTCTGCTACACGGGCCAGCAAAGAAATGTCACCAACCAGTGGGTCGATTCCCGTCCTTTCCATTGAAAACCTGTGGGTTCCACGCCCGGTGCCCCGCATCTGGTAAAGACCCACGAATCATGCACATAACTTTTGGTCCCCGGCTCTATTTTTCACGGTTCTCTTCATCGGAGCTCATCGCGATCAGAAAACCGTCGAAAAAGGTCTGTTATGCGGACCAAGAAAAAAATCCAACTTTTTGCCAGATTTCCAAAGTGCCTCTTGTATTCAAGGTACATCTTCTATAAGGTACCTCCTATATTCGACCCCCCCAGTAAGATACGGGTTTGTTTTCGCGAGACTAGCCCTGTTTCGTGTTTGCTAGCCACCGTTGCTTTCCTGACCGTTGGAAGTTTGAAGCTCAAAGAAGGCTGGGAGTTGTGAAACTACGCAAACATGCTCCTCGCAAACTTGTCGCAAAGAAAAGAAAACGAGGAGATCCAGACAGCACAGCAGGACGCCCGAGCTGAGGCGGCCGACGGACCACAGAGGCGAAAGGCAGAACAGGAAAGGCAGGCGCGGTCGGTACGAGAAGCGGCAATCGCGGATAAGGCAACGAGTACAGAGCAGCCGTCGCGCAGAAGATCAGTAAAGCGACCCGCGTCGCAGGTGGCACAAAACGTAGGAGCCCGTGCGGCAGGGAGTGGAGACGAGGTGATGTAAGACGAAGGGGAAGCGCGAAGCCCCCAGCCCGGACGGACCAACAAGACGCAGGACCAGGCGACCAAAAGAAGGAGGGGGACGCGACCCAGAGACCCGGGCTAAGTAGCTTGGAACTAGTGCGATGGACCTTTCTTCGGAGGGGCTCACGCACTCAAAGATCGACTTATACGCAAACTTGTCGCAAAGAAGTTCGGGCTGCTTAAACCGACTTTATGCAAAGAGCCGAGAACTGGGAAAATTTCTCTCTTTTCTCTGTCGGAACTCTATCCCTACAACAGGATTCCACGGCTTCCCCTTGGCGTACCAGCCGGTGAAGATGACCGGAGCTGACGTGACCGGAGTGACCCCCCAGCTGTTGAGATCGACGTACAAGGTGTCGCCGGTTGCGTCCAGCGGCAAGAAGAACATCCAGGCCATTGCCCAGTTCCAGGGCCAGTACGTCGTGGAGTCGTCGCTGCAGAAGTTCTGCACGGAGTTCAACAACGGAACCACGTGCAAGATCACCAAGTTCATCGGGAGAAACCTCCCGATTGCCGGCATCGAGTCGATGCTCGACTCTGAGTGGATCTTGTCCATCGGGAACAGAACCGAGACGTGGGCCTACTCGTACCCGAACGTTGACTTCTGCTCGGACTTGACGACGTTCGGATCGGACGTGACGGGCGAGTCGGAACACCCGTTCACCATCAGCATCAGCTACGGCACTCAGTTCATCGACCAATGCGAAACGTCGCTGATGACCAGGTTCGCTGAGGACGTTGAGAAGATGGGTACCCTCGGAATCACGGTCATGATCTCGTCCGGAGATGACGGCAGTGGTGGCGAGACGCGTGCAGGAAGCAACAACGGCAAGCTGTCGCCTTCGTTCCCGGCGTCGGTCCCCGCGTGCATTGCCGTCGGAGGAACGTACTTCGTCAGCGGCACTTCCGGAG
This sequence comes from Diplonema papillatum, assembly GCA_030068145.1. Taxonomy (NCBI): domain Eukaryota; phylum Euglenozoa; class Diplonemea; order Diplonemida; family Diplonemidae; genus Diplonema; species Diplonema papillatum. The sequence goes on along the minus strand of JAPJBO010000075.1, from coordinate 248,826 downwards.
AGGAGGAGGCTACTACTCAGTTCGGGTCTGGTGGTGGGTTCTCGTACGACTTCCCGGTTCCGCCGTACCAGCAGGCTGCCATCACGAAGTACTTGAGCGTCGTGGCCAAGCCGAAGTCCTCGTACGCAACGGGTAGAGGCTCGCCGGATGTGTCGGCGCTGGCCGAGAACTTCAACATCATCTCCAGCGGCAGAGTTGAGCAGGTCGGTGGTACGTCGGCGAGCTCGCCGTCGTTCACTGGAATGATGACGCTGCTCAACGAGGAGTGCTTGAGGCTGAGCGGCAAGACCCTGGGGTACGTCAACCCGATGTTCTACGCGAACCCGAGCATGTTCACTGACGTGACGAAGGGTACCAACGCCATCGGCGAGAACGCAGGAGACGGCTGGGCCGCAACCGCCGGTTGGGACGCCGCTACTGGTCTCGGAACACCGAACTTCGCAGCCATGCTCGCACAGGTCAGGTCCACGTGCCAGTCCGTCGCTGCACGCCACAACTGAGCGTACTGAGTAACATTGATCTAATGTTGCCCTCACGCACGCAACGTCTCATTTTTGAGGAGGCATTTTCGCATCTCCCTTTTTTTAACGAGTGACAGAAAACGTCATTCCATGTTTTTTTGGCCTCGTCTTTTTTTTGCTTTGTTCAATAGGTACAGTTGTACCGCAGGGTTTTCCGAACGACGGTTGCACGTCAAAAAACGTTAAACGAAGCCATCGAAGATAATGCAGGAGCTGCCGCCTCCTGCAGAGAGGTTGGTAGCCCGGAGACGGACTAGAGACTTTCCCTACCTATTTCATTTTTCATGATGGTCATTCGGCACAGGTCGTCGGCTGCTTTGCTTACAAGTGCAGCGACGCCGGTGATGTTCCTGTCGTTTCGGGAGTTTTCTTCCTTGCTGTTTTGAGCCTGCACCCAGGCAGCAGCAAGAAAGACTGTTTCGGAAGATCGTTCGTTTCTCCCCTCACCCCCCTTGGCATTTTTCGTCGATTGCGTTGCCCTCTTTTTTTGTATAGGCACCCGCTTTGTAGGAAATGCTTGAGGACTGCCAGTTGCGATAGATCAAACGAGGTTAATGTGCTGTAGCCACACGAAACACAGGTAAATCTGGGTTTAGTGGCGGGCGTAAGCAAACAAAAAGACCCACTTTGTAGTTGTATTGTTTTAGCCTCCTTCGAAATGAGCACAAGGCAGTCCCTCGAGTATTTTGCAGTCATAGGGACCGGAAGCGGAGCATCGGAGATGGCTGCGTACGCAGGCGCGTACCTGCCTCTGTGGGCTGCGTACCTTCCGCCTTTACCAAAGAAGGAACCGACGGCTCCGGTGGTGCTGGGTGGCACAACCAGCATACGAATGAAGCCACACAGCCTTGCCAGCCTCAGAAACTGGGGTTAACCCTACCAGAGAAAGAACCGACGGACTCCGGTGGTGCTGGGTGGCACCGCCAGCAAGACCTACACGAATGAAGCCACACTGCCTTGTAGCACTCACACGGAGTCCAGCCTCAGAAACTGGAGTTAACCCTATCAAAGAAGGAACCGACGGACTCCGGTGGTGCTGGGTGGCACCGACCAGCATACGAATGAAGCCACACAGCCTTTTAGCCCTCACACGGGGCCAGCCTCAGAAAATGGGGTTCACCCTACCAAAGAAGGAACCGACGGACTCCGGTGGCGCTGGGTGGCACCGCCAGCAAGACCTACACGAATGAAGCCACACTGCCTTGTAGCACTCACACGGAGTCCAGCCTCAGAAACTGGAGTTAAATGGATGTAAAGAAACGGGTGTCACACGGCTTTCCGGGTGTGGATTTAGACGCGTTTTGGATGTTGCACACCGGCTTTTCGGGTGTGAATCAGGCACGCCCTCTTTAACTACCAGCTTCTGAGGCTGGACCTCACCGTGTGGAGGAGCGTCATTTCGATTGCTAGGCAGCCTGCTGGAAATGGAAGGCACACACAGACACACGCGTGTCCAGGATTAGAAAAGCGAACACAAAGAAATCATGCGGTGTTTACTGGTGGTAGCCCTCGCGCTCTCTGCGGCAGCGCAGGTGTCGCAGGTGCACAAGCCCGCGGTGATTCCGAGGGGATGGACCGCCAGCGCTGGTTCTGTGCCGAAGGATGAGCCGGTGAAGGTGACGATCGGAATGACGAGATCGAACAGGGACCACATGGCTAAGCTGCTGCACAAGGTGTCCGACCCGCAGGGCAAGGCGTACCTGCAGTACCCGTCGTACGAGGAAATCGGTGACATGGTGCGCCCGAAGGCTGAGAACATGCAGATGGTGAGGGAGTGGTTGGCCAAGCACGGAGCCACCGTGGAGAAGGTCCACCCCCACGGTGACTACATCCACGCCATCGCCACTATCAGACAGGTGGAGGCCATGGCCAACGGCGAGTTCAAGGTGTACGAACACGCCACGCAGGGAAAGATCTACCGTCTGACCAGCGGCGTTTTCGTCGACTCGCACATTGCCGCCGTCATTGACACGTTCTCAGGTAGCTTTCTTGTCTAGCATTTTATTCTCTCGAGTATAACTTACGATCGTCGTATAACTGACGAACAGCTTACTGCGGCACAGGACTTGTGAGGTTCGCTGGTGTTCTTGGTTGGAAATGTGCCACACCTGATGTATAATACTTCAGTGAGGCTCGTGTCTACGCATCCTTTTCTACAGCGACATACAGACTATTGCTCATCGCAGAACTACACGTACCTGAAGGAGAGTACTATGCACCACAACCTTGTCATTATTCAGAATGTGATTGACTCACTCTAGTGATTAGCGTTCTTGCCTTATGAATACCAGTCTCTTTCATCTGCCAGTCTTTGATTTTCATTTCATGCGTGGTTGACCATCATATTACCATCAGGAGAGGTAGTGATCCTTCCGTCCTCCTGGAGCTCAAGAGCTTCCAGGAGGGGAGGACCCCCTTTCCTATATTGGGCATGACCCCTTTTCCCGAACTGGGGGGGTCGGCGACGCGCACGCGTCCCTCCCCTCCCCCCTTCCTTCCCCCCCTCCCTACAGTTGCCTGTAGGAGAGAGAGGAGAGAGGAGAGAGAGGAGAGAGGAGAGAGAGAGGAGAGAGAGCAGCGCACGAGAGTCACCTGGCAACAACGCGCCCACCTTAACCCTTGCTCCTGAGCACAACACCTCCATCTCCAATCTTCTCCGCGCCGGGAAGCTCCCGCACCGGCCCAGAGCTCAACCTTTTTACAAAGGGAGCCGAGGGGATCGTATTACTGGGGGGGGTCGAATACAAGAGGTACCTCTTCTATTCGGCGTGCCGATCCTGGAAATTTAGGCTCCCTCGTCACATGAACGGGGGCAAAAAGAGTGCCTCGGCGGAATTGATAATTTGCCCCGGGCCATTTTTCAATGCACAAACAGTGGAATCGGGTTTTGGCAAAAGTTGTGGTGATATTTTCCCGCTGGTCCACGTAACAGATCTTTTTCAACGACGTTTTGCTCGCCCTCAGCTCCGATGAAAAGAACGGTTCAAAATAGACTCGGGGACCCTTACGTATGTGTGTGGTTCGTGACTCCTCACGAGATGCAGAGCACCGGGCGTCGTCGCCAGGTAGGTGACAATTTCCGGCAGGTCCACGTCGCAACTTTTTCCCGACGACTTCTTGCTCGATTTTTTCTCGGATGAAGAGAACGGTGCCAAATAGACCCGGAACCGTAAGTGGATCCCTGTGGTTCGTTCGGCCTTGCATTGCCGCAGGGTACACCGTGGATTACCATGGCGAACACGTCCAAACCGGTCCAAAAAGGCTGCTTGCACTGGGCAAGTTGCAGGGATCGATCCCCTGGAAAAAGCTTGTTTTTCAGTGGTTCTGGAAGGACAGGGGTGTGGGAAGGCACCAGAATAGGTTGACACCCTCTGAGAACAGGTTTTCTGGAAGATTTCGTCATCGATCTTCTCATCGAACAAAAGATTTGTTGGAACGCACGCCGGGATCGCCGAGAAAATGGACGAATGATGAACCCAAAATGAAAAAGTTGTCAGTTCCTGGTGAAAACACTATGGGCGCGCCAATCGCGCCAAACGCGCCAGAAAACAGGGTTTTCTGGCGCGGCCTGGCGCGGCTGGCGCAGGAGCCACACTGAAAGTACCGCAAACCCGGAGCCCGCGGGAACTCCCTTCTTCTTGAAAGACGCACGTAATTTGTGGTCCCCGGGTCTATTTTTCACAGTTCTCTTCATCGGAGCTGAACGCGAGCACAAATTCGCCGAAAAAGGTCTGCTACACGGGCCAGCAAAGAAATGTCACCAACCAGTGGGTCGATTCCCGTCCTTTCCATTGAAAACCTGTGGGTTCCACGCCCGGTGCCCCGCATCTGGTAAAGACCCACGAATCATGCACATAACTTTTGGTCCCCGGCTCTATTTTTCACGGTTCTCTTCATCGGAGCTCATCGCGATCAGAAAACCGTCGAAAAAGGTCTGTTATGCGGACCAAGAAAAAAATCCAACTTTTTGCCAGATTTCCAAAGTGCCTCTTGTATTCAAGGTACATCTTCTATAAGGTACCTCCTATATTCGACCCCCCCAGTAAGATACGGGTTTGTTTTCGCGAGACTAGCCCTGTTTCGTGTTTGCTAGCCACCGTTGCTTTCCTGACCGTTGGAAGTTTGAAGCTCAAAGAACGCTGGGAGTTGTGAAACTACGCAAACATGCTCCTCGCAAACTTGTCGCAAAGAAGTTCGGGCTGCTTAAACCGACTTTATGCAAAGAGCCGAGAACTGGGAAAATTTCTCTCTTTTCTCTGTCGGAACTCTATCCCTACAACAGGATTCCACGGCTTCCCCTTGGCGTACCAGCCGGTGAAGATGACCGGAGCTGACGTGACCGGAGTGACCCCCCAGCTGTTGAGATCGACGTACAATGTGTCGCCGGTTAAGCCCAGCAGCAAGAAGAACATCCAGGCCATTGCCCAGTTCCAGGGCCAGTACGTCGTGGAGTCGTCGCTGCAGAAGTTCTGCACGGAGTTCAACAACGGAACCACGTGCAAGATCACCAAGTTCATCGGGAGAAACCTCCCCATTGCCGGCATCGAGTCGATGCTTGACTCTGAGTGGATCTTGTCCATCGGCAACAGAACCGAGACGTGGGCCTACTCGTACCCGAACGTTGACTTCTGCTCGGACTTGACGACGTTCGGATCGGACGTGACGGGCGAGTCGGAACACCCGTTCACCATCAGCATCAGCTACGGCACTCAGTTCATCGACCAATGCGAAACGTCGCTGATGACCAGGTTCGCTGAGGACGTTGAGAAGATGGGTACCCTCGGAATCACGGTCATGATCTCGTCCGGAGATGACGGCAGTGGTGGCGAGACGCGTGCAGGAAGCAACAACGGCAAGCTGTCGCCTTCGTTCCCGGCGTCGGTCCCCGCGTGCATTGCCGTCGGAGGAACGTACTTCGTCAGCGGCACTTCCGGAGAGGAGGAGGCTACTACTCAGTTCGGGTCTGGTGGTGGGTTCTCGTACGACTTCCCGGTTCCGCCGTACCAGCAGGCTGACATCACGAAGTACTTGAGCGTCGTGGCCAAGCCGAAGTCCTCGTACGCAACGGGTAGAGGCTCGCCGGATGTGTCGGCGCTGGCCGAGAACTTCAACATCATCTCCAGCGGCAGAGTTGAGCAGGTCGGTGGTACGTCGGCGAGCTCGCCGTCGTTCGCTGGAATGATGACGCTGCTCAACGAGGAGTGCTTGAGGCTGAGCGGCACGACCCTGGGGTACGTCAACCCGATGTTCTACGCGAACCCGAGCATGTTCACTGACGTGACGAAGGGTACCAACGCCATCGGCGAGAACGCAGGAGACGGCTGGGCCGCAACCGTCGGTTGGGACGCCGCTACTGGTCTCGGAACACCGAACTTCGCGGCCATGCTCGATCAGGTCAGGTCCAAGTGCTCTGCACGCCACAACTGAGCGTACTGAGTACCATCGATGCCCTGTTTTTTAGGAGGCATCCCCGCGTGTTGACGGCGTAAACCCTCTCACACACACAGGCAACGTTATCTCACCTTCCAAAAATAAGAGAAAAGGGGGGTGTTCCTTTTCCTGAAACGTCGCTTTCGTTTCTGGTCTTTTTTTACCAAACATGAAATGTTGGAGGAAGTGAGAAGCTCGTCGCCGCAAACCGCGGCTTTTTCACTTGCGTACTGAATCGAGCTTTACGTAGAAAACGATCAGGCACTGCGTTCAACGAAAGCAACCCTCTCTTCACATCATCATCATCATCATTAGTGTTGTATCAGCCGCGGTTGTGCGAGTGACGAGCTCTTATTTTGAATCTCATCTCCCCAAAACCCTCTTCTGTTCCGGAGGTGAATGGAAGGACCCGGCTTGCGGGAAATGCTCGGAATAGCTGGTGTTTGCCAAATCCGACGGAGGGAGAACATATGCCCCGTATCGTCACATACGACACGGGTACAGGTGCAGGCTTTCACCATAAATCGACCGAATCTGTAGCTGAGTCGCATTCATTTTGGTGCTTCCGAGATTACCCCGCCGTGTCATATTGGTCTATCTTCCGTTGTTGAACACCATATATCTTCTTCACTCAATTTCGTGCTCCCTGTTTCTTTGTTCTTTTTGCACACAACAGCGCTGTGCAGAAATCAATGGAGCCAACCTTTTCGAGACCCTGTACGGACGAGGGGACAGTCAGTTCATGTCGAAAGCGTCAGTACCACGCTGGTTTTCGTACACTGTGCCCTCGCGTGGGTGAAGAGACGTCAAACAAAGAAGATGTGCACACTGTTTGTTGTTGTGCCGACATACAAGAGATCGTGCCTGCGCTCCGCATTTCCATTATTCGAGGCGTAGAACTCTTTGAGGTCTTGACTAGCAGCTTCCCGAGAAGTCGCGTCACGACGAAAATACGCATTTTTTCACCCAGGGAACCTTAATGAAGACTGACGGCGTCGAAGTCGCAGGGATTAGTCATGCACGCCTGCACTGCCTCTCTAGCCTTAAATCTTTCGATACTAAGAGTGCATTGGTCGGTAGTCAGTTCCTCTTGGTTGCAGGAGCACATCCCGAGCCGAGAAGGATTGCTCCTGTCGTTCCGGAAGCTGCAATTTCGGCAGCTTCGGGCGTGATGGTGAGCTTCAGTTTCTTGCGTTTAAAGGTCCCTCCGTCCGCGCAAGCGCCGGCAGGAGCGAGATCTACCAAGCACCTTCCTCCGATTTTGTTTGGTATCTCGTGACTGTCGCTTCCCGAAACTGACTTGAACCGAAATGCGAGTACGGGCGCGGCAAGTCCTTGGTTGCAGGTGGCGGCAGTATGGTGTCGGCGTCCGGCGACACGTTCTCGAGGGAGGACTATGCTGTTTTGCAACGAAGTTCTTGCTGTCCCAGAGAACGTCCTCAGCGACTTCTCCGGAAGAGGGCCATGAGCTCTGCAAGGTCTGCATTGCAGTTGGACAATGCGGTCCGGCATTGCTGCCGTGCATTGCAGTAGCGGGTTTCGTTCAATGAGAGGAAAGGAATGAAGAAATCCGAACCGACCCCCTGTATGTAGATTCGTCAAGCCTCGCAGGTTCCCTCGGAAAATCGGTGAGAGGGCCGTGCGCCCTGTCCCAGAGACTGTCCATGTGGCTTCTCCGGAAGAGGGCCTTGCGCCCTTCCCAGAGGCTGTCTCCGTGACTCCTCCGGAAGAGGGCCGTGCGCCCTTCCCAGAGACTGTCCATGTGGCTTCTCCGGAAGAGGGCCTTGCGCCCTTCCCAGAGGTTGTCTCCGTGACTCCTCCGGAAGAGGGCCGTGCGCCCTGTCCCAGAGACTGCCCATGTGGCTTCTCCGGAAGAGGGCCGTGCGCCCTTCCCAGAGACTGTCCATGTGGCTTCTCCGGAAGAGGGCCTTGCGCCCTTCCCAGAGGCTGTCTCCGTGACTCCTCCGGAAGAGGGCCGTGCGCCCTTCCCAGAGACTGTCCATGTGGCTTCTCCGGAAGAGGGCCTTGCGCCCTTCCCAGAGGCTGTCTCCGTGACTCCTCCGGAAGAGGGCCGTGCGCCCTGTCCCAGAGACTGTCCATGTGGCTTCTCCGGAAGAGGGCCTTGCGCCCTTCCCAGAGGCTGTCTCCGTGACTCCTCCGGAAGAGGGCCGTGCGCCCTTCCCAGAGACTGTCCATGTGGCTTCTCCGGAAGAGGGCCTTGCGCCCTTCCCAGAGGCTGTCTCCGTGACTCCTCCGGAAGAGGGCCGTGCGCCCTGTCCCAGAGACTGCCCATGTGGCTTCTCCGGAAGAGGGCCGTGCGCCCTTCCCAGAGACTGTCCATGTGGCTTCTCCGGAAGAGGGCCTTGCGCCCTTCCCAGAGGTTGTCTCCGTGACTCCTCCGGAAGAGGGCCGTGCGCCCTGTCGACGTCGCAAAGCTGACAGCCAAGAAGCAGAATCAACCTCTGCGCAATTGATCATCGACTTGAAGAACAACGCAGCGCAGAGTGGAAGCCCGCTTGAAAGACAGGTTGGTAGGCTGGATGCCGATCTCAGTTACAAGGCGACCAGGAAGAGCTGCAGAGCACCGTCGATCTCAGGTGGACGCGGAAGAGTCGACAGAGATGAAGGCGGCCCTACTCGATGCGAATCGGCGCGTGAAGTAAATGCAGGTCGGCAAAGGGAGGATCGTTTCGCGGCTTGAAGAAGAGCTCCGCATATTCGAGACGGCAATGGACGACGTTGAAGTCGCGGATCCGGACCCAGCGACCGGCGACTTCCCAAGAGGGTCTCGCGCCCTGCCCAGAGGCTGTCGCCGTGACTCCTCCCGGAAGAGGGCTGTGCCCTGTCCCGGAGATTACTCCGGAAGAGGGCCGTGCGCCCCAGGAAGAGGACATGGGACCGAGCTGTCTGGCAGGAAGACCCGTGCAGTCACAGAGACTGTCTTCCGCGACTATAGTAGGACTGCCCTGCGAGATCCTACTGTTTCACAGGTGTAGTAAGAACTGGGGAAGCGTCTGAAATTGCGCAGCTTCTTCTTTTTGTTTGGAAAGGCAGGGCTGGTGTCGCTGTCCGATAGCAAAAGGACCCCGAGGCCGTACTCCTTGAGGACTCGGACCGAGTCTCGGCAGTCAAAAGTGGGCGAGCATCACGACGGCGGCAGTGACGAAGTGAAAGAGGTGTCTGTGCTGCGTGGCATAGGGCGCGTAATGACGTTCGGAGGGTGGGCCGGCTTGTGGGTGCGTTCCTCCCCTGCAGATGTTCATGACGTGATAGCTGCAAGTTGATAAGGAGTATGCCCCGGAGGCGAGGCCGTGGCAACAGAGATGGCGCAGATGGATGACTCGTTGTACTGTGCGGTCGTGTATTGTGCAAGGACCCCGGTCGAGGCGGCCCGGCAGTCCCTCCAAAGGTCGGTGCTGGGAAGGCGCTCCACGTGGCTGCGCTGTCAGGTAGGATGCTTGCCCAAATAGTTAGGGCGCTTTCTGTAAGCAACTAGAAGGCGATCGTCCTGTGGATGTCAACATGCATTTCGGCAGGGGTCAGTCTACCGATCCATGTACTTAGGTGCTTGGGAGCTTGATTCGAGCGGAGTCGAGGACGAGGCAGCTTGTGGCTCCTGTCACACGCTCTGCAAGCACAACGATTTTTCCGAAGTCCTTCCGCATTTAGGAATGTCCCTTCTGGCCTCGCTCGCGCTGGGTAAACGATGGAAATGACGCTGCGAAGTAGTTGCATGGTGCGTCTGAGCACGAGATGAAGTTTCGTATGCCGCGGCCAGTTTTCTTGTCGTCGCTGACTCTCATGAACACATTTGAATGCGGATGCTCAACACAATAAACGCTACGTGGGCGCTATGTGAGTGTCTCGTATTTCCTCGACGAGCCATGTTGGCTGTGTGTGGGAGGAAGATGGTCAGCCACAGTTTTTTCGTCGACACCGACTCCTGGTTTATAGAGGCTGACGCTCTAGGGTGCCAGCAAGGCACTGCAGCTCACGGGCTGCATCCCAGGACCGTTGATGCCGGTAGTCCCTTAGCAAGTGCCAGAACGCTCTGCAATTGGTGGCATCTTGCTCTCGCATTTGGAGCTCAGGTGGTCAGAAGTTGGCTTCTGTAAACCGTGGGAGCGCGTCCTCGAACAAGGCGTGGCTGAGAAGAAAGTGGCTCACCTGGTCGGGAAGAAACGACTTGTCGGCAGCGTTTCCGCGTGTGGCCTCTGCGTAGGAAAGAGGGAGATGCATTCCAGTCTGCTGTTCCTCCCTACTCGGTCTGCTGGCTAGGGACCATTGGGATAGAAGCCATTGGGACAATCCCATGGTACCGCGTGGAGAGCGCGATCGGGCCCACGGCAGCGCAAGCCCGTGCTCACACGCCGGTCGAGCTGGCAACGGTGGTTGCGCACGCAGCCGTCTGCTTGCGGTCGCGCCGGCTAGGCCCGCAACTGCAGCCGCCATGGCGGCCATATTTTCGCCGGGCAGCTCATCCCATCGCGCCAGCAATCCAGTTAAGGAACACAACCGAGGCACAGTTGTGAAATGTAGCCGAGGTATGCTTGGTAGAGGCTATTAAACAAGAGTTAAATTCGGACGTCGGAGCGGCGACGACGGCTCAGAAGGCAACCGCACCGAAGGAAGAATTTAATGGGCGTTTAATTCAGCTAATTTCGCGCAAGCGCCGGCAGGAGCGAGATCTACCAAGCACCTTCCTCCGATTTTCCCACCCACCCACCCAGGAAATGGAAGGAAAGAGGATGTCTAGGAGTATCAGGCAGCTCTCCTTCGTGAAAGGTGAGTTCTTTGATGAAGAATGGAAGAGCTGACAGTGTCGCTGCAGGGCTCCCGGTCCTGTCGCTCAGGAATCTTCCCTATAGCTATCGCCCGGTCCCCCCCTTCAAGGTTTACGTGTACCTTCGCCTTCAACGCTTCTCCGGGGGGTGGGAAGTCTCGAGGAGGCTTCGCGAGAGACCCGGGAGATCGTGGGGACGCCCCGGGGGAGACCAGCGAAAGGGAAGGTGACGGCACAGCGCCGTACGCTGAGTGCGCTCAGAGCACACGCTCCGGAGCGCGCACGGGACCACATCGGGTCCCCGAATACACCCGCGAGGACGAAGGCCGTCTACAGCTCCAGTACAGCGGAGTATGCGGCGAGAACGGGGGTGAGCCATATCCGACCTCTGTTCGCCGCCTGGAGGGTTTTTGGCGGCTGCCTGTGCCCCCGGAGCCGTCATTGTCTGGGGCATTCGGCAGCAAAGGGGGGAACTAGGTCTATCCTTTCGAGACAGACCCCCTTGTACCGTTCCCCTTCCCCTTGATGCAGTGCCAGACGAGCCTCATTCCACCTTTGCTGGGCCAATATCCTCGGTAATGATCGACTGCATGCTGCAGGATCTGTGCGGTCCTCGAGCAACTGCGGCGCGGCGGAGCACGCGCTGCTGCACGAAAGCTCCTGATTCGGAGGCTCTTTCTACACTGCGTCGGGAGCCTCCTTTCTCAGCGCCCGCTGGTCGTGGAGGACAAATCCCCGTGCCAAAGTCTCCGCGCCGATCGCCTTCATGGTGCCTTTTGCAATGACACCCCGGCTCGTATCAGGTACTGCCCGGTAAGGTCTTCTCATTGCTGAAGAGAATGGCGCTGGCGAGGCGCCGAGTTGCTGCGCCCTTTTCCCCAAATCACACCGAGTACTACGGCGTCCTCCGCGGGACTGAGGCCAGAGGTGCTGGACACCCTGAGTAGGCTGAGCTGGGCTGGACTGTACGGTAACCGGTATGGGACCCACTGCAAGAGTGGGCAGGTGCTGCACCCTCTTGGGGGTCGGAATGAGGTCGTCACAGGGCGACTGGGCGGATGCGGCGCTGATTCGAAGGTGCGGCGAGAAGGCTCCCCGTGACCCGCGTAGGTCCAGGCGGTCAAGTTTTATTGCCCGGCGGCGGTACATGTGTACAAGTCGAAGAGCGCAGCACTCTAGCTGTGTTCAGAGTGCCTGGCTACTCACGGTGGTGCGTTCGTACGTACTTTCAGTGTGCAGGTTTGTGTTCCCTGGTTTGCTAGAGCTGTCCGGCGAAGGGACAATCCCATGGTACCGCGTGGAGAGCGCGATCGGGCCCACGGCAGCGCAAGCTCGTGCTCACACGCCGGTCAAGCTGGCAACGGTGGTTGCGCACGCAGCCGTCTGCTTGCGGTCGCGCCGGCTAGGCCCGCAACTGCAGCCGCCATGGCGGCCATATTTTCGCCGGGCAGCTCATCCCATCGCGCCAGCAATCCAGTTAAGGAACACAACCGAGGCACAGTTGTGAAATGTAGCCGAGGTATGCTTGGTAGAGGCTATTAAACAAGAGTTAAATTCGGACGTCGGAGCGGCGACGACGGCTCAGAAGGCAACCGCACCGAAGGAAGAATTTAACAATTTCTAATTCGTGAAGACCGCCAAATCCGACAAAACAGACATTCGCAAAATTCAGCTTCACGATTTTACAGGCCCGTTCTCCCGACCTCTTTGCGCTAGGCAGCAGACTCCAGCAAAAAACGAATAAACAAATCCCAGATGCGCCCGTAATTAATCAAGCAATATCTTTGTGGAATCGTATTTTGTGAAGAGTTATTTTCGTGAAGGAATTAATTGTTTTCTCTCTGGACGGCACTTTTCATACTGGCCTCGCAATCAAAATCCGTTCTATAAAAAGCCTTTGTTTTCTGCCAGAACTAGAATTTTTTTGATTCCTAGGGGGAGCCACAATTAACATTTTGGTAGACATTTTCCACGAAAACTGACCCCCCCCAATTTCTGAGATTTTCGGAGTCGATTCCTGCTCTTTGCTTTTTTTTTCGCAAAATCCGACGGTTCGATTCCTGCTCCTGGCATTTTTTTCGCAAAAATCCCGCGGTTCGATTCCTGCTCCGAGCATTTTTTTCCATTTTAGTCAGGTGGATGCACAAGCGTGTTCTGGCCGAGATCACGCGTGTGCACCTCTCAGAGTAACAGAACTTTGACGTCTCCGTCCAAATTGTGGCTGCACACGCGTGTTCTTGCCGAGAACGCGCTTGTGCCGCCGGGTGAGAACTGGTTGCAAAGCGTATTCTGGCCGGTCCGCTCGCAATTTTGCTGGACGGTGAGCATGCCAGAGACGCGGGTTCAATCCCGGCAGCTGGACGTTTTTTCCATTTTAGTCAGGTGGATGCACAAGCGTGTTCTGACCGGGATCACGCGTGTGCACCTCTCAGAGTAACAGAACTTTGACGTCTCCGTCCAAATTGTGGCTGCAAACGCGTGTTCTTGCCGAGAACACGCTTGTGCCGCCGGGTGCGAACTGGTTGCGCAAGCGTATTCTGCAATTTTGTTGGATGCAATTTGGTGCCGTAGACGCGGGTTCAATCCCGGCAGCTGGACGTTTTTCCATTTTAGTCGGGTGGATGCACAAGCGTGTTCTGGCCGAGATCACGTGTGTGCACCTCGCAAAGTGACAGAACTTTGACGTCTCCGTCCAAATTGTGGCTGCACAAGCGTGTTCTTTCCGAGAACACGCTTGTGCCGCCGGGTGCGAACTTGTTGACAAGCGTATTCTGCAATTTTGTTGGATGCAATTTGGTGCCGTAGACGCGGGTTCAATCCCGGCAGCTGGACGTTTTTCCATTTTAGTCGGGTGGATGCACAAGCGTATTCTGGCCGAGATCACGGGTGTGCACCTCGCAAAGTGACAGAACTTTGACGTCTCCGTCCAAATTGTGGCTGCACAAGCGTAAGGCCTAAGGTATTTGAGAAAAAAAGTCCTCAGGGGACTAGCACAATTCGTTTATTTCCTTAGGGGCACCAAACAAATCGTTAATTCCCTTCGGGGTACCGAAATAATTTTTCGGGGGCCCCTCGGGCAAAAAAAAAAACTTCCTCGGGACAACAAACCCTTCCTCGGGACGAAAAGGCACTTTTTTAGTCCTCGTGATAAATAGTTGTTTCAGACGGACTGCAGTGTATACAAGCGGTCTGTTTCCTCTCCCGAAAACGTGTTAACCTGCCAGCTGTGCTGTCGCCCGGCCGTGCTCCCGCCGGCTTGCGGCGCGGCTCTGGGCAGGGTGGCCTCTCGCTGCGCCACTCTCTTCTTTTTTTACGTGAGCCTTTGTTTTTGGGGTTTTGTCGCTTCTTTTTTGTGTTAACAATGCATTGTTGGTACTAAAAATTAGTAGTTGACAGCGTACTACATGAAACTTGCCAAAGCAGGTGAGTTCCGCTAGTGCGCACAAACAAAAGCGCCAGCTTGAAAGGAAATGCTCAACGATGCTGCCCGACAAAGAACACAAGGGATCCCAAGTGCTGTAACTACCGGACCACATGCTGAAAGGACGTGAGGTCATGCGGGTCTACCCCTACACGACAAATCACACAAACACAACAGGTCAGAGTCCTGAGTGAGAAACAACACACGGTGGTGTAAGCGAAGAACAAATTAGATTGTGTTTGTATTGTATTTGCCCCTCTACCTCTATATTTCCTCCCTTCCATTCGGGGTCGAAGCAGCTGCGTCGAGTATTTTCATTTTTTTTTTCTCGCAAGATCTCAACAGAGAAACAACTGACAAAAATATGCTCCCGACGCCCGGAAGGTTCTAGCGAGCTTTCACTTCGTTGGACAAAGCATGCTCGGGTAAACCCCCTGCGGCGTGTTGCGTTCTGATATCGGTGGGTTACACTCATGCGAACGGGCACGAAGTGAACGCTCGCGTAGACGCGCAGCCCAGTTTGCTGGGCATCAGCGTTGCTGGTATTCAGAAAACTGGGAAATAAGTACCCCTCGCATCAAGACCTGTGCTCTGGTGGTAATGGTCGTATGCGAATGGTGTACACGTTAGCGCTTTCATCCCGATGAAGAGATTACTTGCAAGGCCAGACCATGGTTCTGGCCTTGTCGCCGTCTACTTCGCTCACGTCCCGAGTTCCCCTTCACCCCTCCTCTCCTCCTCTCTCTTGTTTTATTGTCGTCCAAAAGGACCGCAAGAACGTTACGTTCGACCCGGCTCTTTTCCGTTCCGCCCTTCCGTGCCGCCGGAGCTCCCGCTCAGGTTTCGCGAACGAAAGCACGCCACGGCAAGGGGCACCCGGTGGGGGGCGGCGTCATGGGCAGCGACGGCCTCCTACCTGGCGAAGCACGGGGTGCCCTGCGTGCTGGTCGACGACGGCAACCCGTTCAAGAGCCGGCGTTCGAGCCCGAATTCAGCCACCTCAAAATGGTCGCGTCTTTCAGAAGTTTTGCTGATGTATAGGGTCACCGGCACTTTATGCCACCGGCGCTCATATTTCTTCTTGTGTTAACAATGCGATGTTGGCGCTACTAGTTAGTAGTTGGCAGCGTACTACAAGGAAAGTAAATCGCCCCTACTACGTACCATACTTGAACTTTCTACATGGCAGGGGTTGACTTGTTCTGCCGCAGCAAGAATGGCGAGTCGACGGTTCCTGCGTTTGGGCGCGTGCGGCGGCGCCGCTGGGCTTGCCGTGGAGTGCATGCCGACAGGGGAGGGGATCCGGTGGTGGTGGTGGTGGGGGCCGGCGTCATAGGCAGCGCGACGGCCTACTACCTGGCGAAGCGCGGGTGCCCTGCGTGCTGGCCGACGACGGCAACCCGTTCAAGAGCAGCTGGGGCGAGACGAGTGCAGCCCTGTGGCGTTCGAGCCCGGTTGTCAGCCACCTCAAAATGGTCGCGTCTTTTAGACTTTTTGCTGCTGTATAAAGTCACTGGCCATTCGTGTCTCAAAAGTGTGCGCTGTGCGCAGACTGCCACAAGCGCTCATCTTTCTTGTTAACAACGCGTATTTGTTGGTGCTGATATTTAACAGTTGGTTGGCAGCTTATTCCATAGAAACTCACCGAGCAAGCAGGCGCGCCCACACTCATTTGTAAATCGCCATACTATTAACCATACTTCAACAGGGGTGGAGGGTGGACCTGTTGTGCCGCAGCAAGAATGGCGGGTAGATGGTTCCTGCGTTTGGGCGCGTGCGGCGGCGCCGCTGGGCTTGCCGTGGCCGCGGGCGCAGCGCACGCCGACGGGGGAGGCGGGCGAGGGGACCCGGTGGTGGTGGTGGGGGGCGGCGTCATGGGCAGTGCGACGGCCTACTACCTGGCGAAGCGGGGGGTGCCCTGCGTGCTGGTCGACGACGGCAACCCGTTTAAGAGCAGCTGGGGCGAGACGCGGATAGCGCGCGACGTCCAATTCGAACCCGTTTTCAGGCACCTCATGAAGCGGGCGCTGACCCTGTGGAACGACCTCGAAAAGGCTGAAGGGGAAGACGTGCTGATCCCCATGGGCATCGTAACCCTCGCTGACTCGCCCCAACTGCGCACCCTGCGGGACCTCAACGACTCATTTGGCAACGAATACCAGGACCTGACCGCCGCCGAATGCACCGAGCGGTTTCCGGCCTTCAGCCCCCCGGCGGAGCTCGACGGGGGGATCGTCTTCCAGCGCGGGGGGTGGGCTGTGCTTGCCCAGACCGCCCTCAGCTGCTTCCAGTCCGGCATCGTCCGCTGCGGGGGCTCCGTCGTCGAAAACAACGGCGTCGTCTCCATAGACCGGGGCGCCCGGGAGGTCACCCTGGAAGGCGGCGAGGTTTTGAGGTACCGATCGCTGGTCTTGACCTGCGGGCCGGATACAAACGCGGTCCTCCAAACGAACGGGCTGCGGCGGCTCAAAATCATGCCCAGCGTGGAGGAGCAGTTGTACTACACGCCGAGAGGTGGGTCAGACGTTGCGGTTGCGGGGGATGGGGTGGATGCTTTGCACACGGTGGAGCGGCTTCCCCTCGTGCTTGACGTGAGGAGTGGGCAGAACATCTACATGATCCCGCACGTCCCAGGCGGCGTCAACGGCGTGAAGGTGGCGGTGCACAGGGCCGGCCCGTTTTTGTCGACCCCTGCCACGTGTCCGGAGCTCCTCGCCCTGCGGCCGAAGTTCCGCGAGCACAGCCATCCGTCCGCGGACGATTCGCTCTGCTGCGGGGACCTGCCGCTGGACAACCTGAAGCTGACTCCCCTCGTCAACTCGTGGGTCGCCCGGTTCCTGCCGCACCTCGAGCCGGTGCCCGCGCACTCGTACCGGTGCGTGTACACCAACTCCGTGGACGGCCACCCTGCCATGGGTGTGCATCCGGATGACCCGAACATTGTCGTCCTTTGCGCCTTCGGCGGCGAAGGCTTCAAGTTCGCCCCCGCCTACGGCGAGGCTGCCGCTCTGTGCGCCTTGCATGAAGAGCAAGCCGTCTGCGCCCTTCGTGACGATCCGTTCGATCCCGCCCGCCTGCTGCTGTAGGGACGAGGGGATACCATGCCTTTAAGGAATCAGGTGTCCTAAGACAAGCTGGGCGGTAGCAAAAATCTTGCGCAAGGCATAAGGGTAAAAGCTTGCACGATACACGATCTTCAGTGTCTGGACAACCTGAAGCTGACTCCCCTCGTCAACGCGTGGGTCGCCCGGTTCCTGCTGCACCTCGAGCCGGTGCCCGCGCCCTCGTACCGGCGCGTGTACATGGGTGTGCATCCAGACGACCCGAACATCGTCGTCCTTGGCGCCTTCGGCGGCGAAGGCTTCAAGTTCGCCCCCGGCTACGGCGAGGCTGCCGCTCTGTGCGCCTTGCATGAAGAGCAAGCCGTCTGCGCCCTTTTGTGACGATCCGTTCGATCCCGCCCGCCTGCTGCTGTAGGGACGAGGGGAAACCATGCCTTTAAGGAAACAGGTGTCCTAAGGCAAGCTGGGCTGTAGCAAAAAATCTTGCGCAAGGCACAAGGGTATAAGCTTGCACGGTACACGATCTTCAGTGCCTGGACAACCTGAAGCTGACTCCTTTCGTGAACGCGTGGGTCGCTCGGTTCCTGCCGCACCTCGGGCCGGCCCGCGCACTCGTATCGGTGCGTGTACACACCACCCGGCCGTGGGTGTGCATCCAGACGACCCGAACATCGGCGTCCTTTGCGCCTTCGGCGGTGAATGCTTCAAGTTCGCCCCCGCCTACGGCGAGGCTGCCGCTCTGTGCGCCTTGCATGAAGAGCAGGCCGTCTGCGCCCTTCGTGACGATCCGTTCGATCCCGCCCGCCTGCTGCTGTAGGGACGAGGGGAACCCATGCCTTTAAGGACATTAAAGGACTTTAAACAGGTGTCCTAAGGCAAGCTGGGCGGTAGCGAAAATCTTGCGCAAGGCATAAGGGTAAAAGCTTGCACGATACACGATCTTCAGTGCCTGGACAACCTGAAGCTGACTCCCTTCGTCAACGCGTGGGTCGCCCGGTTCCTGCCGCACCTCGAGCCGGTGCCCGCGCACTCGTACCGGTGCGTGTACACCAACTCCGTGGACGGCCACCCTGCCCTGGGTGTGCATCCGGACGACCCGAACATCGTCGTCCTTCGGCGGCGAAGAATTCAAGTTCGCACCCGCCTACGGCGAGGCTGCCGCTCTGTGCGCCTTGCATGAAGAGCAAGCCGTCTGCGCCCTTCGTGCCGATCCCTTCGATCCCGCCCGCCTGCTGCTGTGAGCGCGACGAGGGGAAAGCACGCCTTGGAGCCTTCACGCATTAGTGACAGGCTTCTTTAAGGCAAGCTCAGCGGGAACAGAAATCTTGCGCAGAGACCTGGCTGTGTCCTTCCACCTTGAGCCCAAGCCTGCGTCGGTGTTCTACGGATGTCCGCCATGGGGCGCAAGTTGCTTGGGGACACACAACTGGCTCGCCCTCGAGTCCGGTCTGCAAACTTGCATGATTATGTATCTCTCGATCTTCCGGAAGCGCTCTGTTTCGGGCAGTGAGAACGCGAGCTGCCCAATCACCGTTGAACTTCGGAATAACTTCTTTTCTATTGTTTACCCCAGATTCGGTGCGGGGGTGAGACGACAACTACTACTACTACTACCTCAGATTCACCTGAAAAGTACAGCTTATTTCCTCCCTGTTCCGAACTTCCTCGCGGGGAAGACACCTCATTTTGGTGCAAACTGCAGCAGCATACACCGAAAGCTGATCTGCCTTCGCCGGAACCTTGCTTGCGCATGGGTTGTTTGCCTCCGGATATTTTCGATGTCACGGCTGCGAAGCCCCCAACGTCGTCTCCTTTGCTGCCCTTCGGCAGGCTCTGCTTGCCCGTCGCCTGTCGTCCATCCGTGACGATCCCTATTCATCTTTCGCCCATTTGTAGCCATAGTTCGGTACAGGAATTCTACTTCGGCACCTTGCACTTGTCACTTTGAACCAAGAAAGGTAGAAAGAGGAGCAGTGGCATTACTAGCAATGGGGTAAACCCCGCAGAGGCCTTAGAGAGTGAGAGAAGATGGCTACTGCGAGGTCACGGGGGATGGCGGGCGGGCCTTACCCCGGCACTCGTTGCAAGCAACGGACTACTTGGTGCAAGCTAGAAAAGTAAGCAAGACACGAAGCGAAAGGGTCAACACATAATTAAGCTCCGAAACCATGTCAATCAAGGGTGGGCGGGTGGGAAAGCAAATTGATTTGCCCAAACAACCCAAGTACCCTGTACGTTTAGGTGCCTCAAGGATTCCCTCGAGGAATCGGGACGCACAGGAAAGCAACAACAGACATTCAATACTCACCATTCAACACGCGACTTTCATCACTCGACACTCAATACGCGACACTTAACACTTGCGACTTACCACTCGATGCTCAACACTTGACAGTCGACAGCCGATCAACACTCGCCGCTTCAGACTCGATGAACCAACACTCTGCACTCTAAACGCCTGACACTCGGATCAAGAACTTCGTGAATGAAGTGAGAGAAGTTCTGAACAAACGTGTGCCGAAGGGCGGACTTGGCGTGCGGGGGGCGACCTCGCTGAAGCCCCGGATATCCCTCGACGCGGAGGACCTGCGGCGCGAGCTGCGCGCGAGCCTCGAAGCCGACTTGGACGCCGAGGACCTGCTCCTCGGCACCTACCGCAACCCGCTGTTCGCGTCCCACGGCGGCTTCGGCGACGTGAAGAACGCGTTCCCGTCGCACTCCGCGGCCTGGCCGCGGATCCTGCCGGAGGCCGAACTGCTGTGCCATGACGTGTCCCACAGGCCCGTCGAGAGCCGGGCTGCAATCGACGTGGTACGTCGACGAAGACGCGCCGTATAATCCGCACAAGATTTGCACACAGGATTTAGACCTCATCGAGCACTCCAACCTTTGTACTTAGACTTAGCCACAAAATTGTTCACCCAGTATTTGGCACTCTCAACCCTCAGGAAGCCCTCTCGGGGCCCTTGGAAGGCGGGGGAAGGGTAATGTGCTCGCTGCAATTCGTCGGCCTCCTCGGAGATGCCGGCATCGAGTTCTGCCCGTCGACCTCGCTGAAGCCCCGGATATCCCTCGACGCGGAGGACCTGCGGCGCGAGCTGCGCGCGAGCCTCGACGCCGACTTGGACGCCGAGGACCTGCTCCTCGGCACCTACCGCAACCCGCTGTTCGCGTCCCACGGCGGCTTCGGCGACGTGAAGAACGCGTTCCCGTCGCACTCCGCGGCGTGGCCGCGGATCCTGCCGGAGGCCGAACTGCTGTGCCACGACGTGTCCCGCAGGCCCGTCGAGAGCCGGGTGGCGATCGACGTGGTCGTCGATGAAGACGCACCGGCGGGCGAGTGCGTGACTGTCACCTGCGGCGGCGTCGGCGGCAAGGCGTCTGAATGGTACGTCAACCAGGTCCTAGACGAGACGTTTTGGGAGACGGAAGCCGGGCTCGCCGGAGATGACGGGGAGGGGGAACGGATGCTGCGGGAGCTGGACACCGACGAGAAGGGCCTCGCACCTCCCGGGTGGAGTGCGCCGATCCTGATCGACCGGTCCAGCGTCGGGCCCATCGGCGGCGCGCTGGCGAAGGAGAAAGTGTTCGCCGACGATGTGAACGCGGCGGCCCGCATGCGCAACCCGGCCACCTTCATCGAGGTCGTCAAGGCGAAGGCCGAAAACGTCGCGCGCGGGCTTCTAACCACGAAGCCCACCCGGTCCCGTCCGGACGCTTGGATCACGGACCCGCTGATGGACGAAGAAGTCCGCAACTTCGACTTCTCGACGCTCGACGGCGCTGACACGGCGGAAGCCTCCAAAAAGCTGCCCCCCCGGCGGCAGTGGGTCAACACGAAGCTGCTCGACACGTCTGCCTTCGACGAAATGGTCCCGCACCCCGCGGTGACTTACCCATTCGAACTCGACGAGTTTCAGAAGCAGGCGGTCCTCCGGCTCGAGATGGGCGAGAACGTGTTCGTCGCCGCACACACGTCGGCGGGGAAGACGGTGGTCGCGGAATACGCTATCGGGCTCGCCCAGAAAAAGGGCACGCGGGTGCTGTACACGTCGCCGATCAAGACCCTGAGCAACCAGAAGTACAACGACTTCAAAAAGAAGTTCGGGGACGTCGGGATCCTCACTGGTGATGTGCAGTTGAACCCGGATGCCGCCGTGCTGGTGTTGACGACGGAGATCCTGCGGAGCATGCTGTACCGGGACGCGAGCATCCTGCAAACGGTGGAGTACGTCGTGTTCGACGAGGTGCACTACGTGAACGATGCGATGCGCGGGCACGTCTGGGAAGAGGTGATCATCCTCCTGCCGAGGGACGTCCGCCTCGTGATGCTCAGCGCCACCGTCCCCAACGTGGAGGCCTTCGCCGACTGGGTAGGCCGCACCCGCGAGTCCATCGTGCACGTCGTCTCGACCTTCAAGCGGCCCGTCCCCCTTCGGCACAGCCTGCACTATCTAAAGAAGGAATACCCCCTCATGGATGCTTCCCGCGAGTCCAAAACCAAAGGATTCGACGCCGGCGCCGCGAAGGAGGTGTACGACGCGTGTTCGAAGAAGAAGGCTGAAAAGGGGCGCCCGATGTCGTTCTACGAGAAGAAGCTCAACGAGCGCCGGGAGTGGAGAGAGATCATCCGAGGGCTCGAGCAGCAGAAGAAGCTGCCGGCAATCGTCTTCGCGTTCAGCAAAGCGAAGCTGGATTCCCTCGCGGAGCACATGTCAGAGCTGAACTTCACGAACAAAATGCAGAAAGTCGCCATCGAAACGTTCTGCCGAAAAGCCCTCAAGCACCTCAAAGGGTCGGACAAGGCGATTCCTCAGGTAGGTGCTTGCTTTCTAGAGACAACCTCAGGCTAGCCGTAGTTAAAGTGTATGAGCATACCTACTACCCTCATACCACCCGCCTCGCAGCATCAATGGTCAACCGGAGACCCTAAAACACCGAACCTCTAAACCACAATAAACGCTAGATATAAGTTCATTGTTTCAACTCGTTCGAACGTTTGAAAAGAAGAGTTTGTTTGTGCGCACTTCCTTCAAACCTGTTTTGTTCCATCGAACGGGAGTGAGGACAGTAAGCTGCCATCGATCGGTTTTTTGTTCTTGTTGTTGTTGTTGCATTTGTTAGACACAAAACTGTAACTCTAAAAAAAAAAAAACAAGGGAAAAGTGCCTTAGGGGACTAGTCCCAATGTGAAATGTGCCCTTAGGGGACTAGTCCCTATTACAATTCCTGGTAAGAATTTGCAAAAAAGTTGCTAAGTGCATTTCCCAGTACTTCCCAATGAAAATGTGCCCTTAGGGGACTAGTCCCCTAAGTGCAAACAATTTCATTGGACTTTTTGCCAGGGAAGTGTACTTAGCAAATTTTTAGCACATTTTCGAAAATTTTCAGATTCTTCGGATTTTTCGGATTTTGGCAAAATTTGGCCGATTTTGCCAGATTTTGGCCGATTTTGCCAGATTTTGGCCATTTTCGGCCATTTTTGCCGATTTTTCCAGATTTTGGGAGATTTTGGCCATTTTTGCCGATTTTTCCAGGTTTTCCAGATTTTGGCCATATTGCCGATTTTTCCAGATTTTGGCAGAATTTGGCCATTTTTGCCGATTTTGCAGATTTTGGCCATTTTTGCCGATTTTCCAGATTTTGGCCATTTTGCCATTTTTGCAAAATTGGGCAAAAATGGCCAAAATCTGGAGAAATCGGCAAAAATGGCCAAAATCTGCAAAAATCTGGGAAAAATGAAAATTTCCAAAATTTGCTCAAAATCTGCTGAGTGCATTTCCCTGACAAAAGTCAAGGTAACAATTTCCAAGTGGGACTAGTCCCCTAAGGGCACATTTCACATTGGGACTAGTCCCCTAAGGCACCTTACCCAAAAAACAACTTTCGGGGCTGCAAGCGCAAAACCCCACGCTGAAAGAAGTGCAGGCGTTCCTACCCCTTTTGTGTTCTCAAAGCGCCCCAACAGGACATGACCCCCAAAAATGACCAAGAGGTTATGCGAAGCAGCAAGGCCGGTTGTGTTTGAAGCCACGACGAGCAGTCGGACAGGAAGACGGAACTAAAGTACGTGCGCTCGGCTAAGGCTGGCGCGTGGCGAGACTGGAGGCAGCAGTTAAAGTTCGGGGAACAGTAAAGTTCGGGCGAAGCTAAGTTCGGGCAATGCTGGTGAAGCTAAGTTCGAGTGATGCTTAGTTCGGGCGTTGCTAAGCGCTCAGGCTGCGCTGGTACTAAAAAACAGTTCGGGCACGAAGCGAAGTTCGGCCAGGGTGTAAAGTCCGGGTGAAGCCAAGGTCGGTGCTCGTACCCGGGGGGGGACACCCCCCCCGACCCACCGAGTGCGGGAAAAGTTTGGCGCTGGTACCCGGGTGGGCGCCCCCCCCGCCGCCCCCCGGCGAAGCAAAAGTTCGGGCGCAGCTAAGTTCTGGTGAAGCTCAGTTCGGACGATAATGAGTTCGAGTGATGCTAAGTTCGGGCGGAGCTAAGTTCTGGTGAAGCAAAGTTCGGGCGCAGCTGAGTTCGGGCGAAGCAACGCTCGGGCGAAGTTAAGTTCTGGCGAAGCAAAGTTCGGGCGCTGCAAAGTTCGGGCGATGCTAAATTCTGGTACGGGCGCAGCTGAGTTCGGACGAAGCAAAGTTCGCACGAAGCTGAGTTCTGGTGAAGCAAAGTTCGGTTCTCGTAGCAAGTTTGGCCTGTGATGGCAAGCTCGGCCGCCCGACTCCGTTTCCCGGGGTGACCCAAATACCGCGAGATACTGAGAAACTCCGCCAAAACGCAATTTTCGGGCACATTTGGCCCCGAAACTCAACAAACCTCGAAAACAATCTTCGACCGGAAAAATGTCATGGGCGGGGTTCGAACCCGGACCCACCGGCCTGAAGGCCGACGCCCGGTCACTCTGCCACCCGCATACCTTCTGCGAGGGAAAAAAAAAGGTTGCCCGGCTCTTTCCAAAAACAATACACTTTTTTCATGAAGAAAAGCCGGGTTGGCTCGAATAGAGGCTATTCACATTGCATGTTCATCGGGCCTCCAGTCTCGAAAAACAGTGGAGTAAAATGTTGACATCGCTGGCACATGCTGCCATGCCAGCACAAGCAGATCCGGTGATCACGGTGAAAAGTTCCTGTCCACACGAAGACATGAATATGTGGCCACACGTGGAGACTGTCATCGCTGGGCCCTTTTGGAAACCTGACCACCCGGCACGAATTTATCACACGGAATGAGTATCAAGCCTCACGGGACTTGACGTTTGGGACGGTGGTCTGCACGGCTCTCTTCTGTTGTTCCAATAGATTACCCCGCAGGTCTCTCGGGGACTGAGCTCCAGCCCCGCCAGCCCCCACGCTGGCGAGAGTCCACGATTCTGGGCCTTGCATCCACGTTTTCCATCTCCATCTCAGGTCACGACGGTGTTCCGGCTGTTGAAGAAAGGCGTCGCCGTGCACCACGCGGGGTTGATCCCTTTGTTGAAGGAGATCGTCGAGGTGCTGTTCTGCAAAGGCTTCATCAAGGTGCTGTTCGCCACCGAGACCTTCGCCATGGGAGTGAACGCGCCGGCGAGGAGCGTCGTGTTCGCGTCGACGCAGAAGTTCGACGGCACCGGGAAGCGGGATTTGACGCCCGGCGAGTACATTCAGATGTCTGGGCGGGCCGGCCGCAGGGGTCTGGATCCCGTCGGCCACGTCCTGATCGCTTGCATCAACCACGAGGCCCCGTCCGTCCCGACGATGAAGAACCTCCTGACCCACGCGCCGCAGGAGCTTGAGTCGAAGTTCCGCCTGACGTACGCCATGGTCCTCAACGTCCTGACCAACCCCTCCCGCGACATCGCGGTGCTGCTCCGGAACTCCTTCAGCGAGTCGCGGACGGGTAAATACTACCCGGTATTTTGCTCGCTTCGCGAGAAGTACCGGGCGAAGCTGGAGGCGACCCAGCGGGACGTGCACGGCGACTTCGAAGCGAACGAGCGCATATACGACGCGGTGAAGCGCTGGGTCGCGTGCTGCAAGGCGCTGAGCGCGCGGCTGGTGCTCGACAGCAAGGCGGCGCAGGCGTCGCTGCCGATGGGCACGGTCATCCTCGTCGAGACCGCGCCCATGGTGCTGTCCCTCGGCTACGTTCTCAAGCTGCAAGGGTTCGACGACGTGTTCTGCTACGCCCTCTGCAACACGACCGACCGCCAATACAACGCAGCGACGCTCGGCGTCCCCGTCACCGCCGCCGCGGCCCCGCTGGAGGAAATCGTCCTCAAGCGGAACCGCATTGTCTGCGTGCTTGCCCACAACGTGCTGCCGCAAGTCAAAATGAGCGCGCTGCAGACCACCGGGAAGGCGAAGGACAAGAAGGTGATGCCGGTGTTCGCCCCGCAGGTGCGCCGCTGATTTTGTCTCATCACCGTAACCTAATACTTGGGAGACCGTGTTCTGGGAACGTGTCAGTTAGACTTTGGCGGACAATGTCCGGCGTGCGGAGGGGGGGTCAAAGTTAAAGTGGTGTGTAAATATGAAACTCCCAGCCTCAATGGTCAACCGGCGGCTAGCACCGAACCAGTGCTCCCGCTAACGAAAAAGTGCGAGGAATTCCTCAAAAAAAAAAAAAAGAAACTGAAACCAGAGGGTGAGGAATTCCTCATGACGAATTCCTCACCTTTTTCCCGTTGGTACCGTACCCGGACCCCCCCCATTTGGAAGACTCGGGTGCCCCCCTGCAACAGAAGCTAGTAGCCTGCACCAAACGCGAGAGCCTAGCGGGGGAGAAGAAAAAAAAAACCTTGCCCAGGTTTTTGGGTATCCTCACTAAAAGTGAGGTTAGCGGGAGCACTGCACCGAACCCAAAAAAGAAAACTCCCGCAGGCCAACGTCAGCTTGAACGACAAGGAGAAACTCCGCGAGATGGCGGAGAAACTACGAGAACTGGCCGGAAGGCTCCGGCTGGAAGACGTCGTGTTGCCCCCTCGTGCCGGTGAGAGCTTGGAGCAAGCCGACTCGAGGGAGGACCTGAGCCTGCTCAGCGGTATCGATCGAACCATCCTCGCTGCGGACATGGACGTCATCCACAACCGGAAAGAAGACGAACACCGCTTCGAACTCTACTCGCAGCTTGCATCCGACGATTCGCTGTTTTTGATGCCCGAGTTCAAAGCGAGACTCGACACGCTGGCGAACCTCGGCATGGTCGCGCCCATCAGCGAGGGGAGGTACGGTTACGAGCTCCTCGTCAAAGGGAAGTGCGCAAAATGCATTACCAATATGGACGCTGTCATTGCCACCGAGCTGATGTTCGAAGGCTTTTTTGATGACCTTGACCCGCAGACGACTGCCGCGATGCTCAGCTGCTTCGTGTATGCTTGTTCAGTCTTTCACTTCATCTATGGCGGTCGTAGGGGGATCGTGGCACATATGCGTACCACATCTCTTCCTTTGACTTGACCCTTGTTTCACTTGGCCTCCTTTCAATTCGTGCGTTTGGGTCCCCTGTTACTGTCAGTTAAAAACAGGCCCGAAAAATGTCTCTTGGGCATTTTGAAGTGTAAGATGCGGCGAAAGTTAACACGGAAGACCAGCTTCTCCTCGCGCATCTGTCGTCCGCCATCGAGGAAGAACAGGGAAAGGAGCTTATGAGACGTATAGATCATTGGATGGCAACCCGAAGGCGCCTCCGAACGAGAACCGAACACGCCAGCTCTCGACTGACTGCATCACTGTCCACAGGGAAGACATGGGGGCCAAGGATATGGATCCGCAATGGTTCGAGGTAGCGTTCCCCGACCACCGGCCCGCGTGCCACAGGAACCTGAAATGAGGTCTTTGGGTCACTCATCAACGCTTGCAAAAAGCGGCGTGCCCGGCCGACTGCGGTCTATGCGACTCGGCGCCAACACGCTGCCTACGGTTACGCCCTGCCTGGTTTTGGCCAAGAACTTCTACCCGGACCCTCGCGTATTTCACCGTCGGCGTGACCTTTCCGATGGCACGTAGATACACAAAGGTAGAGCCCGAGCTGATACTGTGGTAGGTTCAACGAAAAAAGTGCTGAGCTCGTGGAAGCCGTTTTAAAGAAAGTCAGGTACTATTTGGCTGCTCTGCGGGAGCACGATGAAAAAGCCACTCCCAACTGATGCCTTTGCGCAGATCCAAGGGGAAGATGATGAAAAGACGATACAGCTAGCTCCAAAGGGCTGCTTCCCGCTTCCGGCTACAGGGGGGGGCTAAATACAGTTGTGCACAATTGTATTCAAAGGACACAATTGTATTCAAAGGACACAATTGTATTCAAAGGACACAATTGTATTCAAAGGACACAATTGTATTCAAAGGACACAATTGTATTCAAAGGACACAATTGTATTCAAAGGACACAATTGTATTCAAAGGACACAATTGTATTCAAAGGACACAATTGTATTCAAAGGACACAATTGTATTCAAAGGACACAATTGTATTCAAAGGACACAATTGTATTCAAAGGACACAATTGTATTCAAAGGACACAATTGTATTCAAAGGACACAATTGTATTCAAAGGACACAATTGTATTCAAAGGACACAATTGTATTCAAAGGACACAATTGTATTCAAAGGACACAATTGTATTCAAAGGACACAATTGTATTCAAAGGACACAATTGTATTCAAAGGACACAATTGTATTCAAAGGACACAATTGTATTCAAAGGACACAATTGTATTCAAAGGACACAATTGTATTCAAAGGACACAATTGTATTCAAAGGACACAATTGTATTCAAAGGACACAATTGTATTCAAAGGACACAATTGTATTCAAAGGACACAATTGTATTCAAAGGACACAATTGTATTCAAAGGACACAATTGTATTCAAAGGACACAATTGTATTCCAAGACAATTGTATTTAGCCCCCCCCTGTAGCCCAGTCTGGTTTGCAGCGTTTTCTTGCAGGGCTTGTTCCTATCACGGCTCTTCCTGCTTTACGTACTTATTGCATGTCCCTCTCGCAGTGAAATTTTGCGTTGGCTCGATTGCATACCTGCATCTTATACGCGCAGTGCAACCTCCTGTCTATTCGTGTCTCGGGGAGTCATCGGCATCCAGAGTTGATGATCCCACTATACTTTACTTCGTTCCACCTCCCATCAGTCCAGCCCAATTCCACCTACAGCTGTTCGGAGAGGAGTTTCGATCGCGATATTGAGCTTCCGCGAGAGCTGAAGCCACACGAAAAAAAGATGATAGACGTCGTGAGCAAACTGTGGCAAGTTCAAAATTGGTCTGCCTCCTCCCCCCCTTTTAAAAAAAAAAACGAATGAAGGAAGGAAAACACATGAAACCAAGTTGTGCTCGAACCGGAACAGGACTGAAAATCCGCATCCAAAGGACCCACTGATGAGCTCTGACTTTGGATTGGTCTGTGTTCAACAGCGAAACATGAAACGAAGAACGACACAATACCGCGGCGAAAAAACACAGGGGGCTAGTCCCTCAATGTTCCATACCCCACTTTGGGAGCCGTACACTCCCTTTTTACCACTGTCTATTTTGCATCTTCCTCGAAGAAGACTTGATGCTAGCATCAACCATGCATGAGAGGCAGTGCTCTGCCTAAACATTAAACTAAGATATTCCCCCAAGCATGTTCTTGCAATCCACCCACCAGCTTTTGAAAAACGGCGGCACAAACTTGGGCCTATGTACTGGGTTGTGTTAACAAAGGAACAAACACACTACTGCAAAAAAATTGTAGTGGTGGCTATGAGACGATATAGCGAAGAGACACGATCCGGTACGTTGCGAAACGCGTGAAGGTTCTGTGCGACGACCCACTAGCGGCTCGGTGGTCCTCGCTGAGATATCTCGAGTAAACATCACTACTTCTTGGGGTATGCAACGACAGAGGAAGAAGTGGAAGGGAAAGGGGTCAGAACGGTAGGGGAAAAGGAGAGTGAATGGCTAACAACCGCCGGTAGAGTAAACCTACCGTAAAGAAATCAACTGCCTTTGGGTGGGCAAGTCTGACACTTGCTGTCAGTGATTTATATATGGGTCTGGGGCTCGGGGCCACCAGGGGCTTATGTATTAGGTGTTTAATTCAGCTAATCCCGAGCAAAGCCCCGGCAGGAGCGCGGATCTCCACCAAACCGGATCAGTCATTTGTTTCTGGTCTACTGTTTGGCTGGAGAGCGCCCTGCCACTGCTCGCCGGGACTGAATACCGAGTAGCAGAGCATGCGTGGAGGCATGCCAGGCTGATGCCTGAGGTACGAGCCGCGGTCCACCTGAGGGGGGCCGTCGCGCGCCGAGAGACGGTCGATCGGCTGGATCCAGCTGAGATTCATCCCGCCTAGTACTCGAAGTGCCATGCGGAGATCTGTCTGGCGCCTGACGAGCGCCAGGCCGAAGACGGCCAGGCTCGCTTCGGTTGAGATCCGCCGTGCCGCGTGCATGGCGTGAAGCTCGCCTGGTTGAGATCCGTCTACCCTGATCACCGACGTGTAGGCTCGCTTTGGTTGAGATCCGCCGTGCAGCGTGCACGGCGTGAAGCTCGCCTGGTTGAGATCCGTCTACCCTGATCACCGACGTGTAGGCTCGCTTTGGTTGAGATCCGCCGTGCAGCGTGCACGGCGTGAAGCTCGCCTGGTTGAGATCCGTCCGGCCTGGTCACTGACGTGTAGGCTCCCTGTGGTTGAGATCCGCCGTGCCGCGTGCACGGCGTGAAGCTCGCCTGGTTGAGATCCGTCTACCCTGATCACCGACGTGTAGGCTCGCTTTGGTTGAGATCCGCCGTGCAGCGTGCACGGCGTGAAGCTCGCCTGGTTGAGATCCGTCCGGCCTGGTCACTGACGTGTAGGCTCCCTGTGGTTGAGATCCGCCGTGCCGCGTGCACGGCGTGAAGCTCGCCTGGTTGAGATCCGTCTACCCTGATCACCGACGTGTAGGCTCGCTTTGGTTGAGATCCGCCGTGCAGCGTGCACGGCGTGAAGCTCGCCTGGTTGAGATCCGTTCCTGGTCACTGACGTGCAGGCTCCCTGTGGTTGAGATCCGCCGTGCCGCGTGCACGGCGTGAAGCTCGCCTGGTTGAGATCCGTCTACCCTGATCACCGACGTGTAGGCTCGCTTTGGTTGAGATCCGCCGTGCAGCGTGCACGGCGTGAAGCTCGCCTGGTTGAGATCCGTTCCTGGTCACTGACGTGTAGGCTCCCTGTGGTTGAGATCCGCCGTGCCGCGTGCACGGCGTGAAGCTCGCCTGGTTGAGATCCGTCTACCCTGATCACCGACGTGTAGGCTCGCTTTGGTTGAGATCCGCCGTGCAGCGTGCACGGCGTGAAGCTCGCCTGGTTGAGATCCGTTCCTGGTCACTGACGTGCAGGCTCCCTGTGGTTGAGATCCGCCGTGCCGCGTGCACGGCGTGAAGCTCGCCTGGTTGAGATCCGTCTACCCTGATCACCGACGTGTAGGCTCGCTTTGGTTGAGATCCGCCGTGCAGCGTGCACGGCGTGAAGCTCGCCTGGTTGAGATCCGTTCCTGGTCACTGACGTGCAGGCTCCCTGTGGTTGAGATCCGCCGTGCCGCGTGCACGGCGTGAAGCTCGCCTGGTTGAGATCCGTCTACCCTGATCACCGACGTGTAGGCTCGCTTTGGTTGAGATCCGCCGTGCAGCGTGCACGGCGTGAAGCTCGCCTGGTTGAGATCCGTTCCTGGTCACTGACGTGCAGGCTCCCTGTGGTTGAGATCCGCCGTGCCGCGTGCACGGCGTGAAGCTCGCCTCGTCTACCCTGATCACCGACGTGTAGGCTACCTGTGGTTGAGATCCGCGATGCCCGTAGACGGCGTGAAGCGCCTGGCTGAGATCCGTCTAGCCTGATCACCGACGTCTAGACACGCTTCTGCTGAGAGCCACCGTGCCGCGTGCGCGGCGAAGCTCGCCTTGCTGAAATCTGTCTGGCCTGAGTGAGCACTGGCGTGTATGCTCGCTTCTGCCGCGGTCTGCCGTGCCACGCGCACAGCGTGCATGCTCGCTTTGCTGGGATCCGTCAGGCGCCTGTCGAGCGCATGGTCGTTGACGTGTAGGGTCGCTGCGGCTAAGATCCGCCGTGCCCCGTGCACGGCGTGAAACTCGCCTGGTTGAGATCCATCTGGCCTGGTCACTGACGTGTAGACTCGCGGCTAAGATCCGCCGTGCCCTGTGCACGGCGTGAAACTCGCCTGGTTGAGATCCATCTGGCCTGGTCACTGACGTGCAGGCTCGCTTTGGCTGAGATCCGCGATGCCCGTGCACGGCGTGAAGCGCCTGGTTAAGATCCGTCTAGCCTGATCCCTGACGTCTAGACACGTTTCTGCTGAGATCCGCCGTGCCGCGTGCACGGCATGAAGCTCGCCTTGCTGAAATCTGCCTGGCCTGAGCACTGACGTGTAGGCTCGCTTCTGCTGCGGTCAACAGCGTGCATGCTCGCTTGGCTGGGATCCGTCATGTGCCTGTCGAGCGCATGGTCGTTGACGTGTAGGCTCGCTGTGCCTCGTGCACGGCGTGAAGTTTGCCTGGTTGAGATCCATCTGGTCTGGTCACTGACGTGCAGGCTCCTTGGCTGAGATCCGCCGTGTCGCGTGCACGGCATGAAGCTCTCCTGGCTGAGATGAGTTGGCCTGACGGCTGACGTGTAGGCTCGCTTCTGCTGCGGTCTGCCGTGCCACGCGCGCAGCGTGCATGCTCGCCGTACCGGGGGTCCGTCGGGCGCCTGTCGAGCGCATGGTCGTTGACGTGTAGGCTCGCTGCGGTTGAAGATCCGCCATGCCGCGTGCATGGCGTGAAGCTCGCCTGGATGAGTCCATCTGGCCTGGTAACTGACGTGCAGATTAGCTCAGCATTCCCAAACTGAGCGACTCGTGCTAGCAAGGAGTTACATGGCTCGCCGAGGAAATACGGGACTCTAATCCTCTGTGGATGTCGCTTCGGCCGAGATCCGCCGTGCCGCGTGCACGGCACGAAGCTCTCCTGGCTGCGATCAGTCTGGCCTGACAGCTGACGTGTAGGCGCGCTTTTGGCTGAGATCCGCCGTGCCGCGTGCACGGCGAAGCTCGCCTGGCTGAAATCCGTCTGGCCTGAGCACTGACGCGTAGACTCACTGCTGC
The DNA here is from genome assembly GCA_030068145.1 of Diplonema papillatum. NCBI lineage: Eukaryota > Euglenozoa > Diplonemea > Diplonemida > Diplonemidae > Diplonema > Diplonema papillatum. The sequence continues at coordinate 216,496 of JAPJBO010000075.1, read as the reverse complement.
TGCGGTCTGTGCTTGCTTTGCCGAGATCCGTCAGGCGCCTGTCGAGCGCATGGTCGTTGACGTGTAGACCCGTGCCACGCACACAGTGCAAGCTCGCCTGGTTGAGGTCCGTCTGGACCGCTGGATGCCTGCCATGTGGCCGGCGAAATTCCTGGGAGCTGGGCATCGCCGAGGCCTGACAACCTCTTGGCGAATCTCTGAAAGGGTTGCCCGACGCCGGGACCCGGACGTGTCAGTCGAGGAGCTGATTCGGGGCCAGCCCGACGTGCTCGCGAGGGCCAAGAGGGCCGTCAGGGGCGAACCGGTCGCCAACAAGGAGGCCATCTGGGCGTCGGTGCAGAAAGAGGTGGACAGAGGCTTCGTGGTCGAAGTGGGGCTGCCTATGAGCGAGTTTTTCTGCGGCGCTTTATGGTCGCCGATCGCCCGGCTGACGCCGGACCAGGAGATATGGCGGACGAGCCTCCATGCGTTCGTGCAGTCAATATGGCGGTCGACATGGCGGCGAGGGTCAAGCTGGGCATCGTCGACGTCTTCGTGGAGGTGGTGCGGCAGCTGGCCAATGATGGCCTCTGAAAGATTTGCTGCAGACGGATGAAGGCGCAGGACGATGTCATCTGCAGGAGCTCTGGGCGGCGACGGGACGACCCCACGGGACACCAGCTTTCGGCACCTGGACTTGATTGTCTTGACCGCCGGGCGCGGAAGGGTACGTTGGTGTTCGTTCTGGAGGGCGTTCTCCCTCACGACTCTGGCACCGGGCGAGGCCGCGTCGCTAGCAGGGAAGTTGGGGGTCGCCTCGTCCTCCCTGTTTGGCAAGGTGGTAGGGTGCCTCTCCAGCTTTTATCCAGGCGCGCCGAAGCGCAGAAAATTCAAGCTGGGTCGCGAGCCTCGTGTATCGCTCCAGTGGTGGGTTGTCTAGGGTCTTTGAGAAGTCGGTTCCCCTCAACTCGCTTAGTCCGGACATGGGAAGCTGTTTACGGATGCCTGCTCGAAGGGGTTGGGTGCAACCCTGTCGTTCTTACAGACGGCGTGGTGTCGTCTACTACTGCGCTTCCTGTCCGGGCGTCCGGGCCGCTGATTCACGCACTGAAGCTCGCGTCCGTGTCGGTGGCCGGTCTGTGGCATACGGAGATGACGGGTGTGCAAGTTTCGTTGGGACAACGTCGTTCTGGCGAGCCTTGTCCAGGGCCAGTCTAGCTAGAATGCTGCTTGCCCCGGTTCACGGGCTGTAGAAAGGCATCGTCAGGGCGAAGGCGAGATGAACGTAGCGGACCTTCCGAGTCGCCCTGTCCACTCCTATGCCGTGTCCGTTCCTCGGCGGTGCCCGGTTAGGCGGATGCCGGGCTTCCACACGAACGATGGGGCGACGGCAGACCTCTTGGTCCCGGGCACCTCCAGCTTGTGCCGTAGGCTGCTGGTTCTTGCGCATTGATCTTTGGCTTCTCTTCTCTTTTGCGTCGGTCCATTGGGATAGAGCCATTGGGATAATCCCAGAGTCCCGCGAGGCGAATGCGAGCAGCCAGGCATCGTGAGCCGGCCCGCCGCAGCCAGTTGTGTTAGATTGAAGCCAACTCAGGCCTTCGCCAGTTGAGCTGTGACTGATGCGGTAGCCAGGAGGACCGATCTCCCCAACTGAGGCAGCCGCCGGGCAGCCAACTTCGCCGGTCAGCTCGTTCCCAAGGTACCAGCAAGCCAGCTAAGGAGAGCTAACCGTGAATGATCCTTTGGTAGGTATGACATGAATTAAACGGATGTTAAATTGGCGGATGGAGAAGGAACAACGGCTCCGAGTGACTCTCTCCAAGGAGGCAATTTAATAGGTGTTTAATTCAGCTAATCCCGAGCAAAGCCCCGGCAGGAGCGCGGATCTCCACCAAACCGGATCAGTCATTTGTTTCTCCCGCCCGCCCACCCGAAGAAAATAATGACATGAGACGTTGCACGGTTAGACGGCATGAGAGGGGGGTCGAGTGGAAAGCTCTGGTTCGCTCACTCGCGGGGTTGCCCGAGGTCGTGCCCCTGACCTCCTTCCGTGTAATGCCGTGCAGGGTGCTTCCTGAATCTCTCTCATCAGGAAGCCGCGGCCGGCCGAGGAAGACTACAAGCGTTTTCGCAGCGTGGCGGCAGAGCTAGGAGCGGGGCCCCGCGAACGGGGTCCCGCCCCGAGCAGGGACGGTGCCAAGGACACACCGCCCCGGTCTCCGCCCGGTCAGCGAGCAAGGAGACGGACTCTGCAGAGGGCAGCGCTTAAGAGGTCCCTCAGTCGGAACTCAGCCGAGGTGGCCCGCAGGGCCATGCGGGCCCGTTACACGACGGTGGGCTCGAAGGCCACATACGACTCGAACACGGCCGGGTACGTGTCGTGGTGGTAGTAGCATGGGCTGAGCCTCTCCCAACCACGGTGGAGAGGTTGGAGGAGTTCGGCGGTCACCTGCTGCTGATGGGCGACGACGGGGCAGCTCACATTGCAGAGAACAAAGCCGCGGGGTTGTGTTCTCGATGACCCGCTGAATATCGTGGGTAGAATGATGGCCGTCCTCGGGAAGGAGTCGCCGGACCCACAGCAGGCGGAGCCGCTGGGCGTGAAGGAGTTCAGGACGACTTTTGATGCCATCCGGACTACGGGCGACTACGGCGCTGCCCGGATTCTGGGCGATCCGCGCAGAGGACGGCACTCTAAATGGAGGACGGCTCAGGGTCGAGTGGCGCATGGCGAAGGGCAAGAGGAACGCATGCGGTACTTGACGTTCAAGGCCATCAATTTGGTGCCTTCGCTCACGCTTTCCGGCCCAGCACCGTCCTCCATCCGCTTCTGCCCGTCGAGGTGTTCACCCTCCTGAAGCGCTTGGCCGGGTCAAGTCAGCTCCTGTGCCCCAACTGCGGGTACCGCTCATTCAGGGAGGCACTCTGCGATACAAGGACACAGCGGGGACTCTTCGCCGTTATTAACGGGATGTCGGCGGGGGAGTCCAGGAAGGAGACCCGCGTACACACACACGACGCAGCGCCAGGGTCGGTGGTTGCACACTGCTGAAGGCGGGGAGGGGTGATGCAGGTTTGCGAGCTGGGGGACTGGGCGTCGGAGGACGTGGTGAGGTTGTACGGGGAGAAGCACACGCGCGATCCGTAGTGCGTAGAGACGGTCCGGTTTTACAACCCGGTGCGACTAGCTCATTGCTACGCCGCACCCTCGTAGGTCGGTCCTCCTCGGGATTCATATGAAGCTCCCCGCGCCCCACCCGTTCTTCTCTCCCCACTTCCCCGCAGTGGATCAAGGTTAGTCTCCCTGGCTTGCTGAGCTTGACCGGCGGAGGGATAATCCCAGAGTCCCGCGAGGCGAATGCGAGCAGCCAGGCATCGTGAGCCGGCCCGCCGCAGCCAGTTGTGTTAGATTGAAGCCAACTCAGGCCTTCGCCAGTTGAGCTGTGACTGATGCGGTAGCCAGGAGGACCGATCTCCCCAACTGAGGCAGCCGCCGGGCAGCCAACTTCGCCGGTCAGCTCGTTCCCAAGGTACCAGCAAGCCAGCTAAGGAGAGCTAACCGTGAATGATCCTTTGGTAGGTATGACATGAATTAAACGGATGTTAAATTGGCGGATGGAGAAGGAACAACGGCTCCGAGTGACTCTCTCCAAGGAGGCAATTTAAGAATAGCAAACTTGGGCCGTCTCCCAAGTTTACTGTTAACCCGAAAAAAAACTTGGGCGGGTTGGAAAAAAAAAAAAAGAAAGATAGTTTTCTGAACAGGCAGTTCGTTTTTAGGGTGTTGGCCAGGGTCAGTACCATGCCACCGAAGAAGCGGGCGAGATTCGATCGATCACAGGACACACTCGCTGGATTTTAGCTCCAAATGCAGAACCTGCGGGCATGCTCGAGTGCGCCAGGAAGGGGAAGTGTCAGCAGCTCAAGTCGAAAGCGCAACATCATGAATTCGGGTTATCGCACCCACGACTGCCACTCTAGCTGACTTCATGAGACAACAACTTGCTCTCCGAGGATTCGCATACCAATTGACGCGTATGTGCGAGAATTTTGCAATCGCAGAGAAGTCTAGATTCGACACCTTTTTGTCTTGTATTGACCGGAGCAGGTGCTGGCGCCAGGAAACTAGTTCGGGGCTAACGTTCTCAGTTGGAACACAAACAGACCCTGTTGCCCCAACGCCTTTACCCGATCTTCTTGCCGCAGCGCGTTCTGACTGCCAAGTTGGCACCCAGGTGGGCGAGCATCCCAGCAGTGTCCAACGTGGGACGAGAAGCGTCGGAAACTTCTGCCAAAAGGCAACATTCCAACTGCCCAAGTTTCACCCACTGCACTCCCAACTTTCCCGCCAGATCTCTCAGACCCATATAAGTCCCTGGGGGCCACCCCGAGCGCGAAAAAAAAAAGTTGAATTAATTTTGGGCTGGTAGGGCCGGGTCACCAACCGGGATCAGCGGGGGTGAGCCACAGGGGAGGGACGAAGCCATGGCGAAGCCATGGCGAAGCCATGGGGGCAGGAAGAGTAAAAAGGAGGCGGGGAAAGAGGAGGCAGGAGGGCCAGGGGCGGGAGGGCCAAAGGGACGTTGACCACCAAGTCTAATTAAATTTGGGATCGGAAACTGAACGTTGACTGCCAATTCTATTTAAATTTGGATCCAAAATTGAACGTTGACTACCAATTCTAATTAAATTTGGGATCGGAAATTGGACGTTGACTACCTATTCTAATTAAATTTGGAATCCGAAATTGGATGTTGACCAATTCTAATTAAATTTGGGATCGGAAATTGGACGTTGACTACCTATTCAAATTAAATTCAGAATCCGAAATTGGACGTTGACTACCAATTCTAATTAAATTTGGGATCGGAAATTGGACGTTGACCACCAATTCTAATTAGATTTGGGGTTTGGCATCAGACATTGACTACCGGTTCTAATTGATTTTGGAATCAATACTAGAAGTTGACTGGTGCGGAAATTCTTCGCTGTACCGTACCGTGCGCTGGGGGGCACTGCCCCCCAGACCCCCCTCTCTTACAAATTAGCTTAACCATTTCGTCTGATTCTTGTTCCAACACTGAGGTTGGGTGGGTTGGGCTGGGCTGGTCTGGTAGTGCTTGCCTCTTAGCTACCGATTCTAATTAATTTTGGATCCACCACAGGACCCCGAGGGCGAAAAGGACTTTTCTGCAGAGGAGGAAAAGCTATATAAATCCCTGACTTGCTGTCGTCGGGAAAAAAAATTCGTAGTGGTGGCTAGAAGGGAGTATACCCAAGTGACAATCCGCGGAATTGAGTCGGATCCGTTTCTCGAACCCTGGGGCACCGCATCAGCCGGAAGCGAACGCGACGAGGTCGGTTCTTCTGCAACCGGGCATCAACGCCGTGTTGACAACGGCAGCAGGAAGTGACGAGCCTATTGAAACCCATTCAAGCAATCAGCCGTTCAATGAAAGAGAACAAGCAGCACAGCGTGCTTTTTTCATCCCGACGACACAAGAACTTTGGTGTTCACCCGTTTTCTGTGCGAATTAGTGAGTTGCTTCACGGTGAAGTTCACCAGAAGTTGGCAAAACTGGTTACTACAGTACAGAGCCGTAAAGCAGCCTTGCACTGGCTGGAATCGGGTACCTGCCACGCCGGAGCACAGAATTGCCCAAAAATCTTGCGAAAATCGCGATTCTCGTCAAATACCCTTGCATTTTCGTGCACAGTCCGTGCGTCTTTCGGGGGAGAATTCTTTGCCAAAAACAGCCAGAGTGGTGGCTAATTGGTGGCTGCCAACTATGCCCCATGTCGGGTGCCCTGCACTATAAGGGCCCGCAAACCGCGCATTCTTTTTGGTCCCCGGGTCCATTTCTTACGGTCGGAACTGAACGCGAGCAAAATCTCGTTGAACTTTTTGCCCATTCCAGCACGTGCATTGTCAGACACCGGATTACACTTGCACAACAACCCTGCTTTTCACAGGTTGCAAATCGGTCTGCAAGAATATCTTCTCGACGTGGTTAATATCGGCATCTGTGAGGCGGTTTGGGAGTGGGCACACGGGGCTCCCTTCACTGACATTATTGAAACAACAAAGGCACGAGAAGGTTCGTTGATCCGGGATCTCACCCGTTTGGACGGGCTGTACAGGGAGTTCAAGATGGCGGCGCGAAAACTGGGCGACACCGACCTGGCTGCTAAATTCGACGAGTGCTCGAGACTCATCCGCAGAGACGTTGTCTTCAGTACATCTCTCTACCTGACGCAATAGACCACGGAACGTCGGTCTGCAGACTGTTTGCCTGAGTAGGTAACGTGCAGTGACGATCGCAAACATCGCTGGTCGCTCGGGGCTTTGACATTACAGCATCGTAGGCTCAGGAACGTTTTTTGTCATGAAGTTCTCGAATTCCTTCTCGGGTCTAAGGTCCGCCTGAAACGACTCTTTAACGAGGACGTCTTGCTGTCTTTCTAGAGCACCTTTCGAGAGACTTCAACCCACATAAAGTACTCGTGCGACGACTGCCCGCGAAGTGTGTCCGAAGACCTTTTTTGTTGTCATTTCCCAGAATCCGAGGAGGAAAGAGAAACACTTACCTCGGGCTTATTTTTGGACCGGCCGCGTTGCTGCCCTCAAACCGCGCACTCGTGTGCTTGCTAACAAGAAAGGTAAACGGCAAACCAAGCTAGACCAGCTATTGTGCCACGAAAGATGTAAATCCCGATACCATGCCGCATAACGAACACGAGTCTGCAAAATGAAGCCGCCCGAACAGTACAGTTTTTCGGGAGGGGAGTTGCTGTGTGCTCCTGCAGTCTTTGTGTTCTTTCGTACTTGACCAACAGGTTCGCCCCCCGCACGCCAAGTCCGCCCTTCGTTATGAGTTCGTCCAGAACTTCGCTCACTTCGTTCACGAAGTTCTTGATCCGAAACTCTCCCGGAGTGGTGCACCCCTCGTTTTAAAGAATAAAACAAAACTACGCATTTCTTGCTACGCGTGCACCTTACCACCCCTTGCACGTTCCGTTCGTTTTGTTCATCGAGCGAAAAGCCGCATTCGTCCTCCCTGATAGCCCTTCACGTCTTTCTGCCTCGGCAGCCTATGCAGTGCATCCGGCAGTCCGGAAAATGCGAAAATAAGGCCGTTGCTCCGCTTGGCTGGCCTGCTAGCAGGCCGCACACACGTTTCGTAGCCCAGGATTGGGCGTTGCCTTGCTACAGCACCGTTCGGCAGGTTGGCGCCCGCCAACGCGAAGAGCTGGTGACGACATAAGAGCGTACCCAGCTTTTCGCCCATTCACGAGCATACCGTCTGGCTCCTAATTTATGTAGTTTTTAATTTAGAAATTTGAAAGGAAATAAAAATCAGCGATTTATAAATTAAAAATTACATAAAACAAAGGCCTGTAAAACAGAGGCGCGCCACACACTGCACCGTACCGTGGGCCTGCGGCGCCGCTAAAACGAAATTAGTTCATTGCTCCACAAAGAGTGGTGCCGAGAATTATAATTAACCCTTTACCGACCATCTACGCATATATGCGTAGATAATGCAGCGAATATCATGAGTAGCTCCCGAAGGGTGCCCCTGTGGTTAATCCGGCACCCAAGGGACGTATTTTAAAGATTTCTTAGCGTATCTTTCCATTAAAGCAACTGCCGACAAAAAAGAGTGCCTGCCCCCCCTCTTTTTTCACGGCTGGAACTCGAGGTGTCCCCAGAAAACTGGGAGGTTTTCTTGGGCCAGTCACACACGGATTTTGAAATATCAGCACCGGTACCAAAAAAACGATTCAGAAAGCACATCGTCCGAGACAGAGTCGGACAGCTCGTCGACGGATGAGGAAGAGGTGAAGCCGAGAAAGTCCCCTTCCCGTGCGCAGAACCTGGAAAGCAGACTGGGAAGCCTCAGCAGCCGGTAGATGGGTGGACAGAGGGTATGGGGCCTGTGGATGACTTCCTGAGAAAGCTGCCTGCGGACACCTTTCGCACGTGCACCGTCGTTGATTCCCTGGAGCAGTACGACGACCACCGAAGCAGGCGCGAATTCGGGTCCATACCCGGGGTGACACTGAGACTGAGAAACGAGCAGAAGGGGTGTGAATGCGCCTACATCGCGTTGTGGCGTGCACTTGCATGGCGAACTACCGGAAAGACAGATCTCCCGACTAAGGCTGTCCTCCTCAACTTTGCAGAAGAGAACTTCCATGAGAAGAAAACGAGCGTGGGGAGCTTGAGGTCGCTGGATTGCTTTGAAGTTCAGCAGTTTTGCCACACGCATGGCATTGGATTCGTACTCTCGCCGGACTGCATGAAGACAATCCTGTATCGCCGTGTTACAGGAGACACAACGCACAGGGAGGAGTACGAAGCACAGCGTCCCGTGAACATTGTTTTCCTCAATAGCGTACATGGGCGGTGTCGACCTCAGCGACCAGCTCATGGCCAGTTGTGGCCGGCTCATGAAGGGTCGGAGGTGGTACCTGAAGCTTTTCTTCTACTTGTTGGAAGTTTCGTGCCTCAACGCATCTGTTATTTGGAAACATCTCCACAAAGACGATCTGCAGAGCTTTTCCTTCGCTAACTTCAAGCGTGCGCTTATTGCGGGGCTCCTGAACGCAGATCCTGCCGATGACAGCAGCACAGAACCGGATGAGGTAAGTGCCGGCCCCGAACCCACGACTCCCACCAAATCGCAGCAGGACAGCGCACCGTCGACCCCATTCTCGCCAAGTACTCCGTCACGTGCTGACGATCATCCGTGCCGGCTTGACGGTAAAACCCACTACCTTGTGCCCCTGGACCGCCGGACGACTTGCAAGTGCCACGTGCAGCGCAAGGACGTCCAATACATGTGCAAGCAGTGTGGTGTGCCATTGTGCCCTGCACCCTGCTTTGGGCGGTTTCACACCAAGCAGGACCACAAATTCGACGACCCGAACTTGAAGGACGCGCAGCGCCGACTCAAGGATCCCAACGGGCGCCCATTCAAGCGCGGGAGGAAGCGCAGTCTCCAGTCAAACAACAGCCCTGCGCACAACGAGCGCAAGACCTGGCTGTGCTTGGATCGCCTTCTACTTTTTCGACGCGTAGGAGTGCAATCTCGCTACCAATTTCGTCTCTCTTCATACCTTCCGTGGCAGAGCTTATTCTTTCACTCTCATTCTTTCGTAAAGTTTCCAGGTGGCTGGCTGAGCAACGCCTGGCCAACCGGACACGATACTTTTGCGACGGCCCGGCCCCCCTGCACGCCGAACATGACATGAGTGCCTGATACAAGACCAGCACGAATGGGAGGCAGCGACCGAAACGAACCCGGAGAGAGGCGAGAAGAACACTGCGAACCAATAGCGCACTCGACGATGGTTGCAGGACCAATGAATAGCGGGAAACAACTTCACACCCTGTCGACCTGGAACAGCTTTCGCACGGCAAAAAGCCTGGATACCTGTTGCGGCAAATGGCCGCAATGAAAAGATCGACGAAAATGCGCTTAGTTCCACCCCTCGGATGCCACAAATCTTGCTGTCGGCGGCTTGATACACCCCGGACGAAGTGTACCCGAAAATAGGCAGTTTCCTCAGAATAACCCCCCCCCCCCCCCCCCCCCCCGGTCGGTAAAGGGTTAAGGATTTATAAATTAGCGGCCGATAAATTATAAACCACGCATATTATTGGCCTATAAATTAGAGGCTGGACGGTAGCCAAACCTTTTGCCCATTCACGAGCATGTTGCAAATTGTTTGCCCATTCGCGGGGCGAATACCAAATGATTCTGTGACCCGTGTAGGTGGTTACCTGTGTAGTTCCAGCTACCGCTACTTGCAAATGTAGTACCACCGTAACCACGCCGGACCACATGCACTTCTTGAAGTTCCGTCGTTAATGCGTTTGAACTCATTCAGGGGGTTGTCGGTCGGCCGTTACTCAGAGTCAGACTGCCCCGAGTTACTGTCCGTACTACTAGTAGTAGTTTGAACTTGATATGCAGCAACAATCTGTGACGATAGACTGCACAAGCCGCTACATACTACCTCTTTGCACGCGTCGTGTCATGCTTCGGTCGCTTCTTGCCCCGCGTACTGTTTGTCTCCGGTGCGCGCTTCGCCTTTGGTATGCGCTTCTCGTTCAGAGGCGACTGCTGCGGCTTCGGGTTCTTGCGGGCGCTTCCACCTGTTTGCTCGTCGTCGCGTCCGCGCTTCCGCTGGGAGCAGGCGCCGTCCGTCCCTATTGCACGTTCACTGTCCGGTGGTGGCGTCCGATCTGTTGGTTGTGGGCCCTGTGGCCGCGGCTTCGGTTCTGGCACCTTCGAGGCGTACGCGCCCGTTGGCCGACAGGTCCCCGCTTCACCGCTGGCCGTGCCCCGTGGTGCCCTCGCTTGCAGCACTGCCTGGGCCGCGGCACCGCACGTCCTCGTACCGCATGCACGTATCGCACGTCGGCATGAGTCAGGCACTTGTGGTGCGAGTTTTTACAGCATGCCGCCACCGACGTGCACGTGGAGCCACGCCGTCATGCGGCGCTTCGTGCACATCTTCACCGCCAGCCCGTCCGGGGCCAATGACCATTATAGACCATACTTCAAACTTTTGGCCCATTATAGACAAAACCGCCAAACCTTTGACCCATTATAGACCACGTTCCAAACTTTTGACCCATTATAGACCACGTTCCAAACTTTTGACCTATTATAGACCACGTTTCAAACTTTTGACCCATTATAGACCACGTTCCAAACTTTTGACCCATTATAGACCACGTTCCAAACCTTTGACCTATTATAGACCACGTTCCAAACTTTTGACCCATTATAGACCACGTTCCAAACTTTTGACCCATTATAGACCACGTTCCAAACTTTTGACCCATTATAGACCACGTTCCAAACTTTTGACCCATTATAGACCACGTTCCAAACTTTTGACCCATTATAGACCACGTTCCAAACTTTTGACCCATTATAGACCACGTTCCAAACTTTTGACCCATTATAGACCACGTTCCAAACTTTTGACCCATTATAGACCACGTTCCAAACTTTTGACCCATTATAGACCACGTTCCAAACTTTTGACCCATTATAGACCACGTTCCAAACTTTTGACCCATTATAGACCACGTTCCAAACTTTTGACCCATTATAGACCACGTTCCAAACTTTTGACCCATTATAGACCACGTTCCAAACTTTTGACCCATTATAGACCACGTTCCAAACTTTTGACCCATTATAGACCACGTTCCAAACTTTTGACCCATTATAGACCACGTTCCAAACTTTTGACCCATTATAGACCACGTTCCAAACTTTTGACCCATTATAGACCACGTTCCAAACTTTTGACCCATTATAGACCACGTTTCAAACTTTTGACCCATTATAGACCACGTTCCAAACTTTTGACCCATTATAGACCACGTTCCAAACTTTTGACCTATTATAGACCACGTTTCAAACTTTTGACCCATTATAGACCACGTTCCAAACCTTTGACCTATTATAGACCACGTTCCAAACTTTTGACCCATTATAGACCACGTTCCAAACCTTTGACCTATTATAGACCACGTTCCAAACTTTTGACCCATTATAGACCACGTTCCAAACTTTTGACCCATTATAGACCACGTTCCAAACTTTTGACCCATTATAGACCACGTTCCAAACCTTTGACCTATTATAGACCACGTTCCAAACTTTTGACCCATTATAGACCACGTTCCAAACTTTTGACCCATTATAGACCACGTTCCAAACTTTTGACCCATTATAGACCACGTTCCAAACTTTTGACCCATTATAGACCACGTTCCAAACTTTTGACCCATTATAGACCACGTTCCAAACTTTTGACCCATTATAGACCACGTTCCAAACTTTTGACCCATTATAGACCACGTTCCAAACTTTTGACCCATTATAGACCACGTTCCAAACCTTTGACCCATTATAGACCACGTTCCAAACTTTTGACCTATTATAGACCACGTTCCAAACTTTTGACCTATTATAGACCACGTTTCAAACTTTTGACCGTTATAGACCATGCTCCAAACTTGACCCATTATAGACCACACTTCGAACTTTCGACCCATTATAGCCAGCATTGACACTTGACATTGGATCACCCACGCCGGGTGCTCGGTAAAACTCAAATTAGAAATTTTGACGCTCATCTCGATGAGTGTCAATCCACGGATAGCCTCGTTTTCGTCTGCAAATTCCCGGGGCTGCAACTGCGATCAAGTTATGGGCTACAGTAGTGCAGAGCCAGAGCAAAAGGACGTGTCGTGGAGACACGGAATCGCACGCTCACTGGCCCCGCTCAGCCCGGAAAGCCCAGCCTCTGCACCTGGTAGCCGGCGGGGCCGAGGCTGGGATCCCCAGAGGACACTCCCTACCCATGAGAGGCAATGTTCTGCCTAAACATTAACCTAAGATTTTATTATGATTCTCTGTACACGCGAAGAACAAGAAACTTTTGCCTTATCCTTTTCATCACCTTTGGTCAGTTGATGCTGATCGTCCGTTGTTTCGTTTATCAGTGCAAGCCCCAACTCCGGAAATGTTCTTGAATAAGCACCTGCTTTGTAGGAAATACTTGAGGAGGCTGCCAGCTGCAAAAGATCAAAAGAACTGTAGCCCACACGAAACATTACCAGGGCTCTGCGGGAATGCTGCTGCGCAGTCGTCAAGCCACCCAAGAACCAGGTGGTTGGGGGTGTTGTTGGGCGGAAATACTCGAGGGGCTGCCTTGTGCTTACTTCGAAGGAGGCTAGAGGGGGAGAAACAATACAACTACAAAGTGGGTCTTTTCGTTGAACGCTTACACCCGCCAGATTCACCTGTAGTAATCTGGCACTCCTTATAGTGCCCACAGCAGCGTACGTAGCTACAGACGTAGTGATCATCCACCGTACGTACTCACGGTTGATACTGCTCCACGTACTCATGCTAAACTAGTCCTACATCCTACTGTAAGCGTCCTGAGGGTCCGAGGTACCTAGGTACCCTTTCAGGAGGTCATATGGCCTGTGGTACTCCATACGCCGAGAGTTGGTAGCCACTTGACGTGAAGTAACCCCTGCAGTACCACCGAGCACGTGGGTCGTGGGTCAAAACCCCGTGCAGCTGCCTTACTGCGCGGGGTCCCAAGACGGCAGCACTGGCCAAGCTTGCGCGCCTGCAAGGAGCACTTGTTTCAAAATGCCCAATGCCAGACAGGATCTGCTTTTGAGTGCTTTCGTGTTGGACTTTGTGACCGAGACCACAAGCATGTAAAAGACCACCCCCCCGACAGATCCAAACACACCTCTTACCCCCTTTATCCCCCCCCCCCCCCCCCGTCAAACATGGGTAAGAGAGAGAAGGGAGCGCGCGCGGCGAAGAAGGCCGCAGCAAACGGCGGCGAATCGGGGGCTAACTCGCCTACCCCTGTTGCCGTCGGACCGGGTGAGGTGTCGAAGACCGGAGCGGTCACCAACTTCCAGCCGCCGAAGTACAAGGACGAGGAGACGCAGGTGGTCGTCACCGGCATCGACATCAACTACCACGGGCAGCACATTCTGATCGAACAGACACTTTCCCTGACCGTGGGCCATCGCTACGGGCTGGTGGGGTCCAACGGGTGCGGTAAGTCGACCCTCCTGTCCGTGCTCGGCGCAGGTGAGATCCCGGTCCCCAAGCGTGTTAACCTCTTCCACTTGAGAGAGGAGGTGCAGGCGAGCGACCGGTCCGTGATGGACGTTGTGCTTGAGGCCAACGTGGAACTGCCGCGGCTGCAGGCGGAGCTGGACGAGCTTCAGGAACGTGAAGACCAGGGTGAGGACCACATCGCGCAGCGCATCGAGGAGATCTTCAACCGCATGGACGAGCTTGAAGCGGACAGCGCAGAGTCGCGTGCCGCGAGTATCCTCGTTGGTCTTGGCTTCGACCACGCCATGCAGCTCCGCCCCACTAGCAGCTTCTCCGGAGGATGGAGAATGCGTGTTGCTCTCGCCCAGGCGCTCTTCCTGAACCCGACCTGCCTGCTGCTCGACGAGCCGACCAACCACTTGGACATTGAGGCCTGTGTGTGGCTCGAGAGGTACCTGGCGTGCTTCACGGGCATGATCCTCATGGTGTCTCACTCCCAGGACTTCATGAACAACGTCTGCACCGATATCATCCGCATGCACCACGGCAAGCTGGTCTACTACGCCGGTGGTTACGACGACTACGTCAGCACGCGGAAGGAAATGGAGGTGAACCAGATGAAGAAGCGTGAGAAGGAGCAGCACGACATTGCCGAGATCAAGGACTTCGTCGCCCGGTTCGGTCACGGAACCGCAAAGATGGTCCGGCAGGCACAGAGCAAGCAGAAGATCATCGACAAGATGGTCGCCGAAGGGCTCACCCCGGACCTTGAGAAGGAGAACAACGTGAACTTCGAATTCCCCTGCGCAGGCAAGCTCCCCCCTCCCGTGGTCGCCTTCGACGACGTGGCATTCAAGTACCCGAAGATGGAAAAGATGCTCTACAGCGATGTCAACTTCGGTGTCAACATCGACTCCAAGATCTGTCTTGTGGGGCCGAACGGAGCGGGTAAGACAACACTCATCAAGCTCATGATGGGCGAACTGGAACCGTGTTCGGGTATGGTGAAGAGAAACCAGCACGCGTTGGTGGCGCACTTCTCCCAGCACTCCGTCGACCAGCTGGATATGACCGTCGACCCCCTCACTTTCATGCAGCAGAAGTTCCCGAGCGAGAAGGACCTCCAGGTCCACAGATCGTGGTTGGGCCGCTTCGGCATCTCCGGGCTTGTGCAGACCCAGGTTCAGGGAACACTGAGTGACGGGCAGAAGAGCAGAGTCGTGCTCGCCCTCATGGCACGTAGAAACCCTCACATGCTGATTCTGGACGAGCCGACGAACCACTTGGACATGGAGTCCATCGACGAGCTCGCCAGGGCGCTGAACAAGTACGAGGGCTGCGTTGTTCTTATTTCCCACGACATGCGTCTCATTGCACAGGTGTGCAGTCAAATCCTGATCGCCGACAACAACACCATCACCAAGTTCCCCGGCGACATCGCTGCATACAAGAAGGTAGTGGCCAAAAGAGTGCTCGCAACAGTGACGCAGCAGGAGAAGGCCGCCAAGAAGAGCGGAAAGTAAACTTTTAATTTAATAATCCACCCCCCCCCTCCCGCTGTCTCCGGCTGCTGCGGCAGTTCGACCGCTACTACTGCTAAGCGGTTGAAACTGTCTATCCCCGGAGAAGGCTGCGGCCACATATAGGAAACAAAGTGGCGGGGATGTCCTTGTCTCTCATCTTGGACTTGGCGCGTGTGAAAAGACACGCCCAGCTAGAATAAGATCCATCCCCGTGATTGCGCCACACCCTCCCCCCCTGCGAGCCCACCTCCGACCCTTTCCCTTATCACGCGAAGGAGCGGCAGAGGGGGCGAGCCGGCAGAAACAATTCTGAATCGCCGCGAAGGGGGAGGGGGGGTCCCAAAAAAAATCATGATGCCTCCTCCCACCCACCCGCGCATCTGCTTTCTTTTCGCCATGTTGAAAGAGAGTTCCCATCGCCTGCGCGCCCCCTCACGTCGCCCTGTTCGTCTTCCAATTTTTCTATCCATCAGTTTTAATTTCTTTCCATCCGAGTAGCATTTGGCATATCTTTGCACCCCCCCTCCCCCATGTTCCTAACCGCCCCAACCCATTCCGCCCCTTCGTTTTTTTTTTTTTGCTTTTGCGTGAGGAAAACTCCACCGCGCGATACACCTGAAGACACACCCCCTTTTGCGCCTGTTCTGAAAGAAGAAAAAGCCGAAAGAGGCGAACTCGCCGGCGCACGTGTTGAACCCACACACGGTCCAGCACACCGAGAGCAACTTCTTTCTGCTCGTTTGAAACTTTTTACTCTGTCCGCGGCGTGCAGGTTCTTGTGTAAGTGTGGTGTTCGGGTGCAGCGTAGGGCTGCCCATGCTTTGTCCCAGAGGCATTTTCTTGTTGAAAGCACGTTTTTCCGATCCTTCCGTGTTCGTGCACACAGCCCCACGAAGTCCGTCCCTTGCCTACTACAGGAATCGATCCCCTGGTTGGTAACATTTTCCCGCTGGTTCACGTAGCAGACCTTTTTTCGACGAATTTTTGCTCCCTTTCAGCACTGATGAAGAGATCCCTGAAAAATGGACCCGAAGACCATACAGTATGTGCGTGGTTCGTGGGTCCTTACAAGGCGCAGTCGCACCGGGCGTGGAAGCCACCAGGTTACCATTGAGAAGAACGGGAATCGATCCCCCCCCCCCCCCCCCCGTTTCCCTTTTTCGCAACTGCTTTTTTTTTTCTTTTTCGTTTTGGTTTCTTTCCTTCACCTTCTTCTGTTTTTCTTTTCTTCTTTGTTTGCGAAGTGCTAACCATTTCAAGGAAATGCTGAGGGACAGAGCCAGCAGAATGATGCTCCACGCGGGAACGAAACCACAGTTAACCCAGCGGGGTTCTGAACGCACAGCGCGCGCATATATGGCAACCGTGTAGGCACGATACGTCCATACGGTTGCAGAAAACCCAGCGAGATTTCTTGTTGTGGCTTGTGCGCCTTCATCCATCCCAGACCCGCGTGGCAAACAACCTAGGGAAACCTCCGGCGCAGCAGGCGGTGATGCCCAAAATACCTTCAACAAATGCCCTCTAGACCGGTACAGCAAGTACGCCAACCCTGTGTCGTGTCCAAAGTTCAATGGAGGTTTTGCTGCCATCATGGGTTTCCTCGAATGTTTCCCCCCCCTCCCTTCCCAGTTTATGATCATTCCCATCCCCCGGGCTCGCAGGGGTTCTTCGTTCTTAATTATTTTGTCCTGTCTTATCAACTTCCCATTTTCTTCTTGAGAAGGTCGTCACTATCGGTAATGTGCCAGCCGGACGACGCCGGGTAGGAGCAGAGTAGGAGCGTGTGGACAGACGAACGAGACAGCGGATTGGCAAACGAGACACAGGCAAACGGAAACAACCCAGGGCGACATACGCGTACACCCCGTGGATCCGCACGAGCGAAAAACAAACTGTTGTTCTGAAGGGACACTTCCGAACACGTCTGCACACGGGTACTGAGAACGAAACACCAACGTACAAGTCTAACACAGGGAAAACCGCCCCCCCGAAGAGAGGGCCTTCTCCCCGTGACGGATTCGCCTGTGCTCTAGTAGCACGCGTGGTCCTGGCTGTGACGAGCTACGAACAGCCGCCTGACAAACCAGACTCACACCGCAGTCCTGTCTGCAGACACTCAGGTTCCACGCTGATGATGGTCCGCCTTATGTGTCCGTGGCTTAAAGGACCGAAACACGGCGCAGACGGGACCAGTGCGGTGTTGAGCACATACCCATTCCAAGCACGTTCTTGCAATCCCCCCGAAGCGAGTTTTGCCCTGTGCCCGCGAAGAACAAATGCCACTCTGGGCACCCTGTCAGAAAAATAACTGGGCAGCCGAGGAAGGTGGCTGCAAAAAATATTCCCCCGTTCATGCCTCAGGTGGGGGGTGGCATGGATAGTCCACGAGGTAGTACGGCACTGTCCGATTGAACAACCGTGGATACCAGGGACTGCTCTTCTTCCCCCCAAACATGCAACGTTGGAGGAAATGAGCAGCATGCCACAGAGCACGGCGTCTCACTTGTACCCTACACGGCGGACTCCCCCACCGGATGGGGGAGTGTTTGTGCGATCGGGGGGTTTTCAACCCGTTTCAACAACACATTCCTCCATCTTCTTCATTTATACCCGCAATGCGGGAGTGGTCCACCATTCATTCACACCCGCAGTGGGAGTGGAACACCCACAATGTGGATCCCGCATTCTGGTGCTGAATGCAGGCGAATTCGTGCTGACTTTGCGGAAAACCACTCCCGCACTTTTTCACTCCCGCATGGGGGACTCCGCCGTGTGTAGAATCTAGCCAATCCAGGGTACTGCGCTCAACGATGCAGTGAATCCCGCAGATCCCGAAAAATGTGAAAATAATGCCGTTGCTCCGCGTGTGTAGAATCTAGCCAATCCAGGGTACTGCGCTCAACGATGCAGTAAATCCCGCAGATCCCGAAAAATGTGAAAATAATGCCGTTGCTCCGCTTTGCGAGGAAAGCACGCCGCATTGAAAGAGGAGAGCGGAGACAACGCCCCTTGGCTGGCCTGCTTGCAGGCCCCACACGTTTTGTAGTCCAGGATTGGGCGAAGTTGCCTTGCTACAGCACCGTTCGGCAAGTTGGCGTCCGCCAGCGCGAAGAGCTGGGGTCCTGTAATGCTTGGAATGCAGCTCAAGTATCTCAATAACCTCAGGGGGTGGGACACTTGCTGTCGTTGGGCTCGAAGAAAAAGAGAAGATTAAAGAAGAAAAAGAAACACTGGAAGAGAAACAAAATGGGCGACATCGGAAGGTCGCCGAGCACGTTCACGGTAGGTTCCCCGTTCAAAGGAGCCCGTCCTGCGAGGGGCGCTCTGCTGAAACCAGAGGAGGCGGGGTTCGTTCGGGCGAACG
This sequence comes from Diplonema papillatum, assembly GCA_030068145.1. NCBI lineage: Eukaryota > Euglenozoa > Diplonemea > Diplonemida > Diplonemidae > Diplonema > Diplonema papillatum. The sequence continues at coordinate 197,996 of JAPJBO010000075.1, read as the reverse complement.
TCTGCCAAGCGTTGCTGTTGGTTTTTCTAGGCATGGCCATGTTCGCGACGCACGTCGCCGCGATGGCCAAGAGTGACAGCTGGGTGGCTATCGAGGAGAGCCTCAGGCACGCCGCATTGAAAGAGGAGAGCGGAGCCTTGCTACAGCACCGTTCGGCAAGTTGGCGTCCGCCAACGCGAAGAGCTGGGGTCCTGTAATGCTTGGAATGCAGCTCAAGTATCTCAAGAACCTCAGGGGGGGTGGGACACTTGCTGTCGTTGGGCTCGAAGAAAAGAGAAGATTAAAGAAGAAAAAGAAACACTGGAAGAGACACAAAATGGGCGACATCGGAAGGTCGCCGAGCACGTTCACGGTAGGTTCCCCGTTCAAAGGAGCCCGTCCTGTGAGGGGCGCTCCGCTGAAACCAGAGGAGGCGGGGTTCGTTCGGGCGAACGTCTGCCAAGCGTTGCTGTTGGTTTTTCTAGGCATGGCCATGTTCGCGACGCACGTCGCCGCGATGGCCAAAAGTGACAGCTGGGTGGCTATCGAGGAGAGCCTCAGGTACGCCAGCGGGAACTTGCCGCCGGGCGGGGATGTGCTGACGGGCACGTACCCTTCCGTCAACGTTTGCCGCGCGGTGGCTGTGACGGCGCCGGAGGTGTTCGGGTTCGTCTGGTCGCCTGCGAAGACGGCTGCGTTCCCGTCCGTCGAGTGCGAGTTCAAGCGCTACGGCACGCCGCTGGAGTCGCTGGCTCGCGTGAATCGGACCGCGGTCATCAAGTCAGCGAGGGGTGCCGCGTGCGGCTTCTTCGACTGCCGGAACACGCCGCGCGGCGGCGCGGCCGACCTGTACGACTGCGGCGGGTTGCAGGCCGCCGTCCGCTGCTTCCAAGCCTTTTCGATCCTCGCTTCGCTGCTGCTGGGAGTGCACGTCGTGCTGCAGGCCCTGCTGTGGACCGGCGAGTTCGGCGCTCGGGTGGCCCCTGCGTTGCTGTGGCTCCCGAAGACGTACTGCGCCCAGGCCTTCTTCTTGTCGCTCACGTGGATCTTCCTCGCCGTCGGCTACCGCGCCTCATTCTGCGGCAGGAGGGTCCGCGACGTAGCGTCGCTCTCGTACGGCCTATGGTTCTGCGTCACGAACACCGTCCTCTGCTATTCGTGCCACGCGCTGACGACGTCCGCGTACTTCTACAGCGAACCCACGCCTGAGACGCTTCCTGCTGACTCGCAAGCGCAGCCGCCGAGCGGATTCCCTTCAGGCATCTAGAAGGCGTCGCTTTGATGATCTTCATTTGTCACCCGGTCGTTGCCTCGGAAACGCTAGCGCAAATCTCGCATCGCTGCAGGCTTCGTCGATTCACCCGCCACTTCTGGTAGACCGTGAAAGACAGCACCAGGCAATTCAGGACAGATGAACCTGACAGGCCGTGGTGCAACGCGATGCGCCGTGAAAGTTTGAAGTTAGAATGGGGTGGACCGGCTTAGCGTCCGCTGCGCTACTGCGGCCAACTCTGTGCACTTTCGCTTCTTACTTTCATTGTTGCTAGGCATGTACCCTGTCCAGTGAACATGATTCACATGAACCCACATCGCACACGCCTGCAGGCACACATGTATCCTGTAGCGCTATTTCTGAGTGATCCGTTGTCATGCATGCTTGCACATACGCTCGTCCGGTGGCATGTCCTTGTACGCCGGCATGTCGGTCTGCTTCTTAGCCATTTGAGTGCCTGCGCCTTTAGGTTCCCGCACTGGTTGCGCAAAGGCAGAACGGAAAGGCATTCGCGGTCGGTACGAGAAGCGGCAATCGCGGATAAGGCAACGAGTACAGAGCAGTCGACGCGCAGACGAGCAGTGAAGCGGCCCGCGTCGCAGGTGGCACAAACCGAAGAAGCCCGTGCGGCAGGGAGTGGAGACGACGTGATCGCGAAGCGACCAGCCCGGACGGACCAACAAGACGCAAGACCAGGCGACCAAGAGAAGGAGGGGGACGCGACCCAGAGACCCGGGCTAAGTAGCCTGGAACTAGTAGTGTGATGGACCTTTCTTCGGAGGGGCTCACGCACTCAAAGATCGACTTATACGCCTTGGTTGCGCAGTTGCTTTTGGCGAACCTCTTCGCATCACCACGTGCTTGCGAGCTGGGTCTGGTCCCGTTCAATCCACCAGCGACGCAGATGATGCAGATGGCGCGATGTATCACTATACCTTCGCAACCACTGCATATGCAGCATAGCTGTTTCATGCGGCGTGCACAAGGAATGACCTCGGATTCGTCTCCCGTGTGTTGGCTCTCCAGCCTATTTGCACCGGCGCAAATTGCGCTCGCTGGCTTCAGAGAATTTGCCTACCCTCACCAACCACACATTCAAAAAGAAGCGAGCGAAGGCAAATCGAAGCGAGAAGATAGCCCACGTCCTTCTCCTCTTCCCGCTCTGCTTTCGCTATTGGGGTTGGGCTTCAACATTACAGTCCGAAACCGGCGCACGTTGCGGTCTGTCCGTCAGGAGGTGCCTACCTCAGTTGTGCTGCTAGAAGAGCGGGAAGCGTCGAATCGAACTGGGAATGTCCCTTCCCTGGGAACTGTGTGCGCTACCACTCAAAACTCAACAGCACCTGACACTCAGCATTGGTCGAGCAATTGAGCTCTCAAAGGCAGCACTACACTTAGCACTCAGGATACTTTCCTCTCAGCATCTAGCACTTGACACTCATCAGCATCAAGCCCAACAATGTTCCACTTAGGAATTGGTAATCTGCCGATGAATACGCAACACTCAAGACGGTTCCTTTCCTCGAAGAGCCAATGTCGCCTCAGCGGTCGGTATCATGTGAACGTGGAGCCACGCCGCCGAGACAACTGCGGCGAGGACGTAGTGCCAAAGTGCCTACCGAGAGTGTCCCACGCATGACAACATTGAAAAGTGTTGGACCCGTGACCCCGTTCAACCTTTGCTTTCGGCAAAGCGATTTGGGTGCGTCCACTCGACGCATCATCGCCGACGTTGTCGACAGCCTGGTGCTACAGAGGGGTGCTGTAGTGAAACTTAGTCAGGCAGTCGCATTCAATACTCATTGTTTCAGGTGGCCGGGCGGGGGGGTGCGTTGGGCATGTCTGGTCTGTGGTCGTTCGGCAGTGATGGCGCCGAGGGGCAAAGGAAGAAGGCGCTCGTCAACGACGCCCTCTCAGCGGTCGGCGCCGTGGGGCGCGAGCTGCGGCATGCGGGCAGCGGCGGCGAAGGCGGGGAGCCGGGCCCCGCGGACGGCACCGACGCCGCGGCCCTCGTCGAGAAGCTGAAGCGAATCTTCGACGAAAGCGCGTCCGACGACGGCGGTTCAGGACGCGCAGAAACCCCGGAACCGTCCCCGTACCCCAAGTCCGACGCCTCGGCCCCCGCGAGCGCACGCACGGATGCCGACGCTGAGGACTCCCTGCACCGCCTGAGGGCCCTCCTCCGAGGAGACACGTCCCTGAGCCCGTCTGCAGCTGGCGAGCCCAGCGGGGACCTGGTCGACCGCTTGAGCGGCCCCGACGACGGCGCGGCGCACTTGGCCGCGGTGATGGCGGATCTCAGCGAAAAAGCGGCGAAGGCCCCCGGACCGGCGCTCGGAGAAGCCGCCCTGGCGGGCGGTCGCCCCGGCGGGCTGGGAGGGATGTCGAGACCCGTCGCGGCGGCCGCCGGCATCGCGGAGGAGCCGGCGCTGTGCGATCCGAGGGTGTTCCCCGGGATCTTCGAGGTGCAGCTCGCGGGGGCGGCGAAGCCGCGGCCGGCTCCCGTGCTGCCCGCCTGCTACAGCCTCGACTCCCTCCCCCGGAGGAGGGGGGGGTCCACACCGGCGATGCGCCCCGATCACGACCCGTCCCCCGCTGCCGTGGAGGCCCCACGCCTCCAGCCCGGCCCGGCGCTGCGCGGCGCTGCACTCGGCCAATCGTCCGATTTCGCCGGGGGGTGTGGCCTTCGGGCGGGCGGAAGTCATCCTAATGCTGAACCCGAGCAGTCTTTCGCGTCGGCCGGAAAATCTTCCCGAAACCGCGTCAGCGAGTGCGCACGCTCGTCCTCGTCGGTTGCGAACCTGCGGCTCAGCCATCCTGCTGAACCCGAGCAGTCCTTCGCATCGGCCGGAAAATCTTCCCGAAGCCGCGTCAGCGAGCGCACACGCTCGTCCTCTTCAGCCGCGAACTTGCAGCTCAGCCACGCGAGGCATCCTGCTGAACCCGAGCAGTCTTTCGCGTCGGCCGGAAAATCTTCCCGAAGCCGCCTCAGCGAGTGCACACGCCCGTCCTCGTCGGTTGCGAACCTGCGGCTCAGCCATCCTGCTGAACCCGAGCAGTCTTTCGCGTCGGCCGGAAAATCTTCCCGAAGCCGCCTCAGCGAGTGCACACGCCCGTCCTCGTCGGTTGCGAACCTGCGGCTCAGCCATCCTGCTGAACCCGAGCAGTCTTTCGCGTCGGCGGGAATACCTTCCCGAAACCGCGTCAGCGAGCGCGCACGCCCGTCCTCTTCTGCCGCGAGCCAGGCGAGCAGCCTCAATTCCTCTTCTTCAGCCAGCAACCGGCGGCCCGCCCAGGCCGACGCCGAAGGCACCGCGGCCTCTGCAGCCGGAAGCTCACGCGGCTTCGGGCTCGCCGGCGGCGCGTCCGCCGGCCTGCCGGGGGACGGTCGCCAGCGGCACGGGAAACGGGACGTCGACGCGGCGGCGGGCGGGGCCCGGCTGAAGCGCGGCTCCTCCTCCGTTGGGCGATCCTCGTACGAGTCCCCAGCTCTGCACGGTTCGGTGGCGGTCGCCGGGGTCTCGCTGTCTCAGTTATACTGCGGGAATCGGACACCAAACCCAGAGCAGGTCAACACCGCCAGTAAACCAGGAGGAGGGGGGTGCGGGCTCTCCGAGAACCAAATCGGCCGGCCCCGCCGCACCGCTTCCGAACCGGGCGACAGCCTCCGCCCGCAAAAAGGCCGGCTGGCCCCGTGGGGACACGCGGCCGGCGGCGGCGACGCCGCGGTCGAGGCGGATCCGGCAGCATTCGCGGGGGACCTGCTGTCGATTTGCGCTGCGAGCCGGCAGCCGCGCCGGGGCGGCTGCTCGGAACGCGACGAGGGAAAGGCGGAGCTCTGCCCGGATCCTGCTCGCAAGCCGAACTTCGAGTGCGTGGGCGCGTCGGACGAAAGGCCCGTCACGCAGTTCCCGAGTCCTGCGGGCCCGCTGTTCCCGGCGTCCGGGGGTACCGATGAGGCTGCGCGGGGGGTCGGCGGAAACCAGCCGGTCGAAGGGGGGCCCGCGTGCTCTGTTCTCGGCAACGAAGCCGCGCGCGAGGAAAGCCCCGGCGCCGGATGCAAGGAGCGGGGGCCTGCCGCGGACGCAGGGGTCGGCGGTTTGCGCGCCCTGGTTTCGGGGGCCAGTCGGGGCGAAGGACTGCCACAGCACGTCGGGCTCCTGCACGACAGGCAGGCTCAGTCCACGACGCAGAGCACACCGGCAACACACCACGAGGCCGTCGGGCTCCTGCACGACAGGCAGGCTCAGTCCACGACGCAGAGCACACCGGCAACACACGTCGGGCTCCTGCACGACAGGCAGGCTCAGTCCACTACGCAGAGCACACCGGCAACACACCACGAGGCCGTCGGGCTCCTGCACGACAGGCAGTCCACTACGCAGAGCACACCGGCAACACATCACGAGGCCGTCGGGCTCCTGCACGACAGGCAGGCTCAGTCCACTACGCAGAGCACACCGGCAACACACCACGAGGCCGTCGGGCTCCTGCACGACAGGCAGGCTCAGTCCACGACGCAGAGCACACCGGCAACACACCCCGAGGCCGCCGGGCTCCTGCACGACAGGCAGTCCACGACGCAGAGCACACCGGCAACACACGTCGGGCTCCTGCACGACAGGCAGGCTCAGTCCACGACGCAGAGCACACCGGCAACACACCACGAGGCCGTCGGGTTCCTGCACGACAGGCAGTCCACTACGCAGAGCACACCGGCAGCACACCACGAGGCCGTCGGGCCCCGCCTGTCGCCGGAGGTGCTGCTCAGCGTCTCGCCGACGACGCTCGCACCTTCAATCTCGCCGCTGACCTGCGAACGCAGGCCGGCCACCCGCCGCGCCCACCTGTCGTGCGCGCCGGTCCCGCCGCCGGATGCGGACGCCTCCCCGGCATGCAGCGGGGGCGCTCGCAACGCGCCAGCCACCCCGCCACCGGCTGACTGCTCGTTGTCTCCCCGGTCGTCCGTTTCCGGTGGGACCGTGCTGTCGGGCGCGACGCTGGGCATCGGCCGGCCTTCCCCGGTGGCCCGTGGGCTGCTGTACGGCTCCGACGCGTTGCCGGCCAGCTGCGGCTTCAACCCCGAGCCTTCGGTCTGCTCGCCACGCGGACGGTCGGTGTCTGGATGCCGAGATCCAGTTGAAGAGCGCCGCGGGCCCTCCGCGCCGCCTCCGCCGGCAGCGTCGGGGCGCGCCCGCGAAGCCGCGCGCGCACCGCCCCCCGGCGGCGGCGTGCTGGGCGACGAGCAGCCTGGCAGCGGGGCATCGGCTGTCTGCGACGCCTTCCCCCTGGCGGCGCGAACGCTCGCTCCCCCCCAATCGGCGTGCGGAGGAGGTCGGGGGGGCCTTCCGGATGCAGGGCCCGAGGCGCCGTCCCCTCCTGTTTCCGCCGCCACAGCTGCGCCTGCGGAAGCGTCACCGGCGGCGTCGTCGTTGCTCGGGCAACAGGCGGCTTCCGATAGCTGTGGCGTGGAGGCCCGATCCCGGGACCGCAGCGCAGCCTGCTGGGTGGACAAAGAGGTTTTCGACCCTGTCCTCCACCAGAGCATGCCCAGCAACCTGGTCACTTCTACCGACGACGGCTGCGTGGATGCTCCGTATCTAGAGGAACGGGGCATTAGCACAGCCTTCGTGACAGAGAAGAAGGAGTTCGACGAGAGCACGAAGGCCCTCCGCCACCTCTCTTGCGGCCCCGACCGTTTACTCAAATCTGTCGACAGTTGCGTTGATACGCCGAATCTAGAGCAACAGAGCAATGGCACAGCCCTCGTGACAGAGAAAAAGGCGTTCGGCGAGAGCACGAAGGCCCGCGGCCACCTCTCTTGCGGCCCCGACCGTTTACTCACTTCTATCGACGGCAGCTGCGTTGATGCTCCGAACCCAGAGCAACAGAGCCACGGCACAGCCTTCGTGACAGAGAAGACGGCGTTCGGCAAGAGCGAGAAGGCCCGCCGCCACCTCTCTTGCGGCCCCGACCGCATGCACGGTTCCCCCGCCGAAGCCCCGCCGCCGCGGGTGCGGCGGAGGGACAGCCGGCAGCGCGGCGCGGCCGCGTACGCCGCCTTCGTCGCCAAGAAGAAGGCGTTCGCCGCGTGGAAGAGCACCCTGCCGCCCGCCCCCGGACGGGCGGCGGCGTTCCACCGGCTGCTCGCCCGCCGCCACGGCGCCCCTGCCCTGCAGATCAAGACCCCCGCCGCCCCCGCCCACATCGACCCTTGCGCAACCGTGCTCGAAGCCGCGCCCGGCCTCTCCCGCGACGTCCGCGTCGGCATCAAAAGCATCCAGGGCGGCGTTGGACGGGCGTTGCGTTCTTCCGAAGGCGCCCAGCAGACGGGCTTCGCCGAAGCAGAAGACAACTTCGGCGACGAGACCTGCTGGGAGGCAGCGGGATCATGCGCGCAGCGGGCTGCAAGTGTTGCGGTGTGTGCGTTGGGTGCTCGTTCGCGCCGGCGGCAGATCGAGCAGGCCCTCGCGTTGTCGGGACAGGACGCAGCAGTCAACTGGCTGACAGAGGACCGAGAAGAAGGCGGTGCGGGTGCGTCACACACCAGCGAGCGGACACGAGCCGAAAGTGCTAAGGAGTGTGCATTGGGCACCCGTTTCCGCCGGCGACAGATCGAGCAAGCTCTCGCGTTGTCGGGACAGGATACAACCGAATGGATGACGGAGGACCCAGAAGACGACAGCGCGAGCTACTCGCTCACGACGGGTTCACACACCAGCGAGCGGACGCGGGCTGAAAGTGTCACGGAGTGCGCGTTGGGTACCCGTTCGCGCCGGCGGCAGATCGAGCGGGCCCTCGCGTTGTCGGGACAGGACGCAGTCGACTGGCTGACGGCAAGGAACCGAGAAGAAGACGAAGCGAGCTTCTCACCCACGACGGCTTCACGCACCAGCGAGAGGACGTGGGCTGAAAGTGGGAAGGTGCGTGCGCTGAGTACCCGGTCGCGCCGACGACACATCGAGCAGGCCCTCGCGTTGTCGGACCCCCGGCAGGATGCCGTCGACTGGCTGACGGCAAGAAACCAAGACGACGACGGAGCGAGCAACTCGCCCACGACAGGTTCACGCGCCAGCGAGCGGACATGGGCTGACGGCGACTGGTGTTCTTCGGGTTCGCCTTTGCACCGGCCGTACACGAGGCAGGGCCACCCGTCTGAGGATGCGGTGCCCGCGTCGGGACGGTGCACGGAAAGCGGCCAAGAAGAAGACGATGCCACACCTCGGCCGGAGCCCACGAAGGCATGCGCGGCCGGCGACGCAGGCAGGAAATCTTGGCTGGGCTCCCGGCTGCGCTGGCGGTACGAAAGGCAGGACGCTCTCTGCGCGCCCGGCGATCCCGGCGGAGAGCGCCCGTTGAGCCGCGCGAAGGAGCGCCGAGGAGAAGCCCAGGAGGCCGCCCCTCAAACAGCGTGTCGCGGTCGCACCGAAAGCGACCCCAAGGCAGAAGCCGCCCGGCGCCAGTCCAGCCGCGCGAAAGAGGACCCACGAGACGACCCGCCGCGACCAGCATCGGCAGCCCGTTGCAACGAAGCCATGCCGAACGCCCGCAGGCCTTGCGCATTCGACGACACGGAATCGACGGGTGAAACCGACACAAGCCGCAGCTGCGCTCCGAGTCTTTGCATGCAACACGGCACCCCTCGGGAATGCGAAGAAACGACGTCGACATGCGAACGGAGCGCAACACACGAAGAGAGCCGAAGCGCGTCGACTGCGCCCGCGGCGCGCAGCAACACGGCGTCGACGGGAACAACCGCAGAGGACCCCCGCCTCCTCCGCCGGCAGCAGCGGCTGGATGCGAGGGAAGACCTCCGGCGCCGGTACGCCCGGAAGACTGAAGAGGCCGAGGAGCTGGCGCGGCGGGCGGAGGAGGCGGCGGAGCTCGAGGAGAAGGACGCGCAGCGCCGCCGGCAGCGCGCCCTGCGCCTCGCCCGCGACGAAGCGGAGCGGGCCGAGGCCCTTCGCCAGCGGCGGCGGGCCGCGGCCGCGGCCGCCGCCTCCGCCGCCGCAAGGCACTCGCGGCTGCGGACCCTCAGGTTCCACGCGTGGCAGCCCTGGCGCCGCCACGTCGCCGCCTGCCGCGCCGCTGCCGGCTCGGCCACGGGGCACTGGCAGGTCGCCGTCAAACGGCGGTGCTTCGGCCTCTGGTCGCAGGGAGTGGCGCAGTGGAAGCAGGTCCGATTCCTTTGCTTCGTCGTGCGTTGCGTCGCGGCGCTGCGGTGCCTGCAGAAGGCGGCGCTCCGCGCGTACGTCCGGAGGTGGAAGGGAGTGGTCCGGGCCCGCAGGGCCGACGAACTGGAAGCCGGGCGGGTGCACCGCTTGCGGGCTCTGCAGAAGTCGTGGCGCGCCTGGGGGGCGAAGTTGGAACGCGTCGTCGTGCACCGCGCAATCGAGCAGGCGAAGCAAGCCGACGACCTCGCCGCGACCTTCCGCAGGAGGAGGGCTCGCCACTCGCTGCTGGTCTGGAAGCGCAAAGCCGACATGGCCAGCGAGGCAAGCCAGCGCCTGCGCTTCCGGCAGCGCATGATGAACGCCCTGTCGGGGCTAACCCCGGTCCCCAATCCTTAAACCCCAAGCGCGAAAATGGGAAACAGCGGGGTCTCTCCTTGGAAACAAGCACCTGTTTCTTCCTCTCGAGGGTGTGTTCCGAAATGTAATCCTGCGCAACGAGCGATCGAACGCCATACTGAAAATCCTGTTACAGCTTACACTCCAGTCCGTAATTAATCAATTTCTAATTCGTAAAGACCGCCAAAACCGTGAATAAATAATTTAATTCCTTCACGAAACAGAAATTCGTGAAATTCAGCTTCATGATTTACAGGCCCGTCCCCCCGACCTCTTGGCGCTAGCAGGTGTCAGGCAGCAGACTCGAGCAAAAATAAATAAACATATCCCAGAAGCGCCCGTCTGAAAAACAATTAATTCCTTCACGAAATAACTCTTCGCAAAATACAATTCCACAAGATATTACTTGATTAATTACGGACTTAGTGTACATGTCTGTGCTTCCCTAATTCAAGGTATACAGGCGAAAAAGGAGAAGTTCTACCCGACTACCCACTCGAGAAGGCGCCGCAACATTGCAAAATCACAACGGAAGCATGTTCTGCAGCTCGCGGGAAGCGTGGGTTTTGTGCCTGGTCCCCCGTCTAGCCTCCGTCGAAATAATTCTCACTGTCCTCGGATTGGATCCGCCGGGCGATGCTATCTCCTCTCTCTTATTCCGCCCCCCGTTTGTCAAGCTTCGCGGAAAAGGAAGCATTATGTTGCTACGCTTTTCCATGAAGGAGTGTCACCCGCCTCACCCCCTTCTATCCGGGTGTGTTTTGCTGCCTCGTTTTGTAGAGCTTTTGTTTCATTTTTTATGGAGACTAGATTCCTCCTTGTTAGAGCTGAAGTAGAAGTAGAACTGCTTCATTCCTCCGTTTCCTTCTTTTGATTGCCACAGCCAGGGGAAGTGCATAAGAGGCGCGTCGCCAGCATTGGACTTCGCTTGACGACAACTGATTCGCCACTTCCTCGTGCGAGGGAGTCTCGGAACAGGACTCAAAACTGTGATTCAGGCGGTGACTGCTGACCATGCTGCTTGCGAAAACGTTTGAATTGGTGCCGACTGAGATTCTTTGCATTCTAGCCTCTACTTACTATCACAGTGCATCATGCAGCACCACTGTACGGAGTCTCCCCATCCCTGTTCCCTGGAGCTGCAGTTGAGAGTTGTCTGGGGCTGTCTCACAGTTTGTCAAGAGTTGGACAGTATGTGTGTAAGAGGCTTGAAGCACTCGACGAGGCTTCGATGCAGTGTCTTTCAATACGTGAAAGCGAACTTACATATACAGCAAACCAGAACTTCGCAAAACGCAGGAACAATCGGTGACACCACACCTGAAACACCAGAAAGGAAAGAGAAGGAAAAGAAAGCAACCAAAGAAAGTCTTCTCGCTCGAGTAGCGCCAGCACACCTGCGTCGTGGTCCACAGCGCAGAGGCGAAAAAAGAAGGAGACAAACGCGAAAGGGAAGCGTCGCCGAGGGGGAGGTGGGATTCAATCAAAAAAACGCAACAACAGCCCCCCCTTCGCAAAGAAGTTACAATTTCGGAGCTCGAAGTACAGCGATTTGTGCAGCCCCGGAACCACGATCCTTGGGCCAGAAGCGGGTTCTCGACGATGCCTCGCCAGCCGCCCACAGCTGCCATCCCGAGTAGCGTTACCACCGATAACCTCCCATCGTCCGTAGGCGTAGGCGTCTCCCCTTTCGGCACCTCGGCATGTCTACCGTTTACCCCCTTCTCTTCAAAGACTTTGCTATTGTGCATTTTCTTTTTCGAAGAAGACTTGATGCTAGCATCAAGCATAGTAGCGCCTGAACATGAAACTAAGGGGTTCCCCCAGAAACTAGGCTCACATCGCTGTCCACTTACACTGATGATGGCTTTGTGTGTTCGTGGGAAATACAGTGCAGTTAGGACCGGTGATCACTTAGTCCTTCCCAGCACGTTCTTGCAGCCCCAGAGAAATTTGAACTCTGTACCGCGAAGATAGGCAATATTATTTCTTCTTAAAAGTATGGTGTAATTCCCTTATATCCCAACACTTGAAATTTTGTTCCCTTATATCCCAGATTGCCTTGGGATATAAGGGAACAAAATTTGTTGTCCCATTGGGATATAAGGGAACAAATTTTGTTGACCACAGAACCTGGCCAGACCAGTCAGTCCGACCAGCCTGGACAGACCAGCCAGCCTGGACAGCCTGGACAGCCTGACCAGACCGGTCAGTCCGACCAGCCCGGACTGACCAGACAGCCTGGACTGACCAGACAGTCCGACCAGCCTGGACAAACCAGACAGCCTGGACAGCCTGACCAGACCAGTCAGTCCGACCAGCCCGGACTGACCAGACAGCCCGGACAGCCTGGACAGACCAGACAGTCCGACAAGCTTGGCAGGCTGGAGGCTGGAGCCTGACCAGTCTAGTCCGGCTGACCCAGAGTCCGACCAGCCTGGACTGCCTGACCAGACCAAGCCCTGGCGGTTGGTGCTGCAAGATCAACAGGAAGGGTGGGTCTTCTAGGTCCTTGGTTTCTTTCAATGGGAAGAACGGGAACAAAATTAGTTACCCAATGAACAGATGCAGAACCTGTCCTGCTGTAGGAAGGTACAAGGTTGTTAAAAGTCCACACGAATCACAGGAGGTAGAACATGATTCATGGATTAAGTTTGAAAGTACGAATCACAGGACGTGGAACATGATTCGTAGGACCGCTGAGCACAAAGTTACCAAGTTTTCAAAACACCGCAACGGAGCAGGCGCCCGGCAGGCAATAGGCTCGGTCAGGACTGATCCCTCACACCGAAGTGATCACGGGTTGCCTTGTGAGCGTAGATGCGCGGGGCTGAACTCAGGCTGCATGAGTGGGTTTTGTCAGGTAACAATGGCCCTCCACACCGGATCTCAAGAGTAAGCTTCGTTTCCAAAAGTCGTGATCAAGTCTGTATACCCACAGAAGGCGCGAACTTAACGCAAGGACCCTTCAGACGTGGAACGCATTGGTCAGAAAAGCAAACACCGCAACGGAGCAGGCGCCCGGCAGGCATTAGGCTCGGTCAGGACTGATCCCTCACACCGAAGTGATCATGGGTTGCCTTGTGAGCGTAGATGCGCGGGGCTGAACTCAGGCTGCATAGTGGGTTTGCGGAACTGCCGTAGCATCGATCAGCGAGTAAACGTATCCATCCCTGGCCGTGGCGCTCGATGGCTTCGGTAAACCGCATCGCGTATACAGACGAGACTTGACTCCGTACTTAGAGAGCGAATTCCGTCGATCATGGTGCAGATGACTTTACGCAGGACGATGCAATATTACCCCTCCCTTCCCTCTTTGCCCTCCCGAAAAGAAAAGGCGTCGTTGAGCAGAGTGTAAAAAAGGATACGGGTGCACGAGCACGCGGGGCTCATGCAGATGGAAAAAATCGGCCAATTTATCCGTAACGTAAAACACGCAAACTTGCAAGAAGCTGCAGCGCAACCGGATGCGAAGTAGGGCAGTGCTAAACATGTGCTGACTGCTTCCAGAATTGAAATTGCTGGTGCTGGTCCTGCTGCCAATCTTGTTACGACGGTTGCTTCCTCTTCCTCTGGCCGCATGACCACAAGGGCCGAAGTGGCAGTGACATTTGAGAAATTGAAACCTCATTTTGGAGGTAAACGCAGCCTCAGATTTGGAAGTTTTTTGTTTCAACGGCACCAAACGTCCCCGAATAGTCACTTTGACCCCCGGGAAAATTTTGGGGTCCCCCAAAAATCGTCATGACCACAAATTTTGTTCCCTTATATCCAATTTCACTTTCGAAAATAGAAAGACTTTTTCTTTTGTAAAATATAGCCTATTTTTTGGTGACTGCATAGATGTGAAAGAAAGCTCATAAAATGATAAATCGAGGTAAAAAGTGAGAGCAGCAAAACTTACGCTATTTGTGCGCCGATGGTTTTAGGATTGACGAGGCCGAACATGCGTCGAACGTGTTGATTTTTACGTTGAGCTCGTCACAGTTATTGTCAAAGTCAGCGTCTTCCTCGTGAACAATGTGGGGAGGAAGCCCCGAAACACCAATGCATTCTTGGCGGCCCTGTTGGCTCAGTGAAAGCAGGCGACCTCGCAAGTTCGAACGGTGCTGTTCTGTTGCATGTGTTGGGCCGCCTCTTTTGCAACGCTGAAAAGCTGTCGCAGCGAAGGAAAATGTTCGTACTCCTCACATTCCTCAGTCGAGACGGCTACTGGAAGCGCTTCGTTGCAATGGCGTCCGGTGCAGATATGCTGGGTACAGCTTGGCCGGTCCGCCCCGGATTGCTGTCTACCGCGTCGGTAGGCGAGGAGCCTGCGAAAGCTGGAACAGAGCCTGGATCACCTTTTCCTTGGTGATCCAGGCTCTGTTCCAGCTTCTTCTTTTTCTTCGTTTCTGGAACTACGAGAAAGTCACTGATCCTGTGCTGCTTGATTTCATGCCGAATCAAACGGTCACCAGCCTATCTGTTGTCCCAGAATACGGTTTGTCAGAAACCAACCTCTCGCGCAACCTGCACCAGAGCCTTCTTTCCCGCACGCTGCTTTCTTCCATGCTAATCCTTGTAGTGCGCCTGAGCGTTTTCAGACATGTCAGCGACAGGCTTGTCGTCTTCTTTGTCACTTGGCACGTCGTAGGTCCGGGTTCGAACTCGCTCTCTTCGTCCTCTTCTGCTTCTTCTACCTCACTTGCAGTGGACAGTTCTTTTTTTCTCTGTCAGAAGAAGAAGACAAATTTTCGGGGGGGAACAAAGACTTTTTTTATGTAAAATTTGCCACCTGTTTTCTAGACCAAGCACGTGCACGCGGACTAAGGTAGGGACACCGCGCGCAGTTCAGAAGACCAAAACCTGCCAGGCACCTTGTTTATTATGAAAGACAAGCATGCCAAAGAGACCAAGATGCGACTCTTCTGAAGAGACGTACTACAAGGAATAGTTGACTAGAGCTCTTGAGTTTCTGCTAACCACGATTTGGGAGAGTCGGGAGAACCTACAAAGCTAAAAGCAGGACCGACCCCCCCGTTCGTGAGAAAAAGCGAAGAATACAAACACCTTCTTTTTTTTTACATAAGCGCCAGCTTGAAAGGAAATGCTCGACGATGCTGCCCGACAAAGAACAGAAGGGATCCCAAGTGCTGTAACTACCGAACCACGTGTTGAACGGACGTGAGGTCATGCGGGTCTACCCCTACACGACAAATCACACAAACACAACAGGTCAAAGTCCTGAGTGAGAAAACAACACACGGTGGTGTAAGCGAAGAACAAATCAGATTGTGTTTGTATTGTATTTGCCCCTTACCTCTATATTTCCCCCCTTTCATTCGGAGTCGAAGCAGCTACGTCGAGTATTTCCATCTGTCTTTGTCAAGAACTGCGACTCAACTATTCCTCACATCGTCGGTTATCGTCGTTCGTGTGGAAGCCCCAACGGAATGGAAATCCTCCGCGGCCAAACAAGAGAAACCATCGACCACACTTCACAATCAGGTGTTCGGGCCGTATACAGCCAATGCGCCGTCAACTTCCCTTTGGGATGAACCAGAAGAACAAGAAGGGTATGCACATGAATCCGGGTGAACTAGACGTGAGCCTTCGCGGTTGCGTGTTGTCAGGCCTGGTGGCATTGTAACGTGAGTGCCTAAAACCTTTTGTATAAGTACCTGCTTTGTAGGAAATACTTGAGGAGACTGCCCTTTGCAAAATCTCGAAGGAGGTAAATGTGCTGCAGCCCACGCGAAACACAGGTACAAAAAAAAATCTGGGCTTAGTGGCGGGCGCAAGCGTTCAACAAAAAACACCCACTTTGGGACAGCGGATTATTACCCGGGCGGGCCAACTGCCCACTACTTTCGCCAAATTTTTGGTGGGTGGGTCCCCCCCCCCCTCTGGTGGGAATATTTTTTCCCCAAAACTGCATGAAGATTTTCCGACGGAAACCCACTGTTGCATCAATGTAATGGCCCAAATCTGACCGAAAACCGCTGTTACATCAATGTAATGGCCCAAATCTGGCGGAAAACCACTGTTACATCACTGTAATGGGCCGGATTTCACAGAAAACCACTGTTACATCAATGTAATGGCCCAAATTTGACGGAAAACCACTGTTACATTGATGTGATGGGCAGAATCTGACGGAAAACCACTGTTACATCAATGTAATGGCCCAAATTTGACGGAAAACCACTGTTACATTGATGTAATGGGCAGAATCTGACCGAAAACCACTGTTACATCAATGTAATGGCCCAAATTTGACCGAAAACCACTGTTACATCGATGTAATGGGCAGAATCTGACGGAAAACCACTGTTACATCAATGTAATGGGCCAAATTTGACCGAAAACCACTGTTACATCAATGTAATGGCCCAAATTTGACGGAAAACCACTGTTACATTGATGTAATGGGCAGAATCTGACGGAAAACCACTATTACATCAATGTAATGACCCAAATTTGACCGAAAACCACTGTTACATCGATGTACTGGGCAGAATCTGACGGAAAACCACTGTTACATCAATGTAATGGGCCAAATTTGACCGAAAACCACTGTTACATGAATGTAATGGGCAGAATTTGACCGAAAACCACTGTTACATCAATGTAATGGCCCAAATCTGACCGAAAACCACTGTTACATCGATGTAATGGGCAGAATCTGACGGAAAACCACTATTACATCAATGTAATGACCCAAATTTGACCGAAAACCACTGTTACATCGATGTAATGGGCAGAATCTGACGGAAAACCACTGTTACATCGATGTAATGGGCAGAATCTGACCGAAAACCACTGTTACATCAATGTAATGGGCAGAATTTGACGGAAAACCACTGTTACATCGATGTAATGGGCAGAATCTGACGGAAAACCACTGTTACATCGATGTAATGGGCAGAATCTGACGGAAAACCACTGTTACATCAATGTAATGGGCCAAATTTGACCGAAAACCACTGTTACATGAATGTAATGGGCAGAATTTGACCGAAAACCACTATTACACCAATGTAACGGGCCGAATTTCACAGAAAACCACTGTTACATCAAAGGCGCAAAAACTGAAAAAGACAGTTTTTTGAACAGTCGGCCAAGAATGAAAGGTTTTTTTTTTTTTTTGCCAGAGCTCCTGTGGTTGATGCAGTAGTACCTTGGGTACCAAGCTCTGACGACCCGGGTTCGAACCCCGCAAGTAGACTTTTTTCGGTTTTCGTGCCACTTTTCGAAAAATCCGGATTTTGGTCATTTTAGCCGATTTAGTGGTTTTCGGTCAAATTTGGCCCATTACATTGATGTAACAGTGGGTTTCCGTCAAATTTGGGCCATTACATTGATGTAACAGCGGTTTTCCATCAGATTCTGCCCATTACATCGATGTAACAGTGGTTTTCCGTCAAATTTGGGCCATTACATCGATGTAACAGCGGTTTTCCGTCAGATTCTGCCCATTACATCAATGTAACAGAGGTTTTCCGTCAAATTTGGGCCATTACGTTGATGTAACAGTGGGTTTCGGTCAAATTTGGGCCATTACATTGATGTAACAGCGGTTTTCCGTCAGATTCTGCCCATTACATCAATGTAACAGTGGTTTTCCGTCAAATTTGGGCCATTACGTTGATGTAACAGGTCAAATTTGGGCCATTACATTGATGTAACAGTGGTTTTCCGTCAAATTCTGCCCATTACATTGATGTAACAGTGGTTTTCGGTCAAATTTGGGCCATTACATTGATGTAACAGTGGTTTTCCGTCAGATTCTGCCCATTACATCGATGTAACAGCGGTTTTCCGTCAGATTCTGGCCATTACATCGATGTAACAGTGGTTTTCGGTCAAATTCTGCCCATTACATTCATGTAACAGTGGTTTTCCGTCAAATTCTGGCCATTACATTGATGTAACAGTGGTTTTCGGTCAAATTTGGGCCATTACATTGATGTAACAGTGGTTTTCCGTCAAATTCTGGCCATTACATTGATGTAACAGTGGTTTTCGGTCAAATTTGGGCCATTACATTGATGTAACAGTGGTTTTCGGTCAAACTTGGGCCATTACATTGATGTAACCGTGGTTTTCGGTCAAATTTGGGCCATTACATTGATGTAACAGTGGTTTTCGGTCAAATTTGGCCCATTACATTGATGTAACAGTGGTTTTCCGTCAGATTCTGCCCATTACATCGATGTAACAGCGGTTTTCCGTCAGATTCTGGCCATTCCATCGATGTAACAGTGATTTTCGGTCAAATTTGGGCCATTACATTGATGTAACAGTGGTTTTCCGTCAAAGTCTGCCCATTACATCGATGTAACAGTGGTTTTCCGTCAGATTCTGCCCATTACATCGATGTAACAGTGGATTTCGGTCAAATTTGGCCCATTACATTGATGTAACAGTGGTTTTCCGTCAAATTCTGCCCGTTACATTGATGTAATGGCCCAAGTTTGGGCCATTACGTTGATGTTTTTTGGGGAGGGGCAGTGCAACTTGGACCTGATAGAGCCGTACCGTTCGGCCGGGGGGCAAAGCCCCCCGAACCCCCCCTTATTTCGACTTTCCAGAACAAACCAAACCCGTACATTTCAGCTGTGTATGGCGGTGTCGGAAGCCAAGAAGGCAGGTGGTGAAAATGGAAACTGAAAAAAAAAAAAAAAAATCCCGCGGGCTCGGGAGATTTGGGGGTGGGTGGGTCCCCCCCCCCCCCCCCCCTTTGGGCGGGCAGTTGGCCCGCCCGGGTAATAATCCGGCGTCCCTTTGTAGTTGTATTGTTTTCTCCCTCTCTAGCCTCCGTCGGAATGAGCACAAGGCAGTCCCTCGAGTATTTCCGAAGTTCACCAGGTTGTATCCGTACCTGTCACGATGCTAATGTTGGATGAACTGAAGAACGCGAAGGGGTAAACTGAGGTAAGACATCGTTGAACGACGCCACCGGTCTTGACGTTGATGTTGTGTGCAACCCGGAGTACCTGGTACAGTGAGTCTTGACAGACTCCAGAGACTAAGGCACACCAACCTCCAAAAATGCTCTATAAACACCAGGTCTAGCGGCAGCAGCACCGAAGTGGTCCAGCAAGCGTCCGCCTCGGCGGCGCAAGCCGCCGCCCCTCAGCCGCAGAAGCCGGTCATGAAGGACGCGTCGACGTCGACGGCGACGTTCCCGAAGGCAATCACCGCGCCAGCGCTCGACTCCGCCGGCTTTTACCAGTGGCAAGACAACGACGCCGGGGGCCTCCTGGGATCCGCGACGTCACTCGGTATCGTCCACATTCTTTTGGGCCTCCTCTAATCGAGTGTCCTTCTTCGGTTGGACGGTGCTCGCATAGGCGAGAAGGTTGTTGTGGTGCCTCGAGTTCTCCTGGCTGATGCGGTCGATCACCTTATCCACAACGAATGGTTCGAATGGGAACGGTTGGACGCTCTGGCAGCAGATTGTCATCGTCTCCCCAGTCTTTCTCAGTTTACACCGCGAAGAAACAGTCTAAATGCAGCGCATACGTCTACACGGTGGGTAGTGCTGTTGGAATTGCCAACCGTTTGGCGTTTGGCAAAAGTCTTGGTTGGTGTGGAGGAGTATAAGCCCTCCACGACGGGTTCCCTGCCCCAATGGGGGCCCGGGGTGGCTCGCACAGGGCGGCACCGCGGCTCGCGCTTTTATAAATCTACGAATGAATATATTTCGACGACGAAGACGCTGAGGTCCCGGTATTCTCAAGCGACCCTGGGAAATGAACACACGTTCAGTGTACGTCGCTGGCGAGTCGCAAGCCTATGGTTTACTGTGGGAATTGGAGCAAAGCGCATGGCAGGATGAGCACCTACCCGAACCAACCCCAGAAGAGTTTGGGATGAGGCGGGGTTTCAAGTAGACAGTCACTCCGGCGTTACTGAACAGACCAAACCCAGCAGGGTCAAAGAATGTCAGTCTCACCTTCCTTATTCTTTTTGCATCTTTGAACACACCCGACACGAAGAAACCCGGCGGTGGGCACCCTGCGTTTCCGGCTGTATGGAGCCCCCTCTCCCGCAGACGGACAGCTGCCTGTGCTCTCGCAGCATGGGTGACCCTGGCTGTAGCGAGCTACGTACAGATTGAGACTCATCCCCTTCTTGCCGACAAGCAGGTTCTCTAAAGATCTAGATTTCTGGACCACCTGATGTCACGGGCACGGACTTAAAAGACCGAACACGGTTCAGACCACGCTCTTGCGTTCCCTCCCAGTAAACAACTAAACTACGGCTTGTTGGATCCTTGCGAACAATACACGCAACAAACGGAACACCCAAAGCCAACACAACACTGCCGTGCGCAACAAGCCCAACGAGCACGCACAACGTACCCAAGAAACTAACTCCGACAGGCGACGTTGGCGATGATGACACCCTGCCTGCCGCCGTAGTGTCCGCACCTGCGCACACGAAGGAATCCTCTCCTTTCGCTGGCTGGCCACAGTATGCTTCTCCACCTGGCTGATGATTTACGTGCAAGTCTGACACACTGATTACCACCCGGAGAAAGTGTCCGATTCTCTTCCCCGACGCTCGGCGCTTTCGGCTTGACTAAGTGTGCCGACTCGAAGTGACTGGTTGCAGATACTGGGGCCCATGGGGTGATTCACCTATTTTTTAGCACAAAAAATCACAACTTTTCGTCGTCTTGTTGCGTTAGTGGGGAGTCATTTGCAAGCAAATGAGTACCACACTATGCTAGCTTTTCGCTACGTGACTCCAGAAGGGTCACTTTTTCCGCGCTTTCGGCGCGGCGCAACTCTAGTCGGTTGCAACTGTTGTTGGCAGTTGCTCACGATCTCATAATCCGAAAAGGAATCGGAGTCTTCGCTTTCTCGTTTGCGCCGATAGGCACGCCGCGATGCGGAGGACGTGAGTAGCCGGGAAGAGCCGGCGGGAGGGCGCGTTCGTTGTGTGACCCGTGGAGGGTCGGAACCAGAAATGCATCGCAGGAGCGGTGTACTCTCGCGAGTGGTGCAACAGAAAATGGGGAATGGGTGACGGCGTATGCGAGTTCTGCGACGGTGGGACGCCGGGGACCCTGCTACACTATTTCTGGGAATGCCCGCAGGTGGGTCAATCTACGCTGCCGACTCGACGTCGCAGGAGTGGCGGCACAGAATATGCCCCTATGCCTGAGCACACGGGGGATTCCCCCCATCGGAACCCCGCCGGTACTCGTGGAGAGGGTCCAGAAGCTGATCGGGACCATCTCCATCGAGATGGCGCAAGCGCAGCGCAATATCGCGACGACGCGCCCCTGGGAGCTTGCCTCCGCCGCGGCAGGGAGATATGACGTTGAGCTGGCAAGGGACAGCCGTGAGCTCCTCACGAAGCAGATCAGGACGCGCTTCGCGGCGACGCTAGTCTACTGGCTAAGGAATCTACGTTGGGTCAACACCCCCCCTCTCCTACGACCGGCGTGGAACTCGCTTTGGGTTTTGAGGCCTACACGCGATCCAAGCTGCCTGGGGAAACGTTTGCCGAAAAAGGGTTGCAGATAGGATATCTAGCACGAGCCATCAACGACCTAGGCTTTGCTGACACGGGGGCCTCAGCCTTCCCCGGGAAGTGGCGACAGGGTGTATGCTCTTTAGGCTGGCGAAGCTAAGTTCGGGCGATGCTTAGTTCGAGGTGGGAGTCTAGAGTCCCCGAAGTTCAAAGTAGGACTATAGACCTTGGCCAAAGCCATTTTGGGTCTCAGCCATCGATCGTCGGTGCCTTCGAGTCATTTCTCCTTGTTCTCGGATCTCGCATCACGCCATCGGCCAGAGAGTGCAAATGGATATTGAGGAGGAAGGGCCACCAGAGGGCCACCGGCAGCATTATGTGGTCAAACGAGCTGGGTGGGCCTCGGCGGCCGGACAGACGATTTTTCTCAAGTTATCAAGGGCCTGAGGGGGGGGGTGGGGTGGGGGGGTGGGGGGGGGGGCCAGGAGGGGTAAACCAGGGCCTATGGAGGCCGTACCCAAGCAGTACCAAGCTGTGAAAAGCTACGACGAGATCCGCGGCCGTCCTTGCTTCGCCGAACTCCTGCGGGCGGACCGGGCGAGGTGGCCGTCTTGCACGCGTGTGCATGGGGTTATTGTCGAAGGAATGCGGGTGGAGGTCGCGGCCCTTCACCGCCTCATGGCGGCGGTGTACACTGCACGCGTGGAGGCGGAGCGACGCCGCCTCTCCGCGGTGCAACCGATGCACCCCTGGCACGCAGCTGCGCCGCTGCCGGCGGTGCAACACCTGTTCAACTTCGACCGCCTTCCGGATGAGCCGCCGAGATGGCCGTACGGCGGCCGTGCGATGCGGGCGCTCAAGGGCTGGCTGTCGGCACTGAGGTGGACCGACGCGGGCGAGGTGTCGTGCGTCGAGCTGGCAGTGGACTTCGAGGTCCACACCGGGGTCGACGTCCCTGCCCCCCCGGGAATACGAAGGCTCGCCGCCAACCAGAGGGGGAAGACCCTCTGGACGATGCTGTCGACATTGTGCCGCCTGTGCCGAGACCTGCAGCTGCCGTCGCCGTTGCCTGCCGAGCGGAAGGTCCGGGTGGGCTCGATGAGGACCCTGGGGGCGCCGATGCTGTGGGGGGGATTGACACCTCGCCCACGCTTCGCCGGGGGCGAGGAGACGCACGGGGTGCTGGAGGCGAGCTTTCCGCGGGCAGCTGCCGGGGACGGGAAGAACTGGGGCGGGGACGTGTTCCCGCAGTACGACGCGGCGCGGCGGGCACAGCGTTCGCTGCGCTGGGACGTGCCCACCCCTCTGCCGCAACGCCCGCGCCTTCCCGTGCTTGTACCGGCTGCGCAGGCGGACCCTCTGCTCCGCACGCAGTCGGTCTGCGATGCCTGCGCGAAGCAGAAGTGCGCGGTGTGCACTGGCATGCGAAGAAACTACAGCCTTGTAGTTGACCAGTGCTGCCAGGTGCACCACCGCCCTGACGACGGCCTGCGCATTCAGTGCTGCCGGGCGCATCGGCTGACGCGATGTGGGACCTGCCCGAACGCCGACGCGTGCTGCGGACGGGGGCATCACAGGGGTGGTGCTGGCCGCGACGGCAGCAGTGGCGACGGGGGTGGCGGTGGTCATGGCGGCCGCGGCCGTGGCCGCGGCCGCGGCGGCCGAGGCGGCGGAGACGACAGTGACGGAGACGGTGGCGGCGGCCGCGGCACTGGTCGCGGCCGCGCACGCGGCGGCGGTCGCGGCAGCGGTCGCGGCGGGGATCGCGGCGGCGGCGGCGGTGGCGGTCGCAGCCTAGGCGAGAGCGACGGCCTCACAGGCCGGAAGCGGCGCGCGCCGTCCCCACCTGGAACACCTACCAGCCGTGGCCGGAGGAGGCGGACGACGAAGTCGCCCCCGAAGCGCGCCCCCCCGCCAGCAGGCAGGAAGCGACCCGCGCCATGCACCCCCACGGCCTCTCCCGCAGCCGCGCTGCGCGCACGACGACGACGACGCGCCGATCTCGGCGACGACGGCACTGGCCTCGCCGGCCCGAACACACCGCGCCCACCCGGCCCCGCCCGGCCCTCTTCGATGGCAGGCCCTGACTCGGGCCCTTTTACTGATTCTGGTTCCGACCCTCCACGGGTCACACAACGATCGCGCCCTCCCGCCGGCTCTTCCCGGCTACTCGCGTCCTCCGCATCGCGGCGTGCCTATCGGCGCAAGCGAGAAAGCGAAGACTCCGATTCCTTTTCGGATTATGAAATCGTCAGTAATTTCCAAGAACAGTTGCAACCGACTAGAGTTGCGCCGCGCCGAAAGCGCGGAAAAAGTGACCCTTCTGGAGTCACGTAGCGAAAAGCTGGCATAGTGTGGTACTCATTTGCTTGCAAATGACTCCCCACTAACGCAACAAGACGACGAAAAGCTGTGAAAAGTTGTGAATTGATTTGGAATTCTGTGATTTTTTTTGCTAGAAATTAGGTGGATCGCCCCACTTGATTCTGTAGATGACGTGTTTGCTACGAGCCATGCAACATCGGAAACATCGGGCGGCGCTTCCTGAGTATTTATTCTCCCGTCATCGACGCAATCATCATCTATGACAGGGCCGCGGCTCGCACCGCGTAGTAGTACGGGACAGTAGTGGGGCGACCGGATACTCCCCGGATGGCTCTGCACTCTAACTCTCTCTTTCTGTCTCTCGCTTATTTTGGTGATGGCGATGTTGGCGTCCACTGTCCTACCCATGGAAGCGTTCATGACACGGGCCCACTTCTTTTTAATCCTGCGCAATACGTTGAATGATGAGCAACCCGCAAGATTGCTGATAATTTTACAAAAAGGTGTCTCTGGCCGGCGGGGAGCGCAAATGGCCTGGGCGTTCATGTTCAGACTGTCTTTTAATCTTGCGCAATACATTGAAGAGCAACCCCTTCACGCAGGCCGCTGATTTCGCCTTACTCCATGATGGGCTTCCCGTTGATGCCCAGCATGATATACCACCCGATGATGCTCGGGCAGCCGTTGGTGAACCCTCACCTGAACTTAGACATCGCGTCTCTCATGCTCAACAGCCAGCTCCCCCTGAACCCGCTGCAGCAGCAGCAGCACCAGCAGCAGCAGAAGCCGGGCTCCCCCGTGGCTACCGCTGCGGGGGGGTCGCAGCCGCTAGGCGCGGAGGCTGGCGAAGCCGCCGAAGGCGACGCGCCGAAGAAGCGGAGGAGGCGCAGGAGGCACAGGGGGCGGGGCCGCAGGGGCCGCGGAAAAAGCAAAGCCGCGGCCGCCGCGGCGGCGGCCGCCGGCGACGAGTCGGGTGGCGAGCCGCCGCTGGGCGGCGACGACGAGGAAACGGACGAAGAGACGCTGGAGGACTGAAGCACCGAACGACCGAACGAAGCGACGCTGCCGCGGAGCGTGCCGTACCGTCATCACTGGGCTCAGGGGGGTTTTCGACGTCGTCGGGCGGCCCCTCGGCTCCATATCAGCCATCGAGTGGGCCGTCATCACGAAGGTGTCGCAAAGGCTGCAGTAGAAAAGCCCCCAACAAGACTGCCTTCAGCTCTGTGTGGAAAGGCTCCGTACAACACAGCTCTCCATCTGACTGTTCGAAAGCTGCCGTGTTGCTCGAAGCACGCAACCTGGGAGACCACAGTTGATCAGCAGCTAAACCAAACAGCTGAACGACTGTCGTTGCAGCGCACTGCTGCCAGCCTCTGACACGGTCTACGGCAAATATTCCGCTTGACGACAAGTCCGCCTTTGTGTCCGAACCGACGGCGCACTGGAAAGGCTGCAGCTTATGACATCTTTGTACAGCAGCGCTGAACTAGTTTACCTAGGGCTATGGCCATGTATTAACCATCATTGACCAGTGATTCACCCATCATCGACAGGCCATAATTGGTCATCGACTAGCAACTGACAGTTGTTGATTGGCTGTTTTGCCATTGAACTGGCCCCACCGGCTGGCCATCGAAGGCGTTGGCCTCTCAACTGCTGCCCGTGGCCCGAGCACGGAAGGGTCGAAAAACGTGAGACCGTGTCGTATCTCACGCGGCTCTTGCTGTCGCTCTGCCGCGCATGGATGGCCTGATTGGAAAGCGACGTAGCTACGCACATCAAGTAGGACGGGCACCCTGACTGTCCTACCTGATTTCCCTGACGCG
Organism: Diplonema papillatum; assembly: GCA_030068145.1. Classification (NCBI taxonomy): domain Eukaryota; phylum Euglenozoa; class Diplonemea; order Diplonemida; family Diplonemidae; genus Diplonema; species Diplonema papillatum. The sequence continues at coordinate 172,551 of JAPJBO010000075.1, read as the reverse complement.
GGTTACATCTCCGGACGTTTTTCCTGTGCTCGGTGCAATGGGTGGTCCTGCTGTGACGAGAGCTACGAACAACTGCCTGGCAAACCAGATTCGTATCACTGGACGACGCCAAACCCGTTTATCCTCAGGACGTAGCCTTCGCTCGATGGAAGCTGAAGTTTCCCACCAAGGTGTTAGCCGCCGCCGTAGGCAGCGCAGTCGCGAGAGAGAAGAGGGCCCGCAGCGTTACAAGGCGGCGATCCCCCGCGAGACGAGCTCACCCGCCGGCCAGAGCGCCCGCTGCAGCACCAACTCCGGTGCCGCCGATCACTGTAGCAGAGCCGCAACCTGCAGCGCGCCTCCGGAGCGACTTACGCCCGCCGTAGCAGCACGAAGAGAAGCGAGGAGACCGGAAACTCCCCGGAGAGATGGTCACTGCACTCTAACTCGTCTCTCTCTCTCTCACTGTCCTGTCTGGGGACACTCAGGCTCCGCGCATGATGGTCCGTCTGATGTGTCCGTGGCTTAAAGGACTAGAACACGGCGCGGATGACGTGCTCCGCACACGCGATTCCAAGCACGTTCTTGCGAATCCTCCCCCCTCCCCCTCTCCTTCTTTCCCTGCTTTGTTCTGTTCCGTTACTTCAGTCACATTTCTTCTTTTTCTTCTATTCGCGTGTACGCCACTCGGGCGAATTGGCAACACAAAAGGCTACTCCCAGAGAGCTTCGCTGTGCACGCGGAGGACACCACCCGTCCGTCAAGAGCCGCGACTCGCACCATTCTTTTTTCTTGTGTTTTTCTTTCAAGTTTTTCTCACGCCCCCTACCCCCAACCCCCCTGTTTCCATCCCATTGCAGTTCTGTCCATTTTTAAAAAGCCGTTCTTTTTAATGGGGCTTTCCACGACGGCGCTTGCGACCTCCGAACTGCTTGAGGTACTGAACAACAGGAGGAAGCCGTAGTCCCGGCATCCTCTTGTCGTTGAGACGCTTCGCTTTGCTGGTCGGCAGTGCAGTGACAGCCTTCCCTTCCATCCCTCCCTCCCTTCTTTTCTTTCTCTCTCTCTTTTTCTCCGTTTTCTTTTCGTTCTTCTCGAATCAAGACTTGATCGGCTAGCATCAAAACATGCATGGCGAGGCAGTGTCCTGCAAGGCATGAAACTAAGACTGTCACGCTCCCCCTGTTGCGCTCACCCCGCACCACTTTCCTCGCCCCCCTCCCCCTTTTTTTTGAAAATATCAAAAGGGGTTACGTTAGGAGATTCAGTTTTTGCCGTCGGATCCACCAGCTCTTTTCAGTGTGATCATGCAGAGTAGGGGTGCACTGAATTGGGTTGCCTGCAGGCATACCCCCGTGTTGCTTCTTTTTTGCGACAACCAATTTCTGCTTCCCTGGAGACAGTATTTGTTACAGCTAAAAAGAACGTTGGCAGCGGTTTAACCAGAACACATGTAGGTTAAATCGCACAAACAAAAACCGAAGTAACGAAAGTTAGGTACAATGCGTTGTTCGTAGTAGTTTGCATCGTTAAGCTCCATAAGACTTACCAAAGCAGGCGAGTTTCGCTAGTGCGCACAAAAAAGGTCAACGCGCCGTACTACTTTATTTGAGGATAATGTAAATGCTGCAGGGCATAGTTGAGACCTGTTGAGTTCTGCTCGCGATTGCGGCAGTCGGAAAGCTGAACGGATCATAAAGCAGGACCGATCCCTTTCTTCGGTGAGTAAATGGTAAGCATAAATGGTACCCCCAAAAACCGAAGTAACGAAAGTTAGGTACGCGAGAACTCCGCACAAACTATATTGTCACGGGCCGCGGCTCAGCTATTCCTCCCAAAACCGAGTTTGGAAACCCGAACTTAATCCCTGAACGTATGCAAAGCTGCAGAGAATAGTTGACTAGACCTCTTCTGCTCCCCGATCATTCAGGGGATTTTGTCCCTGTCCCATCCCCCCCCATTTCTTCTTGGGGGTTGTCTCACGGCGAAGCGCGCGAGCTGAGTGTGTTCGCTCTGTGAGCCCCCCCAACGGCAATGAGTTCAGAGTTTACAGAGAGCCAGCTAAAAAAGAATTGCGCTTCGTTGAGCGGGCGCCTCGGTTGACCCCGCGGGTGCGCGCGCGCTCGTTCTTCCAGCAAACATCGCCGGCCCAGGCAGCTTTCCTCGTGGGGTGAATCCTCCCGGGAGATCACCGCGGATGTGTCTACTGGGCCGAGGTCAGATGCCAAGCGGTATTTCTCCGGTTTCATATGGTAACAAACGCGTATGTCATCGTTGAAAAGATACGGTTGACAGCGTATCGTGTCGTACTTATCAACATAAGGACCACACGTGCGTACAAAACAAAATTTTGAACACTACCTGCTTCGTAAGAAATCTTTGAGGAGGCCGCCAGTTGCAAAACCTCCAAGTGTGTGCTACTCACCAGCAATCCCCACCAGCTGCGGGGGGTCTTTTCAAGATGGATACAAGCGGCCGAGGCAGTGGATACCCAACCGTGCAGATGTGCATCAACATCTGCACATGCACGGTATCGAACCACTGCACCTGTGCTCCGTGCAGGAGGCCGGGATGTACCACCTTCTGACAGAATCTGGACCTTTTCGGAGTAGAAGCACACAGATATCGATGAGCGCCGGGTATGCGTACTGAATGAGCGCGCCTGACGAATCCGCTGGAAAAGAAAAGGGGGGAAAAAGAGAGGGAAAATAAGAAACAAAGAGAAAAGAAGCGCAACGAGTGCTGTTGCTCTGGGCGCAACTTTGCTGGTTCTCCGGATCCTCCTCTATCGCCGTTGAAAGAAGAAGTGGGGTCCCACCCCTCCCACCCCCCCCTCTGAGGAAAATAAATTCTAAAAACTTTCGCCTTGCACTCGATGCACGAAGTGACAGGGCAGAAAACTGAAAAGAGGTTTTCTCTATCAATTGTTGTTGTTCAACCTCGATAGTACGCGGACGAAGCATCTGTGAAGAACCCACGCACCATTCGCACAGTTTCTTACCCGTATCATGTTGTGAGTGTCTGATTGCAACCTGACGTTTTGGTTGTCGTCTGTCTATTGCGAAGAACCCACGTACCACTCACACGTTTCTTATCCATAACGTGAGCCGGTCCATCCCCTCTTGATAGACCGTGATAGACCGAAGAATACTGCACCCAATTCGATGCAGCTCTAGGGACTAGGGATGGACCTGATAGACCGTGGTGGACCGTGATTCACTGTGATAAACAGCGGCAGGCACTTCGATGCAGTTTCAAGAGATAGCGACGGACCGGCTCACCATAACGTGTTACAACTGTCTGATTGCAACCTGGCCTTCTGGCTGCCGTCTGCATGCAATCTGTCTGTAGTCGGACTTTCGTCTGACTGCGGTATTCGAAGTGCTGACTGCAAACTGCCTGTAGTCGGACTGTTGTCTGTCAGAGGCCTAGTCTGCTAGTTCGCCAGCACGGTACCGAATTGAAAGCGGCGTGTGTAGGCAAAAAGAACGCTTTTTTCCGTCACACGTCGGGTCCCCGTTTATTCTCTCGCCGAGTGAGCGAGTGACTTCTTGGACTCATCCTCATCCACCAGTCTTCGTCACCATCTTGGAACTTCTTGACAATCTTTCAGAGTTGCAATGGCTTGGGAAGTTCCGCCTCCTCGGGGCAACCTTCCAGACCGTCATACCCGCGCTTGTTTCAGCCCCTTTCTATCTCAAGGGTTGCACCCGTCGAACTGTCCCGCGACGAAGTCATCATCCCCATCCCCCGCGGTGGTGGGGAAGAAGATTTTCCGCCACCCTGGGTTCCGCTCAAGTTCTCGCGAGAGCCTTTCTGGAGGAAGAACGCGGTAAACGTCGCTCAATCGGGCAGCAAAAAAAAAAAAAAAAAAAAGAAAAAAGACAGGCGCTTCGTTTTGTTTGTGCGTGCCGGTTGATCGTTTTCCCACTTGTGTGTATTCAGGTAAGGAATTCTGATCAACCACCAAAACACGCTGCCTACGTCTTTTTAGCCTGCACAATACATTGAAGGGCAACCCACAAGATTGTTAGTACTAAAAAAAAAACTTAGGATATCAATACGTTGTAGTTACCGAGTACTCTACTTGCGCCAACTACAAGAGTCCCCAGCCACGAGAAGAAACGGCTTTGCGGGGCACGGTACCAAGAGGACAGACCGCCACCCAGCACCATGTTGAGGAAGGCCTACCATGTAAGGTGTTGAAAACGGCTGAAACCACCAACGAACGACAACGAAAGGTACCCACCAACCTTTCTAACAGAAACAGTCTAGAAAGAGCGCCAACACGACCCTTTCCACACAGTATTTATTTCACAAACCCCAACTACTTATATACGTTCCCAGTGCTCAACGGCCCCCAGGAGGTGACACCACTGTTTTATCTATCCATACTTCAACCCTCTTGCAACCACCACACTTTGAAGGACGTGTACAAAGAAGATTCTGAATGCCGAGGACACTCGGAGACTCTAAAACCCCGGAGTTTCCAGCGATTTTCTCTGAAATGCAAAAAGCCGCGGGCTTTCGGCGGCGGAAAAGGTTGATACACAACGTACCTAAAGCACGGGTTCCTGTACGCACGGAAGCATACATACAGACGAACCCTAGCACGGCCTCCATTGCCTTGCACCGTTACCCTCGTGTTGAAGCTTCAACCCTGTGTTCAAACTGGTTTCACTGCCCAAAACGTACCGGAATTCTTCCTCCCTGTCTCCATCCTGCCTTCGTCCGTCCGCAATTCAGGTACCAACCACCTCGCACTGCTCGAGCCTCTCCAGGCCAGTGCTGTGAACAGGCGGGCCTCGACTCGACACTGCACGCAAACAGGGCGCGCAGCCGGTGACACACTCGTAGCGCCGGAGTCCTATTCTTTTTTTTTTCCTTCTTCTTTTTCCTCCATCTCGCCCTTTTTTCTTGTCTTTTTTTTGTCTTCATTCTGTGTTCTGTTTTTTCTCTTGTTTTTTTTTTCTTCTTCGTTCACTTTTTTTCCTTCGCACTTTTTTCCTTTTGTTTCTCTTCACCGAGAAACGACGGAAAGGCATAGAAACCACCTTCTGAAACGACTCCCTGACTGGCCGGGATTTCCCATGAAAATTAAAAAGTACTGCCACCACAGCAAATACGATACCCACGCTTACATACTATACTTTAAGGAACCTTTACTCACCCACTTTAAAACCCCGGATCCCTAAGCGAACTTGCACTCTAAAAATGTCCGATTTGGATTGAAATTGGGGTTCATAGTTCCCGCGTGTACGTTTTCTTCTTCAGCGTCAGCTGGAAGAATTCCGCACAAGCATCTGTTGTTGTAGGAAACACTTCAGCCTTCCAAACATGAAGCTCCCACTGGAGTTGAAAAGCGGGTGTCACACCCGCTTTTCGAGCGCAGTTGCGCGCATTTTGGGTGTAGCACACCCGTCTCGGCTCCAGCTTAGCTGCTTCCAGCTTCTGAGGCTAGACTCCACCGTGGAAGTTAGCGAGCGTGAGACGAGTCGCTAAGCGTGTTTTCGATGCCCAGCACCAGCCTTTCCGTCCGCCTTGGTGCTTTTTTTCTCTCTTTTCTTTTTCTTGCAAAACCAAAGATGTCTGCCTCCTGTCGTAGGCGCGGGCGCTATCCCTCCTGTCCGCCGCAGCAGCAGCAGCGTTCTCTGTCTCCTTTCAGCGGCGTACCCGCTACGCACCGACGACCGTGGACGGCAAGAATACTTCGGGTCAGGCAAGCCGCGTTATTGCTCGAGTGGGATAAACACGCAGTCTTTTCCCCTCCGAAGGTTTTATGCGGCGCACACGGCCTCAAGCATGAGTACATGAACCACGTGCATTAGCAGCACCAAGCATGAGTCGTGTAAAGTGCAAGTGCCATGACGGCAAGCGGGCCAAGCATCCATGCGGAGCACCAAGCTCGTGTAGCAGTGTTGTGAGTACACTGAACCACATGAATTAGCATGCACCAAGCAATGAGTCCTGTAAAGTGCAAGTGCCATGACGGCAAGCGGGCACCAAGCATCCATGCGGAGAACCAAGCTCGTGTAGCAGTGTTGTGAGTACACTGAACCACATGCATCAGCATGCACCAAGCAATGAGTCCTGTATAGTGCAAGTAGTAACCTGACCTGTGGAATTGTATGCTGCCAAAAAATGGCTGGTTTGCGGGTTTGGCTCATAGGAAAACCAATAGAAACTGGATTCTGAAATTTGAGTTTTTCAGATTTTTTGTTGTAGGAAAGAAACTTTTTTCTTTGAAGACTATTAACAATTCGAACGACAGGTTTGCCGCTCCAATCCGTCCAGAGAAACAAAGTAGCTTTGAAATTTGAACAGGGAATTTTTCATTGTGACGAACAGACGGACAGACACCAATCCTCCTCATCGGCGGCAGAAAGCGGGCGCCCCGAAACTTTTAGATCCTGGGCGGTCCTGGCTGTTGACGAGCTACGACATGACAAACCCGACTCACACCGCTGTCCGTCCTGTCTGCAGACACTCTTCCGTGCTGATGCCCCAGGACACCTCGCCTGCCGCCGCGCACGCCCAAACCGCCGAGCGCCTGCGGAGGAGCTGCAAGAAGCCGGCGTTTTTAAGGCTGCTTCGAGTTTCAAGGAGCCCGTATTTTTTTTGTGCGAAGCCCAATCGCACGATGTGCTCATCGCCCGCCGGGCGGCTGCTGGTGCATCGCCGGTGAGCACGAAACGACGGAGAGCCTCGATTTAGCAGGTGGTCTGGGACCTAGTGCCCCTCCTGTCTCACAGCACTCAGTAGCTTTCTGAAGTATATCCTCAGCAGGTACATCGCGCGTCCTGAAGACCTTCACAGTAGCAGGATCGCCGTGCTGTATTCGCTGATATGTTGATGTTATAGACAATGACCTCGTTACGCTGAAACATTCCCACGATGAATCGTAAAACTCAAGTAGGGCAAGAACACGGACAGGAAACAGAGGAGCAAGGACTCCCTGGCAACCGACGTGGAACACCGCAAACCCTTCTTACCCCTCCCCTATGTTTCTACTCGGGAAGGGCACCCCCCGGCGCTGCTTCGGTCCTTCCAGCGACGGACGCATAAGGCGGACCATAGGATCCAGCCCGTGCCGATGAGCAGGCACGTGGCGGCGCTGCAGACCAGTGGGCCAAGAGAAGAAGGCCGAGCGGTATGAAGCCGAATGCCCCAAGTTCGAGGCTGGGATGAAGGCTTTTGTAAGCAGTGGAAAATACCTGTGACGCTCCAGGGCCAAGTTCCAAAAGCCGTGATACCACGCCATCATAACCACGATTCGCTGTACAATAAAAGACACACAGCACACGACGCACAAAACCTTCTTCTTTCATTCTAAAGAATTGAACCCGCAGCAGGAAACAAAAAAAAAGCGAACTTTCACTCTAAAAGAAGGCCGAAGACGTTCGATGGTCGGCAAAAAAGAAAACACAAGAGAAGCCGACAGAACTTGCTTAACCACTTATGGACGGAGGGAGGCAGGGTCAATTTGGGAAAAGGGGTGGCTCCATGGCGAATCTCAGGTATCTGTTGGAGCTCGGAGCAGGTTTTTTGCCCGGGTGAAGGACGCATTTCAAAGATTTGTGCCGGATCTTTCCGATACAGCAAACAGCGACCACTTTCGACCATTATTTGGCCTCTCGCCCGCGAACGTGACACCCGCGAACTTTCGTGAGTTAACTACCACTACAGTGGTAGTTCGTCCGGAAGTGGTTAAGGAAGCCGTCAGCAGGCAGAGCTGGCCGGGGGGACCTCGCCGGAGAAGAAGGAGAGTGAATGCTCCTCCGCCGGTTTGGGCATGCGCGGCGAGGCGGCAGGCGTGGTCCTCGGGCGGATCCAGCCTGTGCCGATGAGCAGGCACGTGGCGGCGCTGCAGAAGGCGCTGTGCGACCGGGACCAGTGGGCCGAGAAGAAGGCCGAGCGGCGGAGTGCCCCAAGTTCGAGGCCGGGATGAAGGCTTCTGTAAGCAGTGGAAAATACCTGTGACGCTCCAGGGCCAGGTACCAAAAGCCGTGATACCACGTGTGGTGTCACGCCATCATAATCACACTTGCTATACAATAAAAGACACACAGCACACGACGCACAAAAACTTGTAGAACGTGGGGGGCCCAAGACCACCCTCCACGAAGAAATGTACTTGGTGTCTAGTGGTGTATAGTGCGTTGCTCAGGGTAGTCGAAGGCCTGACAATCACACTAATGCAACAAATTTACACTTGGTGTCGGCCACAAACAGTCCCGGACATGGCTAGCCATAACCCATAACGAAAGCGTGCACTAAATATACAACCCGTAACCACATAGCCCTTTCTTGCTCTAAGAGAACCCATTCATGAACGGTCACACGGAGACCCTAAAACCCCGGAATTTCAAGCGAACTTTAACTCTAAAAAACTTGAACCCGCGGCAGGAAACAAGGCCGAAGACGTTCGATCGTCTGCAAAAAAAGAAAACACAAGAAGAAACAAAAAAGAGAACAAAGCCGTCAGCAGGCAGAGCTGGCCGGGGGGACCTTGCCGGAGAAGAAGGAGAGCGGATGCTCCTCCGCAGGCGCTCGGCGGTTTGGGCATGCACGGCGAGGCGGCAGGCGAGCGGCGTTGTCCTGGGGAGGATCCAGCCTGTGCCGATGAGCAGGCACGTGGCGGCGCTGCAGAAGGCGCTGCGCGACCGGGACCAGTGGGCCGAGAAGAAGGCCGAGCGCTATGAAGCCGAGTGTCCCAAGTTCGAGGCTGGGATAAAGGCTTTTGTAAGCAGTGGAAAATACCTGTGACGCTCCAGGGCCAGGTTCCAAAAGCCGTGATACCACGTGCAGGTGGTGTCACGCCATCATAATCACACAGGCTATACAATAAAAGACACACGACGCACAAATGACTTGAACCCACGGCAGGAAACAAGGCCGAAGACGTTCGATCGTCGGCAAAAAAAGAAAACACAAGAAGAAACAAAAAAGAGAACAAAGCCGTCAGCAGGCAGAGCTGGCCGGGGGGACCTTGCCGGAGAAGAAGGAGAGCGGATGCTCCTCCGCAGGCGCTCGGCGGTTTGGGCATGCGCGGCGAGGAGGCAGGCGAGCGGCGTTGTCCTGGGGAGGATCCAGCCTGTGCCGATGAGCAGGCACGTGGCGGCGCTGCAGAAGGCGCTGCGCGACCGGGACCAGTGGGCCGAGAAGAAGGCCGAGCGCTATGAAGCCGAGTGCCCCAAGTTCGACTCGAGCCAGCTGCTGGCCGGGCTCGACCGCATCCGGCTCCGAACCGAGAAGCAAAGATCCGACGCGGGAGTCCTGCGAGAGCTGATCGCCTCCGAACCGCGCTCGGTGAACTTCGCGATCACACACACCCGGGGTACCTACCGTGTCGGGCTGAAGGCGTTGCGCTCTGTGGGAGACGTCGACTCCGAGATATCGTGGATAGTCGGGCACTACCAGTGCGGGGTCACGTCGCGGGTTGAGCTAGGCGTCCACGGCGTGTATGCCGCGATCCGGAAGTTCGCGTGGCGGCTGGCGTTCCTGCTGGCGTGCGTCGCCTGCGTCTGCTTCGCGTTCCGGCGCCAGCTCGCGGCGGCGCCGGCCGCCGTGTCCGAGACCGTCCGGAAGGCGTCGCAGGCCGTCGCGCACCCGTCCGCGCCCGCCGCCCCCGCGCCGGCGCCCGGGCAGCAGGGGCAAGCTGTGGCCTTCGCGTGCGTCACCGGCATGGCGACCTTCGCCTTCGGCCTTCAAGGTGCCGTCGTGTCGGCTGCGCTCACGTTGTTCTCGGTGCTCTTGACTTCGATCGAACCGCGTTAGGCTGCGTGTCTGTGTATTGTGTGCGTGTGTGCACGCAACAGGAACGCAAGCCGCTGCGCTCGAGTGTGCCACTAGGCATGCCAATCTTCGCCTCCGGCCTTCAGAAAGGGGCAAGGGTGTCGTCAGCGGCTGGATGCTCTTGCCTTCGGTGGAACCGCGGTAGCCTGTGTGCCGTGAGTCAGGAATTGACCGCGGCAGTGTGTTCCTACATCTGTCCTGGCTAGCCACCTTGTGCTTGTCGTTGTGGTCACCCACGTTCGGGTTAGGTCGTGTTGCTCTTGCGTCACGCATACCCGAGGAGTTCTGTCATGTCGGTCGTCGGCGACGTCGATTCTGAGATCTCGCGGATTCAGTCCCGGTACGGTGTTGCTTCCCTTGGTAAATTGCGTGCGAAATGCAACGGTGTCCAGTGCCGCGGCGGCAGCAATCCAGAGGCGTCCTGCTCAGGGACAGGCCGTTGCGGTTTTCGCGTGATCCACATCTTGACATCTCACCTGCCGAACGCGCCGGCCGTCGACCCTTATTTCGAGCGACCTCCCGTGACTGGGTGTGGCTACGAACGATTTCGACAGCACGCAAAAGGAGACGGTGCCATCACGCTACGTACACTTTGCTCGCCGGAGCGGCACTGGTATTACCGCGAACCAAGAAGTCGTCTATGCCCATTGTAACTGCGATTAGCCAGTGCCCCAATCCTCGTAGAGGAGGGAGACGGGCGTACAGATACCTGCACTACCTAGCTCCCCCCTCATCCTCCTCCGGACCTTGCCTCTGCCGTTACCGTCGCCACATCATAGAGCAAGCGCATCTGAGCGCAGATGCCATCCTTCTCTTCCGGCTCGTTCGCCCTTCTATACTCGTTTCCCGCCAAAGCGTGCACGTGTTGGATAGAGAAAGCTGCGCTTTCTTTTTTTTTGTTATGGCTGCTTCGTTTGGAGGAAATACTCAAGGCGGCACAGTGCAAGTTGAGGGAGGACGAAAAGTATTCGCGAGATGTAAGGAGACAGGTACGTAGGTGTCTAGAATCATCAGGCAAGAGCGTGCCAATCTGTAGATGCAGGTCTAGGTTGGTGTTGGGGAAAGCTTCGATACTGGCATCGGGTCCGATCGGAATCAGATCGGCGCTCTTACGTGGCGAGGGGACTTCCAATCGAATTATTGTCCAGCAGACTCGGTCTTTGCGACCAACACCGATCGCGCCCTCTTGCTGTCGCGATTCGGCTGTTCGCGACTGCAGCTTTTCGTTGTGCCGCACGGCAGAAACGAGTCCACGAGGAGATTCAGATTTCGGTTCTGACTCCGACCCTGTACCAGCGGACGCAACCCGTCACGAGTCGCACCACGTCGAAGGACACACGCCAAAACTCCCAGAAGGCACGCATCGTGAGGTACTCGTCAGCATGCCGATGACTCCTCACCAACGCAACAGGAGCCGAATTCTAAAAAGAAGGATACTCTGCACCTACGTCCGGTCCCCCGGTTCGTCGTGGGCAAACGCGGAAACAGGATGCAACGCAAAAATTGGGAAGGATAGCGAAAAAGCAAAGGCCCAACTTTAGGTACATTCACGTTCTTCCGTTCATGACAGCCACACCAACTGAAACAGGGCGGGTCCGTCAGAGGGAAGGAGGGTGGTTGGGGAAGGTCCCGCCAATGCGTCGCCTTGCAGGAGCCCGCCACTGCTGCAGGTCTCGCCAGCCTTCAAGGGTTCCGGCGTATTAAAGACGGCAGCGTAGAAGTGGGGAACGAGGGCTTCTGGTGCAGATCCCTCAAGTTTGCCGTGGATACACGTCTATCGTCCTTCGGCCTCTAGGTTCCGGTGTAATAGAGAGGGCAAGAAGCAGAAGTAGAAGACGTTCGCAAAGCCCAGTAGAGTGCGCGGGCGTGGCTCGTCCTTTGTTACTTCGTTCAGTGGTCACCGCACGTAGGATTCTCCCCGCTTTTTCGTGCGGCTTGCGGCCTTCGAAGGAGCTGCTCTGTACCTTGTGCTGTGTGCACGCGTCTGCTGACTTGCAAGCAGCAATTTGTTCCCGCGACAGCACTGAAACGAGATCGTCTCGTCGTTGGTTAAAAGGTTCTGCGAGTGACTGAAAGCAAGGTGAAAACGTGAGCACCCGTGCATCCTCCCTCTCCTCCCCTTCTTGTTGACACACGAGGGGGTCTTCGCCTCCCTGTTTCTGTTCTGCGCTACACCTGCGCTTGCAAACGGCTTTAAGGTGAGACGTGCGTGCCCCCCCGCCGTCGTTGTTGGAAGGAGAAAGAGGACCTGCCTCTTCTGCGCCACACGTGCGCGCGCTAGCAAACGTCAAGGCGAGAGGCGTCCGCAACACATAGCGTTTCCCGCTGTGTCATAGTTGGAACGAGTAGGCGGTCCAACTCTCGAGCCACACCCAGCAAACGTCAAGGCGAGGCGTCCGCAACAGCGCGCTCCCCGCTGTGTCGTGGTTGGAACGTGCAGGCGATCCCGACTATCAAGCCACACCTGCGCGCGCTAGCAAAGGTCAACGCGAGAGGCGTCCGCAACATAGCGTTTCCCGCTGTGCCGTAGTTGGAACGAGAAGGCGGTCCGACTCTCGAGCCACACCCAGCAAACGTCAAGGCGAGGCGTCCCGCAACATAGCGTTTCCTGCCGCTGTGTCGTAGCTGGAACGAGAAGGCGATCCCGCCTTTGTAATTCGTTCCGCGTCCACCAGCGGGACGCAAGCGAACCCAAAAGCGACACAGCGCGAAGGCCGCCACCGGGTGTCGGGATCCCGCATGAACAATGGCACGGGCGCCGCGAGCCCGGAGCCCCCGCGAAGAGCGAGCCTGCTGTCGCCCGGGAGGCAGCGCAGGGCGCTGCTCACCCCGTTGGGCAAAGTACGCCGGGCACCGGCGCCCAACCGCGCACCGGGGGCGCCCGGGCGGCCGCTGCTGGCGCCCCTGGCTGCAGCGCCGGCGGCGCCGAAGCTGTCGCGGGGGCGGCAGCGGAAGGCGGGGGTCTCGCGGCCCCCGTGGAACGGCCAACTCAGCGTCCTGGTCGGAGACGGCGGCTGCGGCAGGCGCAGGAGCCTCAGCGACAACAACAACAACATCGAGAGCGGTGCTCGAAGCAACGGCGGTCGCAACGACTGCGATGGCCGCAACGACAAGGGTCGCAACGAGTACAGTCGCAACAACTGCAGTGGCCGCAATGGCAGCGGACCGGCTGACTATTCTCGCAACGACAAAGGTCCGATCGACTACGGTCGCAACGACTACAGAAGTCGCAATGAGCACACACGCCGCAGCAACTCCGATGGCCGCAACGGTCGCAGCAACTGTGGTCCGAACGACCACTACAGCCGCAACGGCCGCAGGGGGCGGGACGACCGGAGCCGCAGCGACCACGCCAGCGGCCGCCGGTCCAACAAGTCCGGCGGGGGAGGCGCCGACGACAGCGGCACCGAAGCCAACCGGCGCCTTAGGCCAAGGCCTCAGCGCGGCGGCGGAGGAAGGGGTGGTGGTGGTGGTGGCGAGCCCCGCTTTTTTGAAGGCGGCGCGACGCCCGCGGCCGGCGACCCCCTTTTCTCGCTGCTCGCAGCGTTGGCCGCGCGGGAGCAGGGCTCGCGCACGGACCTGGAGCAGCACAGGGTGTCCTGCTTGACGGTTATCATACGCCGGCACCAGGCTACCTGCATCCTCGCTTTCCGGAAGCGGGAGGCCAGCAACGCACTCGTCCTGTCCGAGGAATCGATGCGAGGCGCCGTGCACGCCGGCGAGCTGGCCGCGCGGTCTGACCTGTGCGCAATGTGCACGTCGCGCCTCGCCGCCTTCAACTCTCGCTTGAACCTGTACTTTACCGCCCAGTTTGGAGCTCGCGGCACCCACGTGTCCGAGTCGGTGATTCAGGCAGCCACTTCCCTCCTCCTCTCCGAACAGTCGGTGCGGGCCTCTGTACGAGCCGGCGAAATGAGAGGCTGGTCGGAGTTGGTCGAACGTCGTACCTTGATTGCCATTCATCCCCCGTCCGCTGTGTCCGGCTTCTCCGGGCCTTCTGTGCGGCCCGGGTATCGTTTGCTTCCAGTTGCTTCGGCTTCGGCGGCGTCCCCCCCTCTGCCGGCGCTAAAGGCTGGTGCACCGCAGTCAGCCGAGGTTTTGGACCCGCCGATGGGATCGGGCGGCGCCGACCCGAGAGGCGGTCGCGTGGGTGCGCGTCCGTCGCCTCCTTCGGGACGCGCCGCGGCGCCGCCGCGGCTCGCAGCCGATGCGGGCAACGTCGCGGAAGCGGCCGCCGCGACGCTGGCAGCGCTTGCCGGGCCCCCCGCGAGGCTCCACCCGCAGCCGTCCGCTGGGGTGGGTTCCGGATCTGGCAGCGCCAACGTGGCCGGCGGGTTGACTGCTTCAAAGCACCCTGCTGCTGCTGCTGCTGCTGCTGCTGCTGCAGCACACGCCCCGTCGCCGCTCGCGGTCGGTTCAGTTGTCGCGGAGAACTCGGGCGGTCCGCTTTCCGGGCCCCCCGCGGGGCTCCAGCGGCAGCCGTCCGCCGGGGTGGGTTCCGGATCTGGCAGCGCCAACGTGGCCGGCGGGTTGACTGCTTCAAAGCACCCTGCTGCTGCTGCTGCTGCTGCTGCTGCTGCAGCACACGCCCCGTCGCCGCTCGCGGTCGGTTCAGTTGTCGCGGAGAACTCGGGCGGTCCGCTTTCCGGGCCCCCCGCGGGGCTCCAGCCGCAGCCGTCCGCGTCAGGCGGCGCCAGTGGGGCGGGCACCGAAAGCTCGCGCGGCGGTCGCGTCGGCGCCGGTCCCTCCCCTCCTTTGATGCCAGCGGCCGACGCTGCCGCGACCTCGGCGGCGCTCGCCGGCCCCCCCGCAAGGTCTCAGCCGCAGTCGTCCGCCGCCGTTTCGAACGCGCTCGCCGCGGCGTCCATCGACGCCGCGGTGGTCGACCGGAGCACGCCGCCACCGGCGGCATCCCAGCCAGCCGCCGGGAAAACCCGGCCCGCCCCGCAGTCCTCCGCCGAGCTGCTGGCTCGCGCCGAAGAGCTCGCCCGCGGTGCGCTGTGGGCCGACAGCGGCCCGTGGGCTCCGGGGCACGCTGCGGAGCGGCCTTTTGCCGGAGCTGGTCAGCTGTCGGCGGTGCCGGGCGGGGCTCCGTTCGGTATTGGTAATGGTATTGGTAATGGTAATGGTAATGGTAATGGTAATGGTAATGGTAATGCCACGGTGTACGCGGGTCTGCTGACTGCGAGCGTCGCTCCGGTGTTCTCCCCTGCCGTGGTGGAGAAGCCCTCCGACGACGCGTGCGCGCTCCGCGAACTGCCGTTCCTCCCCGCGTCACCCTCGCGCTTGCCGGAGGGATCCCAGACCGTCCAACCGAAGACGACCTCACCAGACACACCCCCTCCACAGCCTCCACCACCGTCAGGCACACCTGCGCAACCTCTCCAAGGCCCCGGCTCGCGCGCGCCGGCGGCGGAAGGCGTTGGAGACAAAAGCGAGCGGGCCGCCGGACGGGCGGAAGGTGGCGGCGGCGACCCGCCGGTTGCCCTCGCCGGCAAAGTCGTGCGGGCGGCCGCCGGGGGCCTCGGGTGGGGCCCCGCGGCGGTGAAAAAGGTGGTGCGGAAGCTGGTGGCGGTGAAGGTGCACACGGCCCTCGACCTTGTCCGGTCATCGTCTGACCTCAACGAGCGGCTTAAAGCGGCGGGTTTCAAGTCGTTTCACCCGAAGACGTTGCGAGCGCTTGTCGACTGCGCCGGCAGAATGATCGTGAACTGCGATTGAACCTTGTTGTAACGGCTGACAAGAATAGACTGAACCATTCCGTAGAATGGTGGGTGACTGACTGAATGCTCTTGTCAACGTTGTCAATGGATGCTTGGAAGGGTACCTCTAATAAGGGCTGAGTGAAAGCGCTCGTTCAATTGCCGTAGAGTAGTGGAGACAGACTAAAAGTGCTCCTTCCACCGACCAACGAGCACAACAAACAGGGAGGCCAGCTGAACGAGAAAGCGTGCTAAAAACGGTGGTGTGGACGATTCTCGCCTTGCGCCGCCGGCGGAAGGCGTTGGAGACAAAATCATCCGCTGGGGGGGGCCGGTGGACACGCGGAAGGTGGCGCCGGCGACCCGCCGGTCGCGCCCGCCGGCAAAGTCGTGCGGGCGGCCGCTGGGGGCCTCGGGGGGGGCCCCGCGGCGGTGAAGAAGGTGGCTGGTGGCAGTGAAGGTGCACATGGCCCTCGACCTTGTCCGGTCGTCGTCTGACCTCAACGAGCGGCTTAAAGTGGCGGGTTTCAAGTCGTTTCACCCGAAGACGTTGCGAGCGCTTGTCGACTGCGCCGGCAGAATGATCGTGAGCTGCGATTGAACCTTGTTGTAACGGCTGACAAGTGCGCTGGAATAGACTGAACCATTCCGTAGAATGGTGGGTGACCGACTGAATGCTCTTGAACAGCACAAGAAAGCAAGGCCAGGTGAACGAGAAAGCATGATAAAACGGTAATAGCGTGTCCCATCTACCAAAGCTTCTGTTTTCGAGAGGCTGGATGCATGCAGTGTCCCAGGTTGCATTACGCGTGATTGAATCCATACGGGCGCTTTTCCAAGTGGATCCCGTCGCTTCCATTACCCTTCCTTACCTGCTGGTGGCTCTGCTATTCTCGTTCTTTCAATGCAACTTTACTGCCAACGCGCGTCTGAGTTTGTTGCTTTTCAGGTCGGAAGGCCGTTGCCCTGGACCGTTCGCATCTCGTCAGCTGGAGCCGAAAGACATCAGGGCAAGGAGTCAAGACTTCACGACTGCTAACATGGAGCATGACGACTTCAGCAAACCGCCTAAACATTAAGCCCAGGACCCCCCTTGCGAGAAAAAAGCGAATAGTACAGCCGCCAAGGACACGAGATAGCGGAATAGGCAGTCTCAAACTGAAACCGACACCGGCGGCATTCCCATTTTTCGAGACCGATGCCTTAGCCTCCGCCGCAATGAGCGGCCACCTCCGAGTATGTTGAACGCTTACGCCCGCCACTAAACCCAGGGTTACCTGCGTTTCGTGTGGGCTACAGCACATTTACCTCCTTTGATCTATCGCAACTGGCAGTCTCCTCAAGCATTTCCTACAAAGCAGGTGCTTATGCAACAAAATATTAATACTACCTTCTACCATGCTGACGAGTGTTGGAGGAAAAAAGAGAATGAGAGCTCGCCACCGCAAAACCGCGGCGTTTTGCCACTTTGAAACCAGCTTCTCGAACGCACAGAGAGACAAAATAGAAAAAGAAGAAAGCGACCATGAAAAGCATGCTGCCATTGCTCCTCGCCGCGGCGGGCGCCGCGGCGGGCCCGTGCGACTTGTACGTGGCCGCAGGCACGCCGTGTGTCGCTGCGCACAGCATGGTGCGAGCGCTGTACGACAACTACGACGGGCCGCTGTACCAAGTGCAGCGCGCGTCGGACAACACGACCGCGGACGTCCCCCTCCTCGCCGCCGGCGGCGTCGCGAACTCGACCGTGCAAGACCTGTTCTGCGCGGGGACCGCCTGCGAGGTGACCCAGCTCTACGACCAGTCGCCGTCCAAGAACCACGTCAAGAAGGCGCCCGGCGGCGGGGCGCGGCCCGCCCCCGACAGGGGTGTCAACGCGACGAGGCACAAGGCCACCGTCGGCGGGCACCCGGTGTATGGTGCGTATTTCGAAGGCGGAATGGGGTACCGGAATGACAACACGACAGGCGTCGCCACGGGCAACAACCCGGAGACTCTGTACATGGTCGTGGATGGGAACGTCTTCAACGACGGCTGCTGCTTCGATTACGGGAACGCCGAGACGAACAACCTCGGCGAAGGGCCGGGTACTATGGAGGCGGTCTACTGGGGGAACAATTCGTACTACAGCCGCGGCGCCGGTAACGGGCCGTGGATCATGGCCGATTTGGAGGCCGGGCTGTGGGCCGGCAACGAAAAAGTGAACCCGACCAACCCTACCATCGTCGGCCTCGACTACGTCACCGGGATGGTGAAGGGCGGCAGCGACAACAGCTTCGGGCTGCGGGGCGGGAGCGCGCAGGCGGGGCCCCTCCAGACGCTGTTCCAGGGGACCCGCCCGCCCAAGTACAACCCCATGAAGAAGCAGGGCGCGATCGTTCTGGGGATCGGCGGCGACAACAGCAACGTGGCCATCGGGGTCTTTTTCGAGGGTGCCATCACCTCCGGCGTCGCGCCTGACGCAGTTGACGCCGCTGTGCACGCAAACATCCAGACCGCTGGATACGGAAAGTGATACCTGCCCTAGGTCGTGTTCTCGGTTAGTCTTTGAGCGGAAGATCCATCGCACCATCTGGTACCGGCTCATCCCGAAGTTTTCCCTCAAGATAGTTAGAACGAAAGAGTCGGGTGAACCCTTGACGTTGTATCGTTGTATCCTTTGGCCGCTCCAAAGCAGCATGTTTAAGAATCTTTGGCCTGACTACGCACTTGTGGGAAATACTCGAGGAGATGCGAAACCACCCGTAGACCCACGAAAGGACCCCAGTAAATCTGGGGTTCGTCCCGGGCGTAAGCGTTCAACTAAAAAAGAAACACGAAGGCGCCAACTTCCGCGGGTAAAGTAAACCTCGGAAGGAAAACAACTACCTTCCGTGGGCTAGTCTGACACTTGCCGTCGTGGGGTGCGGGAAAAAAAGATATCCTCCTCATCTATCATCTAAAGAAGCACCGGGTGATCAATCGCACTTATCGGTGGATGTCTTGGCTCTGAGAACGATGAAGACCGCGGCCAGACGCGATAGTCAATGGGAATTGCAGAAGCACGAGTCTCATCAGTTCGTCGAACGCATTAGCGGGCCATCCCTCCGAGTGTTTTCTGCGCAATTCTCGCGACTCTCACGTGTTAATGAATAGCACCGACATTGTTCACACAAAAACCTCTAAACCACAATAAACGCTAAAAAAAGCAACTGCGGAGCAACCTTTTTCAGGTAGGTACTTTTCGGCTCGTTGTTGCTTCTGATTCACTCTTTGTTCGATCGATCAATCTTCTCTACTAAAAAGTTGGGACAAAATGAAATGTTCCCAAAGCTCATACCCGCAACCCGCGGCGTTCTTGTGTCCTGCATCTACTTCGTCGTAGAAAACGATCTGGAGCTCTGCGTTCAACGCAAACACCATACACTACCATACACTCTCTCGCCGCCAATGATGCTCGTCATCATTAATTTTGCATCATCCGTGGTTGTGCGAGATGAGCTCTGATTACGCGTGTCAGCTGACACATGATCGGGTGGCAAGTTTGATACACCGAGTCTGCCAACACAAGTAGAATGGTCACTCACCCGCTCCACTCCAGCCGGGTGTCCTGTAGCAACATGCAGTCCGAACCTTCTTCATTTTTAGTACTAACAATCTTGTGGGTCGCCCTTCAATGTATTGTGCAGGCTAAAAAGACGGAGGCAGCGTGTTTTGTTGGTTGATCAGAATTCCTCACCTGAATACACACAGGGTAAATACAAGTGGGAAAACGATCAACCGGCACGCACAATTTTTTTTTTTGCTTTTCTTCTTTAGCCATACTTCAACTTTCTTCGGCCACGTGCAATGTGGGAAGAGTAAACCGCCCGCGTAGGACACTCTGATCATGATCAATAGCCAGCTGCAACCAGGTCCAGGAATTGAGTTCAGGGTAGCGGTGCTCAGTTTACATGTACATCCGTGCTTCACATGGAGATACGCAGGACAGACCAGGTGGATGCGTCAACGCAAAAGTCTTACGAGGAAAGTAGCTGAAGGACGACAGCAAAATTTGACAGCGCCACGAACATGGTCAAAAACCTAGCGTATCTTCGCCGGGTAGTCAACCCCAAGTGCATACATAGCATACGGGAAGAAATCTGCAGTGGGCGGAAATCTCATTTCACACTGTGCGATAGGCGGTACGAGCAAGGAGCATCTTTATGCGCCGGCTGGGCACCTGTTCTCGTTCTTTATTGCTTTTTTGGCTATCACTTACGGAGCCTGCGTTTGCAGGCGACGGTCACTCTCCCCAGAAGAGCATCACACAGCAAGAAGTCGCCCGTAGACCTTGTTGAACCCCCTCCCCCCTTCTCGGAGTTTCACACGGTGGAGTCCAGCCCCAGAAGCTGGGCCAATGGTGAGATACTTTCGGTCCCCGCTCCTACCTATGGCTCCGGCCGTCAAGAAAACGGACTTACAACTAGCAGTGAAGAGAAGAGAGACCCCGTTGCAGTTTGACTCTGGCAGTCATCTCTCGCCGACGCTGGGAGTTAAAAAGCAGGTCACGCCCGCTTTTCGGAAACGCGTTCACCCGCGCGCTTTTTGGTTGCAGCACACCCTCCTTTCACTCCAGCTTCTGAGGCAGAACTCCACCGTGCAAGGTACGTCCCCTCTACAACGAACAGCATTCCGTTTTCCTGTCTTCGGGCAGCGGACACGGGTACACGTCGCCCCATCCGGCAGCCCGAGGTCCCCCTAGGAAGCGTGCTTGCCTCAGCATTTGTTCCAAAAACCTTCCGATCGACCGTGCCTATTGAGCTCGCTTCAAGTTTCCATCTCGCTCGTTTGCGTTTCGGTGTTACGCGCATACAGAAACCCCGGATCTCTAAGTGAACTTACACTCTAGAAATACGGACTCTCTGTTCTGCAAGGACGAATATGCTCGAAGCTCTCTGCGGTGCCGATTTGATTCCTCAGACGTGATGTTGTGTGTGCAGCTCTGCACTTACAGTTGGCTTCAAGCCGAGTATTAGACTGAGCATTAGGCTGAGCATTAGACTGAGCATTAGACTGAGAGAATTAGATTCGAAGGAGTCCAATGCTCGGCTTGCCAACGTACTGACGTCGATCCTGCCAAAAGGCACAGCAGGCGATCCCGAGCAGCCGAGAAGGGTTACGTCCAATGCGTTTGTATGCCGCGATGCGAGCGTACGAGGCCGCAGCAACGAGCAAGTTTTTGACAGTATCAGGTGCAGCGTATGCCGGACCACACGACGTCATACATCCTTTTAGTCGTGACCAGTCGTAACATGGAGTTCCAGAAGGTGACCCAGCAGCAGGATCAGTCAGTAAGAGAGGATCTCAAGGCAACTTGAAAGCAACTTGAACAGACCGAAAGGAAGTCGAGCGCTGCGTGCGCGGGCTCGTCAGATTGTGTTTCGTGTGCGAAAATCAGCACTGGTACAGGGGCATGTGCCCAGTAGTAACGAGGAAGCTGACGTTGCGCACTTAACCATGGCTAAGCAGTACGAAGGTATTTTTAGACAGGTTTCGTACATCTTAGCCATGGTTTAGCTCATGTAGGCAACCCCCCGTTTTCACACTTCTTCCAGCTGACGCACCACACATTTCAGTGACCCTCAAACGGGGCAACCCCGCCCCCCTGCGGGGTTGATTTCTCGCGAAGAAAAGGAAGAATGGCGTCTCTGACGGTGCACCTCGACCGCGGAACCTCGGTAAAGGGAACGTACCTGAACCGGCGCGAAGCGAACATCCCGACGAACCCGAAGGTGTACGTCATCATCGAGGGCAAGGTGGTCGGGGCCTCCGAGAAGGTGGAACGCACCAGGGATCCCGAGTGGGATGCTACGTTCGAGTGCACAGACCTGCCGGCTGGCACCTCGTCTGACACGCCGATGACGCTGCGGGTCGCGCACGCGAACAACTACGGGGGGGAAGAGCTGATCGTGGGGTACGCCACCGTCAAGATCGGGCAAGGCGCCGGCGGAAAGCCGCAAGAGCTCAAGCTGCTCTCGGAGGACACGAAGGAGGAGCACGGCGGGGCGCTCTTCTTGAAGTGGGACTTCAAGGAGGGCCCGAAGGAGAAGCCGCCGGCGCCCGCGGCCGAAGCCGTTAAGGAGGCGAAAAAAACGCCCGAACCCGCACCGCCGGCAGTGGCCCCGGCCGCGAAGGAGCCGGAGAAGGCGCCGTCCGCGATCCTCGCAGACCTCGAACGGCAAGACAGGGAAGACCAGAAGCGCGGGTTGGCGGGGGTGGCCGGCCTTCCGGCTGCAGACAGGCTCCCCGGCCCCGCGGCGGCGGCGGCGTCTGCACAGCAGGCGAAGCCGACGGTGGCGGTGGCCAGGCCCGAGGCCCCGCAGGCCAACCTGCCGCCGCAGCGGCCGCCGACGCCGACACACCAGCAGCTGCTGGCGTCGGCTTCGGCGGCTCCGCAGCACATCCCGCTGCCGGTTGCGCAGCAGCAGGACCCGGACGCGGCGCCGGCGGCGGCGCAGCCGCCGCCGCCGCAGTCGCAGCCTTCGACGGTCGACCTGCAGGTGCAGCGGCTGACCGCGCGCAAGCTCGACGCCGTCAAGCAAGAGCGGTACCTGGAGGCCCAGCAGCTCAAGGAGGAGATCGAGTATCTGCTCGGCGCGGGCCCCGCCCCCGGCCCGCCGCCGGCCGCGAAGCCGCCGGCGAAGGCGGCTGCGCCCGTCGTGCGCGGCTCGTCGGTGCAGCGGCGCGAGGCCGCCGCCGCCGCCGCCGCAGCCCCCGCGGTCAAGAAATTGGTATGGGCGGCCTTTTCTCAAACGGTAACATACCCAGTTTCACTGGAGTGCCCGTTCCCGGCGAGCTACGAGGGAACGAACCTGTAAGAGTGCCAACGCTACTCTTTCAATAACGTACATATAAAAGGTGTCACGGGATAAGCCGGCAGCCGCTGCTTAACGGTAGTGCATGCTAATCCATGTGGTTCATGTACTTAAAAGAACTCAATGCTTAACGGCTTGTCACGTGGGCGGCCCTGAGATTACCCCCTCAGGTGACACCACTTTATCTTTAGCCATACTTCAACTCTCTTGCGTGCGCTTCGTCTTCAGGGTTGTGGCGTGGTGCCGGCCTTGCGGCCCGCGCAATTCCAGCACCGATGGCGTATCGTAATGCTGCTGCTGTTAGCGAGCTCGTAGTTGGTATCCAGAGCAGGGCTTACGCTCCGTTTTCGGCGTCAGAGAAAAGACATGTGGGCGCTTGAGGTTCGAGGGAAACAAAAATTTAACTCTAAAAACCGTTCCCCTTATGTGCGGCTGGCAAAAAGAATAGCCTCACAACTGGACTTGGCGACACCTGGCTGTGCGGCCTTGTGATGCGGAGGAAAAAAGAAATCAATCTCCACACGTAGTACCTGTGGATCCACACGTGGAAGCACACGTGGGGGGAAAGAAATCCAAAAATTAACGTGTGGAAATCCACACGTTCTACACGTGGAGCGTAAGCCCTGATCCAGAGCTCAGGTTGCAAGGTGGCCCAGTTTGCTGGGATCAGCGTACTGCTGGTGTGGTGTTCAGAACTCCTCGCATCAAGACCTGTGCTCCATGAACGGTGGTAATGGTGCCTTGCACGGAATCTCTTCGTGTCTGTGTTTCGTTTGTACGACAACTCTATGGCACCATAAAGTCCAGAAAATCCATGGTAAAGCAAGAAAACCAAAAATACCGTCACTACAAGGCATGAAAAGACGCTGAAAGTAAATAATGTTGTCGACAACGAAAAGCAAAAGAATAGACCAAAACTACGCATTTCTTTGCCCCCTGAAACGGCCCGCTGTGCCTGTGAGTTTTCAAAATCGAAACCTTCTCTACAGCGGCGTTCGGAGCTGCTTCTTTGGATCAGAACAGGAACCGCAGAAGGCCGGCGGGAGAGCGCCCCCGCCGCAGGAGGACCGCAGGGGGGACCGCCCCCTCTGCCGCGAGTTCAACTCGCCCGGCGGATGCAGCCGCCAGCCGTGCCGCTTCAGGCACGTGCCCACCCCAGCCTGCATCGAGGCCTTGAAGGCCCTGGGGTGTCGCCGCTGCGGCTTCAAGAACTTTGCGACGGCGCGTGGACCGCGTGAGGCGAGTGTGAAGCTCGCCGAGGTGACGGATTTGGACGAGGTGTCGGAGATGAAGAGCGTCCCGTCCCTCGCGGGTCCGGCGAAGCAGGAGAGGGAGCAGGCAGCGGAGATCAACCCCACAGGATGCACCGGGGTTTCAACTACGAACTAACGAAATATCACCCCGTTCGGTCTTGCGGATGTATTCAACGCAGCTGCCGAACTGTGATAATTCTGTACCTACCCCCCCCCCGTGTTTAAGATCGCGGTTTTCCGTGTTTAAGATCGCCCCCCAAAAAAACCGATCTTATACACGGGGGGGGACGATTTTAAACACGGGGGGGGGGACAAAAAACACCCCAAAATTTTTTTCCCCTGCGCGGGGCCCTGAACCCCCCCCCACAGTAAAAACGCCCAAAAAAAAATTTCCCGCTGCGCGGGACCCCACCCCACTCCCCCCCCCGTGTATAAGATCGCCCTCATTTCTCAAAAAAACCGATCTTATACACGGGGGGGGAGGGCGCGATCTTAAACACAGGGGGTGGTAGGTACCAAACCCCCCCCCTGAACCTTTTACATAAGCGCCAGCTTGAAAGGAAATGCTCGACGATGCTGCCCGACAAAGAACAGACGGGATCCCAAGTGCTGTAACTACCGAACCACGTGTTGAACGGACGTGAGGTCATGCGGGTCTACCCCTACACGACAAATCACACAAACACAACAGGCCAAAAAATCCTGAGTGAGAAAACAACACACGGTGGTGTAAGCGAAGAACAAATCAGATTGTGTTTGTATTGTATTTGACCCTTACCGGCACCTCTATATTTTCCCCCTTCCATTCGGAGTCGAAGCAGCTACGTCGAGTATTTCCCAGGTCAACACAATGTTAACACAAGAACCGGTCATGGCTAGCCATTACCCACAATGAAAACTCATATGCAGCCCTTTCATGCTCTAAAAAATCCCATTGCACCCCGCCGCCTTGCGGCCTGCTGGCGGCACTCCCTTGGTGGCTAAATAGCCCAGGAGGACCGACAGCTCGCTCGAGATGGTGTACCGCCCGTCTATCCCGGGCACGTCCGTGTCCATGAAGGTCACAGGCGCCTCTGGGTTCGAAGGGTGGTACAGCATGTACTTCCGCGGCCGCCGCCACGTTAGTACAGAGACCCTGCCACCCCGGTATTTCAAGCGAACTTTAACTCTAAAAAAAAAAACAGCCCTCCCCGTCGGTGGCTGCTCCTGCCCCCAAGCCGCCGTCGCCGACCGACACGAACCGAACGCCGGCCCCGAAGCCGGCGATCGACGCGCAGCCGAGAGACCGGCTGCGGTCGAGCGTGTCCGCGGCGCCGTCGACCCCCGGCGCGGCGGCTCCCGCGCGGCCGGAGTTGGCAGAGACGCCGAAGGCGGCGCCAGCGCCGCGGGTCGAGGTCAAGAGGCTGACAGAAGTCGAAACCGGCTGCAAAGTGGTCGTGCTCCGGCGGTTGGAGTTGTCCAGCGGAGTCACCGTGGAAGTCGGCGACGTGGGGGAGTGCGTGAAGGCCCCGGGGAAGCCCGCGGTCGTCGAATTCGCCGAAGACGGGATTTGCTTCGCGTGCGACGACGACGAGGTGGAGCCCATCGAGCCCCCGCGGGAATTGACCATCCCCGGGCACCTGCCGGCTTCCGTCGCGAAGGGTGCCGCCACGCGGCAGGCGGTTTCCGAGGCTTCGCGCCTGGCGAAGTTCGCCGAGAATTGCTGCGTGAGAACGCTCAAAACCATCCAATTCAGCGACGGCCGGACCCTCCCCAAGCACAGCCTCGGCCGAGCCGTCAAGGTCCCGGGCTCCCTTGCCATCGTCCGCGTCGGAGAAGCCGTTTTCTCAGCCGACGAAGGCGACGTGGAGCCGCACGTGGAGTACCAGGTCCCCGCTGTCCAACACGCGCAAAGCGAGGATTTCGCGCGAAAATTCGTCACGTTTGCGTCGTCGCCGGCGCTGTCCTCGCACGCCTACCCGTCGCCTTCGACCGGCCACGCGGCGTCGATTCCGTACATAGAAGTCCCGCAGCACATCCGGCTGCAACCCCCCGATCACTCACCGCAGCACCCCGACGAACCGGTCGCGTCCCGGGGGCCCGTCGACGAGTCCGTCCTGCACCTTTTGCGCGCCGAGCGCGCCCATCCCCCGCGCGACGCGTCCCCCGCAAACCCGATGTTCCCGCCCAGAAACCCCGAGCACGTTGGCGATTGGATCTCGGTGCGCGTTGTATCGCCGACGGGATCCACCCACGTTCTGCGGGATTTGCACCCGGAGGATACAGTCATGCGCGTCAAGCGGCTGCTGCAGGCGGAAACGAGCGTGCCGGTGCTGCAGCAAGCGCTTCGGCAGGAGCTTGTGAATGGAGGGTCGTGCTTGATGGACGACAGGAGGAGCCTGTCGAGTTATGACGTTCGGAGAGGGGACACGCTGCACCTGACGGTTATGAGGGGGAACGTGCCGTTGATTTTGCGGCTGCCGAACGGGAAGGTGGCGCGGCTCAGCGCGGTGAGGTACGACGAGACCGTGCTGGCACTGAAGCGGAGGATCCACGACGCCGCGAACATCCCAATCACGCGGCAGCGGCTCATAGTCGGGTCGACCGGCGCCGAGCTGTCGGACCGGAAGACGCTCGAAGCCAGCAACGTGTTCCCCGGCGACGAGATTTTTGTCGACGAAAAGGACCACCGCAACCGCCCCGCCCCGAAGGCCGCGCTCCTCCGGCTCTCGGTCGCCGACGAGACCGTCAGCGCCGGGCACCCCCACCGCGGGCGTGCCCTGCCGCTGCACTGCAGCATCGACGAAACCGTGCTGACCGCGAAGCGGTCGCTCGCCGGGCGGCTCGGGATCACGCCCTCGCTCCTGCACCTGGCTTGCCGCGGGGTGGTCCTGCGAGATGCGCAGCGGATGAAGGATGCCGTGCAGCACGGCGCTTCGGGGCTGGTGCTCTGCCGGCGCGCCGGCATCGACGCGGAGGCCTCCTTCGAGCAGAGCATGCTGCGGCAGCAGGTGTCGAGCGTCGGCAGGAGCATGCACGCCCTGTCCGAGAAGAGCGCCGCGCTGAGCGACACGATACGGTCCATCCGCCAGCCGCTGCAGGACTCGTCCTTCGACGGCAACAGCGCCCCGCCGTACGTGCCGTACCAGTCGAGCCCGCTTCGTTCAAGCTCACTCCGCCGCGGGTACTAACATGTCAAGCCCGAGACTCACGCTCTCTTTCAGGCCGCGACACGATACGTCCTTCCGCCAGCCGCTGCAGGACTCGTCCTTCGACGGCAACTGCCCCGCCGTACGAGCCCGCTTCGTTCAAGCTCACTCCGCCGCGGGTACTAACATGTCAAGCCCGAGACTCACGCTCTCTTTCAGGCCGCGACACGATACGTCCTTCCGCCAGCCGCTGCAGGACTCGTCCTTCGACGGCAACTGCCCCGCCGTACGAGCCCGCTTCGTTCAAGCTCACTCCGCCGCGGGTACTAACATGTCAAGCCCGAGACTCACGCTCTCTTTCAGGCCGCGACACGATACGTCCTTCCGCCAGCCGCTGCAGGACTCGTCCTTCGACGGCAACTGCCCCGCCGTACGAGCCCGCTTCGTTCAAGCTCACTCCGCCGCGGGTACTAACATGTCAAGCCCGAGACTCACGCTCTCTTTCAGGCCGCGACACGATACGTCCTTCCGCCAGCCGCTGCAGGACTCGTCCTTCGACGGCAACTGCCCCGCCGTACGAGCCCGCTTCGTTCAAGCTCACTCCGCCGCGGGTACTAACATGTCAAGCCCGAGACTCACGCTCTCTTTCAGGCCGCGACACGATACGTCCTTCCGCCAGCCGCTGCAGGACTCGTCCTTCGACGGCAACTGCCCCGCCGTACGAGCCCGCTTCGTTCAAGCTCACTCCGCCGCGGGTACTAACATGTCAAGCCCGAGACTCACGCTCTCTTTCAGGCCGCGACACGATACGTCCTTCCGCCAGCCGCTGCAGGACTCGTCCTTCGACGGCAACTGCCCCGCCGTACGAGCCCGCTTCGTTCAAGCTCACTCTCCGACATTTCAAGCCCGAGACTCACGCTCTCTCTGAACCGCAAACGCGATTCCTAAGCCGGGGGTCCATCCCCTCCTGGTAGACCACGTACGGCCCTGATAGACAGCTTCAAGCAAATTTATGGAGGGGTAAGGGATGGACCTGATAGACCGTTGTGTACCGAGGTACACTGATATATATAGGCAGCGGTGGGCAACTCGCTGCTTTTCCGCGGGGGCCGGCTCAATTCTATTCAACTGTTGTCTCGGAGTTCTCGAACATGAGTGTCCGCGGGTTCGGTCTGACTCTTGCTTGACCCCGGACCAAACAGCCTTCCTTCCAACACTCTCTTTCTCCGAGAGCAAGCGTGCTGAGGCCGCAGGTGTCAATTTTCGGGCGAGCACACTGGTGCATACGGTAGGTCTCGCCGACCGTAGATTGCCGTAGGTTCGCCCCTTCTTCCCCGTCCTTAGCCCCCGCCTTGAAAGTCCCGATGATTTCTTTTGTTATGTATTAGAACTGTGTTTCTCCCTCTTTTTTAAAATGCACCGTTAGATTTACGAGTACTAAAGATGCCACCAAAGGAAAAGCTGTCGACACAAGATACTGGTTACCGATCTCGAGGTATTCGAACCCTTCATAATAGCTCCAATTGCGTTCCTTACATTTCCGAGCATGCTACAAAGGAACCCGTCTGCACAAGACACTGGAACCTATCTCGAGATATTTGCACATTTCTGAAGTGCATCCCTTGCAAATCCGAGTACGGCGGATACCAGAAGGAACCCGTCTGCACAAGATGCTGGGTACCTATCTCGAGACAGTTGAACCTTCCAGGTCGCGAATA
Source organism: Diplonema papillatum (assembly GCA_030068145.1). Classification (NCBI taxonomy): domain Eukaryota; phylum Euglenozoa; class Diplonemea; order Diplonemida; family Diplonemidae; genus Diplonema; species Diplonema papillatum. Next base: position 144,143 of record JAPJBO010000075.1, on the reverse strand, counting down.
GCGAAGAAGAAGAGGGATCGAGCCCCCAGACAGCAAGCGACGGGGTCCCCCGGTACCAAGCAACCACAGCGACGATTCAGCGCGAGTTCGGATTTTCTTTTCGCTTCTTTTTCTCAATGTTACGTACGTAAGTTTGTTCCTCAGACCGGACAGACTGCCCTTCTTCTGCGGAAGCACTGTGAACTGGAGGAAAGCGCTGGATGTAGCCCGCACAGGTGGGGTCCAGCCAGAAGCTTGAGTTGGAAGGGGTATGCCCTAGTCTTGCCTGAAAAACTTACGGGTGTGCTACAACCAAAACGCCTGTAAATGCACACCCGTAAATCGGGCGTGTGTGACACCCACTTTTTGCCTCCAGCTTTACCTACTGTCATCGATGGCTGCCGTAGGCGCGTGGATTTCGTAGGCGTTTCGTAGGCGCTTTGAAGGCTTAGGGTAGGGGCGCTTAACGTAAATGTGTTTAACGGCAGCAAACTCGTAGATTGTTCGTGCCCTCGAGGTTTTGCGCTTGTGGCAATCTGCAATTCGTGCTGTGCCCAACAATTGAGCGTTACGGGCAGCACAAGAAGAAGAAAAGAAGAAGAAAAAGGCCGCTCCTGGTCCAGGAACGTGACAGTTAACCACAGCTTGCAAAGCTTGAGTCGGAGGCAGCACAGTGCCACAACCCCGTCCGCTCTGCCCTGTGGCTGACCGTCTCGACGAGCTTGTGTTCAGCGCAAGCGCCAAGCTCCAAGGTGCGCCACGCCTTGATGCTTTAGTTGGGAAATCGGCAGCCACTTGACCCGTAGGCCCGTGGCTCTGCAGTACCGCCGAACACGTGAAGCTTGGCTCCCGTGTAGCAGGCTTTCCCTGGTACCCCGGGCAGCACAAGAAACGAGCAATGTTTAACTAAGATCCCGCCCCCCTCGAAGAAAACAGGCAGTGCGGGGCCACAACGCCGGGGGCAAAGAAAAAAGAGGCGATGGCGCAGCCCTCGTGGGGCCTCATCTTCGCAGGCTGGCTCGTGGGCGTTCTTCTGTACCTCGTCCGCCGCTACCAGTACAGGTCTGTGCCAGATTTTCCTTCCACGACGAAACAAACCATACCGGCACATTGCAATGTTGGAGGATATATAAATATGTACCGTACTGCCAATCTAACGGGTTGCCTTTCAATGTATTGTGCAGGCTGAAAAGACGAAAGCAGCGTGTTTTTGGTGGTATCAGAGTTCCTACCTTGACAATCGGCACGCATACTGAGCGAAGCTGTGCTCATACACAGCAAAACGACCAACAGGTTGGCCAACAAGGCACGTCAAGTCCGCCCCGTATCAGGTCGCTTTACGAAGTTCTGATCCCCCTCCTCATCATCATCGAATGATGAGACCGAGAACTCCTGAAGAGATGGCCTTGCACCGTCTAACTCGTCTCGGCTCTCTTCCACCAAAATGTTGCTCAACCACACAGACTGCTGTACTTCCCGCAGTTTGGGTTTGATGAACCTGAAATGATGACACCTGGCCACTACGGCCTCTCGAACTGGAAATCGGTATGCCAACGCCCCGTCTTTATTCGCATCTTCGTCGAACACACACTCCTGGCCGCAGCAAGCGCACCCGGTCAGTGTCGACTGCTTGCCCGGCTTTCTGTTGAGGGTTGCATCTTTACCGTGGCTTCGCTGACTCGGTGGTCAGGGTTTGGTTCAGAAGGGGTTAAGAAGTGGACATCATCTCAGATTTAGCGTTCCTGTTTCCATGCATACATGAAAAAGCGGGAAGGCAGCAGAGTGGGCATCCTGGCTCAAGGATGGGTTGTAGCAGCTTTCGAGTCTGACACAGTAAAGCCACATTCACCCAGCGACCACACGGCACGTACAAAGCTGAACCTCATAAACAAAAACGTCGAAATTCACCAATCGGTACGCGATCGTCGTGAATTGCTTTAAAAAACCCCCCATTTTAACAACGGTCACCCCGGAGACTTTGGAAGCAACTCTAAGAAAAGGCAATACGTGATTTCGCCTTGTTTTTGCATTCTGCAGCCACTATTTCAGCCTAAACGAGCGTCCGACCGCTTTCCCTGCATTTCCGGAGCGTTTTATGGCCACCTCGAGTGGTAGGTTTCGGGTTTTGGGGTTCTGGCGATACCCCAGTTTGGGGTTCTGATGTTTTTCGAGACTGGAGGTCCTATGAACATGCAATGTGAATAGCCTCTATTCGAGCCAACCCCACTTTTTTTACTGTACTGTAAAACAAAGTACTAGATAATAGCGCGGAGCTGGCTTTTTCCGTTTTTCGGATTTCATGCCTGTATGGTCCACTTCAACAGTGCGACGGTCTCCGGACCCACAGGTCCGCGGTTCGATCCCCGCGCGAAGTGTTTTTTTCGGTTTGAAATTTTTGAGAATTTTTCGAGACTGGAGGTCCTATGAACATGCAATGTTCACCAGAACTTTGCTTCACCCGAACTTCGCCCGAACTTTGCTTCGCCCGAACTTTGCTTCACCAGAACTTTGCTTCACCCGAACTTAGCTTCGCCCGAACTTTGTTTCGCCCGATCTTAGCTTCACCAGAACTTTGCTTCACCCGAACTTTGCTTCCCCCAGAACTTAGCTTCGCCCGGACTTTGTTTCGCCCGAACTTAGCTTGACCCGAACTTTGCTTCGCCCGAACTTTGCTTCACCAGAACTTTGCTTCACCCGAACTTAGCTTCACCCGAACTTAGCTTCGCCCGAACTTTGTTTCGCCCGATCTTAGCTTCACCAGAACTTTGCTTCACCCGAACTTTGCTTCCCCCAGAACTTAGCTTCGCCCGGACTTTGTTTCGCCCGAACTTAGCTTGACCCGAACTTTGCTTCGCCCGAACTTTGCTTCACCAGAACTTAGCTTCGCCCGAACTTTGCTTCGCCCGAACTTTGCTTCCCCCAGAGCTTTGTTTCGCCCGAACTTTGCTTCACCAGAACTTTGCTTCATCCGAACTTAGCTTCGCCCAGAACTTTGCTTCGCCCGAACTTTGTTTCGCCCGAACTTAGCTTCACCAGAACTTTGCTTCACCCGAACTTAGCTTCGCCCGAACTTTGCTTCACCAGAACTTAGCTTCGCCCGAACTTTGCTTCACCCGAACTTAGCTTCGCCGAACTTTTTCGCCCGATCTTAGCTTCACCAGAACGTCCGAACTTTGCTTCACCCAGGACTTAGCTTCGCCCGGACTTTGTTTCGCCCGAACTTAGCTTCACCTTCGCCCGAACTTTGCTTCGCCCGAACTTTGTTTCGCCCGAACTTAGCTTCACCAGAACTTTGCTTCACCCGAACTTAGCTTCGCCCGAACTTTGCTTCACCAGAACTTAGCTTCGCCCGAACTTTGCTTCACCCGAACTTAGCTTCGCCCGAACTTTGCTGTTCCCCGAACTTTAACTGCTGCCTCCAGTCTCGCCACGCGCCGGCCTTAGCCGAGCGCACGTACTTTTCCTTGAAGAATTGCCTGACCACCGACAAACCGAAACAGCTGAACATTGTGGTCAATCCGAAGGTGAAGCTGTTGGCGTACTTTCTGACGTGGCCGCCGAAGGGGCGCGTGCTGGACGAGAACCACTGGAAGACGGTGCCGACCGTGATATACTTCCACGGCAACGCCGGGAACATGGGACACCGGCTGCCGATCATGATGCGGCTGCAGGAGGCCGCCCAGTGCAACACGGTGCTCGTGTCGTACAGAGGGTACCGGGGGAGCACCAGCGCCCTCCCGCCGTCGGAGGAAGGGCTCATCGAGGACGCCGCAGCGGCGATCCGGCACGTGCTGGAGATGGGGGTCGAGCCGCGGAATCTGTTCGTGCTCGGCACGTCGCTGGGGGGCGCCGTGGCGCTGGGCGCGGCGCTGCGGGTGGAGACGCCGCTGCGCGGGCTGATGGTGGAGAACACGTTCACGTCGATCCCGGTGATGACGAACGTGGTGCTCGACGACTTGGTCCGGAAGCTCGGCCGCGCGATGCGGCGGCGGCAGGCGCGGGACCCGTCGACCGTAGTGCGGTACGGCTGCAGCACCGCCATCGGCGCCGCGTGGGCCGTGCAGAAGCTCTGGGTCGTTCTCAAGCCGGCCGTCGTCAGCCTCCGGTGGGAGTCCGACCGCCGCGTCTCGCAGCTGCCGCACGACCAGCACGTGCTGTTCCTCTCGGGTGCCCGCGACGAGCTCATCCCGGAGGCGCAGATGCTCCAGCTGTTCGAGACCTGCGCGTCTTCCCGGAAGAAGTTCGTATCGTTCCCGGAAGGTACTTCCCATTTATTATCGGGGTCAACTCCACACGTTGGCGAGTGAGCTGGTCTGGACCGCTCATCTGCGATGGGTTGAATCGGGTTACGCGCGCTCCGATACTGAGTAGTCCCGGGACGACAGAGTTTTGTTACGCGCATTCCGATAATGAGTAGTCCAGGAACGACAGAGTTTTGAATTCCCCTTTGAAATCTTTTGTACGTGAGCACAAACCTTCTTTCCGAAGGTGTTCCTGAACGGTGTAGAGGTTGACTAATCGATAATAAAAGAATCTTCATTTTCTTTTCACTTGCTGTAACAGCTAGTGTGTGAAAATGAAGACCTCCTTTTTTTATTAAACGGGAACACTTCCGGAGAAGGGGCTTCCACTGATAAACGAAGTACCCTTTTCGTGAGAAAAAGCGAAGAATAAACGCACCTTCTGATCTCGATCAGTTTTGTCAAGAACTGAGACTGGGCGATTCTTTGTCATGGAATATCTGCATACCTAACGCTTGTACAAGGTTCATACGTACTGTTGGTATGTCGATCACAAACCGTCCGCTACTTCGCAAATCTGGTGGCCACAGCATTAGTATCCAGGACTCAGGGTAGAGGCCCTCGGAGTCACCACCGGACCCGTCAAATTGATCGTTCAGTCTCTCAAATCTCGAAAGAGTCAAGAACATAATCATTTACAGGCATGCACAATGACACTTGCTGGCTCGACGATTGGTACACGAAGGTGGCTGAATGGATGCGGGACGTAATGAAGGAGCAGTAATAGCCGGACGAGCAACGGGCGTTCCTTTCATGGCACCCCCCGTGTTGCTGTCGGAATGCGCTGTCCCGGTGGGTTCCCCATCAGTATGGTGAAGCCAACCTGGGTCTAGAGCTCACGTTGCTTGTTTATGGGTGAACAGGTGAACAATCGAACCCTCAGAACCTGATGATGCTGCCGGCGATGAACTGCACGGGCGTGCAGACGTGGCGGGATCGAAGAGCAATCGTGTTTGCTGGAACCTTCTCCGCTGAGTCTAACTCTCCAGAACGAGTGCGTTGACCTTAAAAGTCTTGATGGCTCGAATTCTTATTTTACTCTTCCCCTTTCTAAATTGACCGCTTTTCCATCGAGCGTACCGATATGGTAGCGCGGTAGTCGCCGTTGAGAACGTGCCAGCGTAATGTTTTGTTGCAACCCATGAGAGTGCATTCACCCCAGATTCGGGCCTGCTCAGTCTCTGTCTGCCGGTTACTATAGGACCACCCGTTCACATTTGAATTTGGACCATTCGGCTGCGATCGACTGCGCCAGGATCCTAAGGGAAGCGGGGGCGACTTGTAGTAAAGTAGAGGACATTGCGTTTCCTGGACCCGAAACCAGACTTGCCTGGTCTGCTCTCCCGACTCTGCAGCCTCTGTAGGTCTGATGTCGCTCTGAAGCGTATCCTTTGTGCTCGATTTGGTACTAACAATCTTGCGGGTTGCCCTTTAATTTGTTGTGCAGGCTAAATAGACGTACGCAGCGTGTTTTGGTGGTTGGTCAGAATTCCTTATTTGAAAATGACACAAGGTAAATCCAGGTGAGAAAACGATTAACCGGCACGCACGGACAAAAGGAGGCGCCTGTCTATTTAACGAAAACACGCTCCGCCAGCGAGTTCGCTGAGGAGCCGAAGCTTGCTTCTGGTCTGCTGACGTCGCCGAGTATCCGTCTGTCGGTGGAAATCTCACCTGAGTCGGAAGCAGAAGTACCACGAGCCTGCGCCCGCCATAGCCTCTCAGTCTGCGAACCCGCAAATCTAGGTTGGGGCGCTCGTCGAAACGTGGGGAGGGTGTGTCGGTGGGGACAAGAAAGAGGAAGATGAGCGACATGTACTTGCAGAGCAGCGACGAGATGACGACGGAGCTGCAGGAAGCGTGGCAAGCCATGGTGCAGGGCTTCGTGAAGATCCACCACGCCGCCGTCGACGTGAAAGCGTCGAAGCAGCAGCTTGAGCTGGCCTCCGGCCTGATGCGGTACAGCAGGATGCTCGTCGCCTCGATACTCGCATACGTCGTTCAGTACAAACAAGTCCGGCGGTCGACGAAGGTGCCTCCCGAGTTGGAAGTGCAGCTGGACATCCAGTTGGAGGAGCCTCTGAACCGCTTAGACGGCCCGGCGATTCGCCCGGACGGCGTCGAAGAGGAACTGCCCTTCTCGGGAAAGAGAGTCGTTGAGGAGCAGGCGTTCCTGCGCAAGATAGTCACGACGCTGGGCGTCGAGCTCAGTCGGGAGATCCAAGAGAAAAGCGAGCTGATGACCAGCCGGCAGGCGGCGCTGAACGACATCGCGCAGCGGGCCCGCGAGGAGTCGGAGGTGCTGAGGTCGCTGCGGGAACGGGCTTCGTCCTTCGGCGTCCCGCCGAAGGGAGACCTGTACGACGACGAGCAGAAGTGGAGCGATCTGGCCCACACCAACGTGCTCCTGAAGGAAGGGCAAGACCGGCTGACCGCCGACGTGCTGAAGCTCTCGAGCGACAAGTACACGTTGATGAGCGAGCGGAGCGCCCTGCTGCACCGCATTGGCGAACTCGAAGGCCAAGTTTCGGACCTCAACGCCACGAACGCACGGTACCGCCGCCTCGCCCGGCCCCCGAAGCTATCCGCGCTAATCGCGACGTCGCGGGAGATCGCGCAGAAGCACGGCACCAACTACAAGCAGGTGTCCCCCGCGGCGTACGAGGCCTCGTCCTCGAAGCAGCCCAAGCGGACGCTCACCGTCGGCGGCATGGAGATGGAGCCGGAAGTCGTCGAGTGGCTCAAGGAGATGTACGTCACCCTCGGCGCGAGCCCAGGGCCGGAGCCCGCGGAAGACGCAGTGCTGCGGCAGTCGCCGGCCGAAAAATCCGAGTTTTCGGAGTTCGTCACCAGCAAGCGCGGCGGGGAGCCGGAGGGGGACGCCGGAAGCGAGGCTGAGGCAGAAGTCGAGAAGGAAGGCTCGGACAAGGAGGCGACGTGACCCTGCAAGCGGATAACTGATGCGCACGTGCATCGTCGATCGGGTTCAAGCTTTCTACTCTGATTGCTACTATCGTCGATTCGGCTCAAACAGCTCCGCGTAATCCCGCAGTTCCAAGGGTCTATGGTAGATAGTGGTGCGCCTCGATAGTTTGAAGTTAGAATTGCAGAGTAGCGTCTGTAGCGATGACCTGCACTGTGCCACTAGGTGACGACGCCTCGATAGACAGCGGCAGGCAGTTCAATGCAGTTCCAGGGGTGATCCGATTCAAGCCTTTTGCGGAGCAGAAGGAACGAATTCAAAACATCCAAGTGCCGGAAATCAATCAGTCCAACAGAGTTGGAAAGTGCGTGATCACCCTCGGTACTCCGGAGCGCCCGTTAGCCATCTTTCCACGGTTTTGTCTTCCCGTGCGCTCAGCTATAGCTTGCGTCCGTGGATGCCGGCGAAAATGTCGGAAAGAGTGGGTAGATGTTCGTTGTGAATAGGTTGCATGTACTTCCATCTTCCGGTCTTCAACCACCTTGCCCGACCCGACAAAATGGTTCAGTGGCGCTTGTTTCCTTTTTTTTGTTTCATGCGCACCTGCTTTGCAGGAATACTTGAGGGGACTGCCGGTTGCGAAATCTCAAACTATTTTGCACATTAGTGTGGTACTCATCGGCATGCCGATGACTCCCCACTATCGCAACAGGAGTCCGAGTGTCCGATAAAACCCCTTGTCAATACCACCCAACGACTGCGACGCGTGCGAAATGTCGGACGCCAGCGTCTGTCAAGAGCATGCGTGACTCAGCCGTGTTTTAAAGGTGAGATGAGAAGCATCGGATCCGCTCTGTCAAAGGACCATACCACTATCGCAACAGGAGTCCAATCTCAAAGGAGGTAAATGTGCGGTAGCCTACACGAACCACAGGAAAATCTGGGTTTAATGGCGGGCGTAAGCGTTCAACAAAAAAATGCCGAAGCAGCTCGACAGGTTCGCTGCGGTGAACTGGGTGAAGGGGTCGGGACTGATGTCCCGTCCCTCTTCTCGTTCACGACAAGAGAGACGAGCGGCTCGATCGGACCAATGACATGCCTTTGTTGTCGTTCCACGAGATTGAGGTCTCCCGCAGCTGTCGCCTACATAGCAACCAAAAGAACCCAAACCAAAGAACAATGAAGACGAAAGGAAAGGGACGTGCCATCAAGAAGGCGAAGCCCGAGCGCATGAAGAAGTCGTTCAAGCCGGCGTACCGCAGCCACGCGGCAGCTGCAGATCAGCAGCGCTGAGTTTGAGAGGCTGGCCATCTTGAAGGAATTTTTTTCCCCCTGAGAGATCGGACCCATGGCAGAGACATGAAGACCACTCTGATCCACCAGATTGAGGTCTCTCGCAGCCGTCGCATGTATAGCAGCACTCACGCTCAACACAATTGTGCACATCAGCCGCTACACATACCTCGCAAAGCCGTATCCTACCTTTCCGCCAGCCTGACGCTTGAGCAACTCGCATACATAAATCCACTCAAACGTGTCATTCGGCCAGATTCCTAGGACCTCCCGTCCCCCCATCCAACCAAAAGAACCCAAACCAAAGAACAATGAAGACGAAAGGAAAGGGACGTGGCATCAAGAAGGCGAAGTCCGAGCGCAAGAAGAAGTCGTTCAAGCGGGCGTACCTGACCAAGGCGCAGGCCACGCGGCAGCTGCAGATCAGCAGCGCCGAGTTCGAGAGGCTGGTCATCTTGAAGGGCCTCTTCCCCCGCGAGCCCAAGCGGTTCGAGGGATCCAGCGGAAAGGACAAGACATACTACTTCTCGAAGGACATCCTCTGGCTTGAGCGGGAACCACTCCTTCAAAAGCTTCGCGAGTTTTCTACGTACAAGAAGAAGCTCACCCGCTTGAGGGGACGCCGTCAGGAGTTCAGCGCCACGCTTTACGAGAAGCAGCACAAGCCGCACTACAACGTGTCCACCATCCTCAAAGAACGGTACCCCACCTTCCTCGACGCTGTGCGCGACATCGACGATGCTCTGACCCACATCTTCCTGTACGCAGCTATGCCGCCTTTGGTGCACTCCGACACCCTCATCGAAGGGCACGCGCATCTCACTTCGTCGATGGGCGAACAGTGCAAGGACATGCGGGACCGCTGGCTGTCTTACATCAAAGCGACCCACGGCCTGCGCAAGGGGTTCATCTCGATCAAGGGTATCTACTACCAGGCTGACGTCAAGGGGGAGAAGGTGATGTGGCAGTGCCCGTACGAGTTCACGAACAAACCGCCCAAAGACGTCGTCCACCGTGTGCTGATCAACTTCTTGGAACTGTACCTGCAGCAGGTTAAGTTCGTCTTGTTCAAGCTGGAGCAGGACCAGAAGGCCATTAAGGAGAAGGAGGACGTCGAGGAGGAAGACGCGGCGACCGGAGGGGAAGCTATCGACTTTCCGCTGTCCGAAAAAGACAAAGAGCGGGCCGCCAAGCTCGCGAAGCACATCGAGTTATTCAAGGGCAAGGTGTTCTACATCTCCAGAGAGTGCCCGAAGGTGCACATGCAGTTCGTCATCGAATCCTTCAGCGGTCGCGTGGCGAAGACGCTCGACAAGAGCGTCACGCACTGCATCATCGACCGTCCCGAACCCTCGGAGGGAACGGTATCGTTTTTCTTTTTTGTATAAGCGCCTGCTTTGTAGGAAATACTTGAGGAGGCTGCCAGCCGCAAAAGATCAAAGGAGGTAAATGTGCTGTAGCCCACACGAAACACAGGTGAATCTGGGTTCAGTGGCGGGCGTAAGCGTTCAACAAAAAAGACCCACTTTGTGGTTGTATCGTTTCTCCCCCTCTAGCCTAAGCACAAGGCAGCCCCTCGAGTATTTTGTTTGTATATATGAGGAGACTGCTAGTTGCGAAATCTCAAACGAGGTACACAAATTGTTTCGAACCTGACTTGCCAAAGCGAGCAAGTAAAGTGTACACTACAGAAGCCCCCCAAAACCACCCAGTACGAATCACTTAAAAGAACCCATTCGACGAAGGTCACCCGGAGACTCTAAAATCCCGGATTCTCAAGCGAACTATAACTCTGAAAAAAAGTGCTTCCCAGGAAATCATCCCCGACGAGGACCCGTTGTACATGTGCTGTCACTTTCTCCCTCTTGCCTCCGTCGAAGTAAGCACCGGGCGAGTAATTTTCTCCTTCCTCCTACAGCAAGTCGGTGTCGACTACGTCCGTCCGCAGTGGCTCTTCGACTGCATCAACGCCAAGGTACGCCTCTCTTTCTTTTCCACCCTTGGACTTTATTGATACTGCACTACTTGTGCCGAAGAAGCTACAAACCTGACTCTACTCAATGTGCGCAGTGGAGATGGGCCTGCAAAGGAAAGCCGCCCAAAATAATACAGTTTTTCGGGACGGGAGCGTTGCTGCGGGCTCCTGCGGTCTCTGATCAACAGGTCCACCCGGACTCTAACAGAAAGAGTACTAATGCTAAAGTCACAGACTCCAACAGAAAGAGTACCAATGCAAAAGAGTGACCAACAGGTCCACCCGGACTCTAACAGAAAGAGTACTAATGCTAAAGACACAGACTCCAACAGAAAGAGTACCAATGCAAAAGAGTGACCAACAGGTCCACCCGGACTCCAACAGAAAGAGCACTGGTGCTAAAGACACAAACTCCAACCAATAAAGGGTGACCAACAGGTCCACCCAGACTCCAACAGAAAGAGTACTAGTGCTAAAGACACAGACTCCAACAGAAAGAGTACCAATAAAGAGTGACCAACAGGTCCACCCAGACTCCAACAGAAAGAGTACCAATGCTACTCTTTCACACAGCAGTTGAATCACACAAATCCTAATGAAAAGGCACCACGGAATAAGCCGGCAGCCGCCGCTGGCAAGTAACCTAGCGCGTCGGAAACCTCATGCTAATTCATGCTGTTCATTCAAGAACGCAATCAAAACCACGTGCTGAGATTTTATGCAATATCTTCACCCCTCTCGTAACCCAGGGCCTGCTCCCCGTCGACGAGTACCTGCTGGGCAAGACGCTGCCGCCGCACATCTCGCCGTTCCGCATCTCGATCAGCAACGACGCCGACGAGGTGAAGGAGCTCGAGGGTGCGATGGCTGAAGACCGTCGCATCCTGCTCGACGACATCCCCGACCGCGTTCACGAGATCCGCCGCATGCTGGACCCCTCGTACAACCAGGCCAACCCGACGGCCGACGTGCACTTGTCAGACGACGACGACGACGACGAAGACGAGCAGGACGCGCACGAAAACGGGCTCGCCGCCTCCGACTCGGAATCCGTGTCCGAAGACGACGAAGAAGAGAGGTCGCGCGTCAAGGAAAACATCGAGCGGAGCAAGACCTCGAAGAAGAAGCTCTCGAAGCTGCTGGTGAAGGGCGACAACAAGCCGACGGAGAAGGAGATCGCGGAAAAAGCGCGCGAGGAGCTTGCGAAGAAGAAGGAGGAGCGGGCGAAGGAAGACGTGGCGTCCCGCAAGAAGCGGAAGCTGGAAGAACTGGAGGCCAAAGCGGACGCGGACCTGCAGATGAAGAAGGCGGTGATGCCGACCAAGGCCCGGAAGCTCTTCACCGCCATGGAGATCGGCAACAAGCGACGCAAGAAGCAGCTCAAGTCACTCGAGGACAAGCGTGAGAAGGTACTCCCCACCCTACCTTTCCCCATCAAAGCCTCTTCCTTCTAAAGCTCAAGAAGAGGGACAAGACCTACACCGTCAGTCAGTCGGCACCGAGGAAAAGTAGCAATTATCAGTAGAGTTTCTTTGGCTGCGCATCATCCCGGGCTTGGCATGCGGGTATCGAAACACGGTGGCCGCTGTTCGTAGCTCGTCACAGTGAGGACCACCCATGCTGCGAGAGAATCCGTCTCCGGGAGACGGCCCCCAACAACCGTGGCTGAGCAATCAGTTAAAATACTCAAGCCGCCCACCCCCCGCTTGTGCCTGCGGCTCGCTCGCGTAAGTTATCTTCTTCACTCAGTTTTCGTGTTCCCTGTTTCTTTGTTCTTTTTTGCGATAACCAGTAACCACCTCCTTAGTGGGGGGCATACTTGTTACAGCTAAAAAGGAACGTTGGCAGCGGTTTAACCTGAACGCGTACAGGTCAAATCGCACAACAAAACAACAGCTCTGTGCAGAAACCAGTGGAGCCAACCTTTTCGAGACCCTGTACGGACGAGGGGACAGATGGACAGATTTTCATGTCGAAAGCGTCAGTACCACGCTGGTTTTCGTACGCTGTGCCCCCCGTGGGTGAAGAGTCGTCAAACAAAGAAGATGTGCACACGTTAAGTTTGCTGCCGTGCCAACATGCTGCGTACGGGGGGGATTGAACAACATTCGACAGCACCCATTGCCTATCGGATATTGGATGCCTTTTCGCGTTCTCTCATTTTGTGCTCGATACGTATTGCTCCCACCCCACTGCACACAGGTCCGTGAGGGCAGCGCCGTGTTGGACGCGAAAACGAAGACGCTGAAGGTGTTGAAGAAAACCAAATAGGCTCGGGATCCCGCATTGCGACGGCCTGCAGAAAGCGGGCGCGCGATGCCCGACGGGGGTTTCCGCGTCCGTCACTTGGCGCGCGGGGCCCGCAGCCCACAGCTCGTGAGAGTACCTGAGCCAACGCACTGAACCCCTACGGCGGTGCGGGGACGCGCGCTCGTATCTTCACTCGCTCGACTTCCATGGCCTGCTGTCAGCGAAAAGGGGGGGGGGGGGGGGAAACGCCACAGAAAAACGAAACACGCCGAATACCGTTTGTGGGGGTCTGATGAGCAAACCCTCGGGAACACGTTTAAGTCCTGCTTCACCGTCCTTCCACTGTACAACCCGGATTCCAGTCAGGTGTGGTACAGCCAGTCCGACACGTCTTCACGACGGTTTTAGCCAAGCGTGGCACTGCAAAGCCACGCCTCTGGCAGCAACACCATCGCTTTCCTTGAGGCCATGTCCCGGTGCTTTTCTTAACAGTCAGTTCCGATGGCGAGAGGGATCGCAAAGCAGCAATGCATTCCGGGTGGTGTCAAGGTTGGAGTGCCAAAAAGCACTGTTTGTTCTGCGCTGCAGTTGCTTCCTTTTGTGTGCCGTGGCTCGACGCGATTTCTTCCGCGCCCGCGGTGCGCTGACGAATTGAAGGGGGGTGGTGGTCGTCAATCTCAACAGAAGAGCAGCAAATCCCCCTGGTTCAGACTTCTACCGGTTCTGAGTGCAATCGTCCTCTCTGGATCAATCGCACGGATGAAAACGAGAGCTGGGTGACTCTTGCCCCACTCCGAGCTTCACCACGATCCCGGAGCATGGCGTCGGTTGGTCAACCGTAGCTGGGCCCAACTGGAGTCTTCGTTACTCTACGACTGGCGAAACACATACAGCCTTTCCCTCTCGCCATCCTCTCCCTCTCCCACCTTTTTTACTTTTTAAAGTAGGCAACTACTTCGGAGAACAGTTGAATCAACCTATTGACAAAGAGCTTGCGCTGTTCGACTAGCGTGCGAGTCTGGAACTGAACGAATATAAACCAGGACCGACCCCCCTACCTTTTTAGTGATACGATCGTCGAATAGTGATTGTTCTTCTTCTACCGCCGGATTCAGCTATTCTCCTTTTCCGCCCTCTAGCATCCTGATCATTCGTTTCCTTTTTTTCTCTTTCTCCTTTTTTCTTTCCTCCAAGGCTTGTATTTCTACTTCGTTCTTCCTTTCCCGCATCCCCAACCCCCCCGCCTTGCCTCCTCCATTGGGAGATCCGGCTCTTTGTTACCCACCTTTTTCCGCTTTCTTGTTCGTTTTTTCGTTCAACACCCCAGTCTCCCCCTCCCGCTCGCTTCATCACGGAATAGTATCATTATTCCTTTTCTTCGTTTTTTTTTTGAGCGCGTACTCTTGCTGGTTTTTGCGTTCTCCTTTGGATGATCGTCGCGACAACCGCCACAGGCTACCGTGGCTGTAACGGGTAACGGGGAATTAGGGTTCGATTCCGGAGAGGGAGCCTGAGAAACGGCTACCACATCTAAGGATGGCAGCAGGTACGCAAATTGCCCATTAGCAACAGTGCTGAGGCAGCGAAGAGAAATAGCCTCGACACGTACTTAGTACGTTAGAAGCATTGGATGCTATCTCAACCTGTCAACAATTGGCGGATTGGCATCTGGTAGCAGCACCCGCGGTAATTCCAGCACCAATAGCTGCAGAGGCTTGCCGACAGAAGTTTTCGCCTATCTTCCTTCGATGAAATATTTTCTTGCTCTCTAAGCTAAGAGCCTCTCTTCGCGAGCAAACAAAACCGATTATCTTACCTCGTGTAACCACCATTCTTACGACACTCAGAGCACAAAGAATATCTTCCCATATTGACGAAGGTCGCCCGGAGACTTTAAACCCCCGGAGAGGTTCAAGCGAACTTTCACTCGAGAAGAACGAAACTGTACGTACGCAAGTGTGGGTAAAGACATAGAGACAGAAACACAGCTGCTGCTAAGACCACCCAACAGGCGAACGAACAGGACGTACCAGCCATCTCTCTCTCCGCCGGTCTACATTGACTACTCCAAGCACAGTGAAAACCCCTGGAGTTATTGCATACATGACACGCGACGAATCCCGCCCATGTTACAGGACCCTGCACCATCGGTCTTATGCGAGAGCCGGAGGCTCGCAACCAAAAACTGACGTCTTGCGAAAAGCAGCCGGCAACCAACCAACAGAAAAGGGAAGAGAAAAGGGATGGATAAAAAAAGGAAGCGTTCCCAACAGAAAAGGACGAAGGTTCAACCTTTCCCAAGAAATGCGATGAACGCGACGTTGCGGCCCAGCACCGGGAACCGAGCTTTCGAGAAGCAGTATGGGGAAGCCACGCAGCGGAAGCTGTCGGTCCCCTAGTAGTAGTAGTGGTAGTGCGCGGCGGGCGACCATCAACGAAGTGCTGCTCGCGACGAAGTCGCTGCCGCGGGCGCTCCACGTCTTCGGCTTGACCGCGGCAGCGCAGAGGGCGTCGACCGCGGCGTGCAGGCCCAGCGGCTGTCGGCCAGGATCCTCCTGAAGCGGACCAACCGCCACCGGCCCCACCGAAGTCTACCTCGACTAGTGACATCCCCTGGAGTCATAACACATACATGACACGCGACGAATCGTCCATGTCACAAGACCCCAAATCATCGGTATTATGCGAGTGCCGGAGGCTTGCAGGAACCAAAAAACTGTCTTCTTGCGAAAGACAGCCCGCAACCAACCAACAGAAAAGGGAAGAAAAAGGGCGGGATACAAAAGGAAGCACTCCCAACAAGGACGAAGGTTCAACCTTTCCCAAGAAATGCGATGAACGCGACGTTGCGGCCCAGCACCGGGAACCGAGCTTTCGAGAAGCAGTATGGGGAAGCCGCGCAGCGGAAGCTGTCGGTGACCGGGCGGCGGCCCCCTAGTAGTAGTAGTGGTAGTGCGCGGCGGGCGACCATCAACGAAGTGCTGCTCGCGACGAAGTCGCTGCCGCGGGCGCTCCACGTCTTCGGCCTGACCGCGGCAGCGCAGAAGGGCGTCGACCGCGGCGTGCAGGCCCAGCGGCTGTCGGCCAGGATCCTCCTGAAGCGGACCAACCGCCTCCGAGCGACCACCGTCGGCCTCCCTTGCCTCCACATCCACCCACCGGCCGACGTGTTCCTCGACTACTCCAAGCACCGCGATATCCCGTCAAAACCCTCGGCCCCCGGGAACCCAACCTCCCCGTCTCCATCCAAAGAGCACACCTACCCGTTGCTCACCTCCCCGGGGCTCTCGTACGCCACCGGAGGGCCGGCACCGCGGGCCGACCAAAAAGACCAGGCGTCCCATGACAAAGTGTGCGTCGAGACGCGCAGCCCGGCGACCCCCCCCAGGCCCGGGTTTTCTTCCAGGCCGCCGCCGACGGAGCGCGCGGCGGCCGTCGCGCTGCGGTCGCACCTGCACGGGCTGATCGACGAGTCTCTCGAAGCGATGCGGCGGTGCAAGCACGGCCGGCCGAAGCCCGAGAAGCTGGTCGAAAACCTGTCGTGGCACCCGTGGTCACGCGCCGCCGAGTCGTGCGACGGGAGCCACCCGAGCAACTTGAAGGAGAAGCCGGCGCCCGTCGAATTCGGATCGTCCCTGCGGCAGGGCGATTTGTCGGCGGCGTCGACGACCGGGGATCGCAAGGGAATCTTCCAGCTGACGGCGGCCCCCGCGCACACGTTGGTCGCCAGCACGTCGGTCGGTTCGCTCGCGTCGTACAGGGGGCACACGCTCATCGACGTCTCGGCGAACGAAATCCTCGGCGGAGACGAGCCGGAGGACCCGTTCAAGCCGCCGCCCATGCACACGCCGCGCCCCCCCGCCGCCAGCCAGCGGCCGGCCAGTGCGAGGAGCGACGCGGTCGCTCGGTACGTGCAGGCCCGCGAGCAGGTCGCCAACCCGGGCCCGCTGACGCCGAGGGCTCCGCGCTTCCGGCCGCTCAGCGCGCCGCGGCCCGGCGCGCGCAGGCGGCCGCAGACGGCGGACGCGCACCACTCGCGCGAGCCGCGCATCGAAGTCTCGTCGCCGTCGAATGCCGTCGTGGCGGCTCGGACGCGGCAGGAGAGCCCGCGGGCTGCCGAGGTGGTGCCTGACTTCGCCGAACACTCGCATTTCATCCAGGTGTGTGTACGGTGTATGTGTGTGGGAAAGCGAATTGTAGCCTCACTAGGCACTTTTGCCAGCCAGTCTTAAGTTTCCGACACGCTGCTTTTGGGACCTGCCTGAAGGCGGGGAGAGAGCGTTGCCATTTGGAGGTTGTTATCCCGTTCAGCGTTCTGCTAAAGACCTTTTTTTGTGTCTGGCAAATGCAATTTGTCAAGAACAAAAACAGATCGATGGCAGCGTACTATCCTCACTCCCGTTAGATGAACAAAACAGGTTTGAAGGAAGTGCGCACAAACGAAGCGTTCAAATTGACCCTTCCAGCACGGTAGCGAATCTGTTTAGACTTGGCTCGCGCAATGCAGAACGCTGAACCGAAAGTTCGCTAACATCCAAGGACGTAAGCGAGCCTTTAGTTTTCTGCAGAAGGCACACCGCTGGCTGCAGGCGTTGTGACGTCACCTTGGTTGTGGGCCAGTAGCCGTCTACATGATTGCCATCCTCGACTTGTTATCGTCACTCGTGTGTATCAGAATAACTACCGGCATTATAGCACTCATGAGTTACTGGGGGGGGGTCAAATACAATATTGTATTTGCTGGGGGAGGATAGAGAAAACCGGGGTTTCAAAAGTCTGGGTACAGGCACTTGGGCCCAAGTTGGGGGTCAACATTGGAGGAAATTTGGCAAACCTTTGCGCGACGGAAAGAGCTATCCCTGGCATGTATCGGCACCTTTTTTTCTACACTCAATACAGCCTAAAATCTGGCCCCCAGATGGCACATCAGACTTTGGAAAACTCACTCCGCCAGGAATCGAACCAGAACCCTCAGCATCACATGTGGGTGCGGGAACCGCTGGACCACGGGCTAAAAAAAGCGGGCCATTTCTTTTTGGGTTCGGGTGGTTTTCAGAAAGTATTGGACCCGAATCCGAGGAAAATGCCATCGACGGCGAAATCAAGCAGTAAGATTGGACTCCCGGCTTCAGGAGTGTTCCACATTGAACTTCTCTCGAAAAAGAAGCTGCTCTCGAGGGGGGAAGCCCGTGGAAACCCCTGCAAACCCCCACTGAGGACAAAGTACGTGCGCTCGGCTAAAGGCCGGCGCGAGGCGAGACTGGAGGCAGCTGCTAAAGTTCGGGAACAGTAAAGTTCGTGCGCAGCTAAGTTCGGGCGTGGGTGATGCAAATTTCTGGTGAACCAAAGTTCGGGCGAAGCAAAGTTCGGGTGAAGCTAAAGTCTGGTGAAGCAAAGCAAAGTGCGGGCGAAGCAAAGTTCGGGCGCAGCTGAGTTCGGGCGAAGCTAAGTTCCAGTGAAGCAAAGTTCGGGCGCAGCTGAGTTCGGGCGAAGCTAAGTTCCAGTGAAGCAAAGTTCGGGCGCAGCTGAGTTCGGGCGAAGCTAAGTTCCAGTGAAGCAAAGTTCGGGCGCAGCTGAGTTCGGGCGAAGCTAAGTTCCAGTGAAGCAAAGTTCGGGCGCAGCTGAGTTCGGGCGAAGCTAAGTTCCAGTGAAGCAAAGTTCGGGCGCAGCTGAGTTCGGGCGAAGCTAAGTTCCAGTGAAGCAAAGTTCGGGCGCAGCTGAGTTCGGGCGAAGCTAAGTTCCAGTGAAGCAAAGTTCGGGCGCAGCTGAGTTCGGGCGAAGCTAAGTTCCAGTGAAGCAAAGTTCGGGCGCAGCTGAGTTCGGGCGAAGCTAAGTTCCAGTGAAGCAAAGTTCGGGCGCAGCTGAGTTCGGGCGAAGCTAAGTTCCAGTGAAGCAAAGTTCGGGCGCAGCTGAGTTCGGGCGAAGCTAAGTTCCAGTGAAGCAAAGTTCGGGCGCAGCTGAGTTCGGGCGAAGCTAAGTTCCAGTGAAGCAAAGTTCGGGCGCAGCTGAGTTCGGGCGAAGCTAAGTTCCAGTGAAGCAAAGTTCGGGCGCAGCTGAGTTCGGGCGAAGCTAAGTTCCAGTGAAGCAAAGTTCGGGCGCAGCTGAGTTCGGGCGAAGCTAAGTTCCAGTGAAGCAAAGTTCGGGCGCAGCTGAGTTCGGGCGAAGCTAAGTTCCAGTGAAGCAAAGTTCGGGCGCAGCTGAGTTCGGGCGAAGCTAAGTTCCAGTGAAGCAAAGTTCGGGCGCAGCTGAGTTCGGGCGAAGCTAAGTTCTGGTGAAGCAAAGTTCGGGCGCAGCTGAGTTCGGGCGAAGCTAAGTTCTGGTGAAGCAAAGTTCGGGCGCAGCTGAGTTCGGGCGAAGCTAAGTTCTGGTGAAGCAAAGTTCGGGCGCAGCTGAGTTCGGGCGAAGCTACGTTCTGGTGAAGCAAAGCAAAGTGCGGGCGAAGCAAAGTTCGGGTGTGCTGAGTTCGGCGTGTGGCAAGTTTAGCGCCAGTACCCGGGGGGAAGACCCCCTCGACTCGTTTCCCGTGGTGCCCAACGCGAGATACTGAGAAACTCCGCGAAAAACGCAAATTTCGGGCACATTAGACCCCGAAACGCAACAAACCTCGAAAACAATCTTAGACCGAAAAAGTGTGATGGGCGGGGTTCGAACCCGGGCCTACCGGCCTGAAGGCCGACGCCCGCTCACTCTGCCACCCCCTTGCCTTTTGGCAGGGAAGGAAAAAGCTATCTCCACACTAGCATCTAGTCCAAAAACAATAAACTTTTGGCAACTTAGAAAAGCCGGGTTGGCTCGAATAGAGGCTATTCACATTGCATGTTCATAGGACCTCCAGTCTCGAATAATATTGTATTCCAAAACTATGCTCACCGAAACCCCCTTCTCAGTGTACCTATTGTATTTGCCAATAATATTGTATTTGACTACCTACAGTATTTGACCCCCAGTAACCTCGGTAATCGACAATCTCCCACACAGTTACTGCAAGACGACCGCTGCGATTTCTTGAAGCAGTCTTGCACCGATATCGTTCGGTACAACGCCCAGCGCCAGCAGCTATGGACCATGAAGCAGCATGTCTTGCAGGTATGCCGGTGGCCGCCTTGGCGCAACCGAACGTGATGCGTTTCGCCGCCATTGTATTTGGCGTTGCAAACCGAAGTTGCGACCTCTTCCTCCCGCTGCGAAGTCCAGAAGTTCTTTTTTCGTATAAGCACCCGCTTTGTAGGAAATGCTTGAGGAGACTGCCTGTTGCGATAGATCAAAGGAGGTAAATGTGCTGTAGCCCACACGAAACACAGGTAAATCTGGGTTTAGTGGCGGGCGTAAGCGTTCAACAAAAAAGACCCACTTTATAGTTGTATTGTTTTCTCCCCCTCTAGCCTCCTTCGGAATGAGCACAAGGCAGCCCCTCGAGTATATTTACATAAGCGCCAGCTTGGAAGGAAATGCTCGACGATTGCTGCCAGACAAAGAACCGAAGGGATCCCAAGTACCGAACCAGGTGTTGAACGGACGTGAGGTCATGCGGGTCTACCCCTACACGACAAATCACACAAACACAACAGGTCAGTCCTGAGTGAGAAAACAACACACAGTGATGTAAGCGAAGAACAAATCAGATTGTGTTTGTATTGTTTTTGCCCCTCTACCTCTATATTTCCTCCCTTCCATTCGGAGTCAAAGCAGCTACGTCGAGTCTTTCGGCCGCTGTTTTTGTACGTCAGAATACCGCGGGCTGTGCCAACCGCACCGTCACCCACCGTGCCAGAGCGGCCAGCCGCTACACGCCTTCGACAGGACGACTCGCGGCCACCGTAGAAGTACGTGGGGAAGTGAGGAGACCGGAAACTCTCCGGAGAGATGGTTCTTGCACTCAAACTCGTCTCTCTTTTTCTCTCTCTCCCTCTCTCTCTCTCTCTCGGAAACGGTCAGCGCTGTAGCGAACACATGCACGTGGGTGGGGAGGGGACTGCCAAATCGTTCCTGTCCCTCCCACGGAGCCGCCCCGAATCTAGCCTGGAGCACCTGACGGTGAAACACCCTGGACTTGTTTCGATGTGTTCTCTCTCGGAATGTCAGCGCGATAGCGACGACAACGAGAACACAAGAATGACAGGAGGGTGAAACCTGGCCCTGGGACTGCCAAGGCGTGACAAACCGACACGGAATCTTTATTATCGTGGTCAATTCTACATACTTGGGGGCGTGATTGAGCTCCTCAGGCTCGAATCACTAAGCTGCACATTGGAAACTTTCTCTGTACGTGGTGTACGTGAGTTCTTCCGTCGAGGACGTTTCCTGAGTGGTCGTAGAGGTTGGCTAATCGATAAAAAAATACTTTGACTTCTAAAGATTTTAAAAGAACTGAAGGTTTTCTCACTTCTCTTTCTCTCTCTCGCTCTCTCAAACTATCTTCGAACAATGCAGACGAAGCTGCGGAGCTCGTGGGAGAAGGCGCTGCGCGCTATGATGCGCGCCGTTGATCAGGAGGTCCAGCGCCAAACCGCGCAGGAGCAGCAGGAGGCGTACCGCGGGATGATGGAGAGCTTCGAAGACGAGGCGAAGAAGCACTACGGCTCGCTTTCGAAGGGAGCCGAGCGCGTCCTGTCCGAGCTCCGGAAGTTCTTTGGCAGCGACCTGCGCACGGAGCCCAAGCGGTTCGAAGAGCTGGTGGCGCTGCTATCAGGGCCACGGTTCCTCCTCGACGACTCCGTTTCGGTCCTGTACAGCGTGAAGCACCTGTTTGAGGTCACCGACAAGCAATTTGCAGACCAGCTGCGCATTCGGATGAAGGGCGTTCTCGACCGCTGGCACGACTCGATGGAAAACCGGGTGCTCCCCGCCGAGCACGCAGAGCCCCTCCCGTGGGTGCTGAACCTGCCGCCCACCGTCGTCGGCTGCGACACTATCGCCTGGGTCCTGTCGGCCCCCGGGGTCGAAAAGCTGGGCAACGTGGTCGCCGACTGGGTCCAGCAGATCGCGGCGTCCGGCCGCGGGGCCGGGGCGCAGAAGCTGGTCGAGGCGCTGGCGGCGGCGGCGCCCGAGAAGCTGCCGCCGGCGGTGGCGCAGTGGCTGGTCGCGCTGCCCGCCGCGGATCCCGTGCGCCGGTCGATGGGCGCGGCGTGGCTCGCGGCCGCGGAGGCCCACGCGGCCGAAACCCGGTCCATCCCCGTGTCCCGGACAGTTTCCAAGCGCGACCCCCGCGGCCGGGGGCCCAGGCTTAGGCAGAAGCAGACGGCGAACTTGACCTCACCGCTCAGTGACGCTTCTTCCATACAACGGACGGCGTCCGCTGCGTCGAGGAACCACATCTTGGCTCAGCGCTTCGACTCCACCGCGAGCGGCTTCGGAAACTAGTCAATGTGCCTGAGAGAGAGTCTTTTATGGTTCAGCTCAGCACAACGTAGTATCCAGCGTCTTGGGGCTCAGTCATCGGTTGCAGAAACGTTGGGTGACACCTTGTGGCCGGTTGTCCCCTGCAGACTATATACTGCCCATGGCCCTGCGAGCCGATACCCGGTCCATGCTAACCCGTGCGCCGGCCGACGGGCGCGGCGTGGCTCGCGGCCGCGGCCGAAACCCGGTCCATCCCCGTATCGCGGACCGTTTCCAAGCTGCGCATTAAGATTAGGGGCGCTCCCGACCGCTGGCACGACTCGATGGAAAACCGGCTGCTCCCCGCCGAGCACGCGGAGCCCCTCTGCGTTTTGCCAAGAGGACGGCCAGCATCCACATCTTCCCACAGCGGCTGACCGAACTGCAACCGGATTTCGAAGCTAATCAGAGTTCCCGGAAACTCCGGAGCTCTCTCCTTCTCTCATTTATTTTTGTCTAGCAAATGTGCGGGACTTGAAATTCTTTTGCTTGCTCCGCCTGATTAATGCGGCAGCACGAGCAGATGCTGCAGATCGGGAGTGAGCGAAAGATCGGCGACTACCCGTTCCCAGTTTATTTTTTTCCAGTCCGTTTTTTTTTGTCTAGCAAATGCAATTTGTCAAGAACAAAAAGCCGATCGACGGCAGCGTACTCCCGTTAGATGAACAAACCAGGGTTGAAAGGAGTGCGCACGACCAAAAGGACGTGAGTTAAAATGTCTGCCGTTCATCGCGACGACATTGATCTTTCTACTGTGAAGCGGAAGGACGTTGCCGCTTCTCTGTGTTAACAACACAATGCTGACTAAGAATTCGTAGTTGGCAGCGCACCACATGGAACTTACCAACGCAGGTGAGTTCTCCGCTTGTGCGAGAATTCACAACGCACCGTACTAATTTTTTTTTAGCAAAGGAGTTTGCGAAGAATCTTCTCTCCGCATCACCCTTTTCGTTTATCTTCGTCTTGTGAATCAAAACCGATCGTAGTCAAGAATCTCCAATCAAATCTTTCACTGCCTGTCACCTGACTTTTCTGCATCCTTGAGAGCTACTTTTCTTCCACGCATAAGCTACTCCTCTTGCACGCATAGCAGTTTTGGGTTTCAAGCGCCTTCGCGTGCAAGTCACAGTGCCAAGAGCCGAAATGGAGGAGGTTGATGTGCATGATCGGACGCAACTAAGCGAACGGAAGAATGATTTGAAAGGCAGGACCAGCTCATTCGCTGCAGGACTCGAGCAGGAGTCGGAGACCGCCTGTGCCGTGGAAACTTGGGAAGCTGACTTCCGAAGTACTGCGTGCATTGCGAGCCGACTGTGCTGTTGTACACGACAGGAGCTTGGCCAGTAGCTGGCGTGTGTGGGCTCGATACCTTTCTTGGCCTTCGGCGTCCCCCCCGCTCCCGTGCGTAGCTCTCTCGGACGCAGAAAGTCAGGTCATGCGGCAGTAAAGCAATCTTTTTACCTCGAGAAGTCGTTTTCTTCCACTCTGTATTCCAGATTGCCACTCGAGCCCTACGGGGTTCTCGTAACAATCTGCAAGACCTCGTGCAAGAACGCGACTCTCTGAATAAACAGCTATTTCTCGTGTTCGTTGTCAAACAGTTGCGTGGGGAGGGGGAGAGGCTAACCAGCTTTTGCATGCCCAGTACTTCCCAGTACGAAACAAGAGATCCCCAATCGATATTATATATTCTTTTTGCGTCCGCCTCGAATCAACCAGTGGAGAGGATTGAGGGCGGGAACTCTCCGAAACGCAGGGACACCACGTGTGAGACGTGCCACCAATGGGTGAGTAGCAGAAAGATTCTAGCAAAGTAACGATAGAACGATGCCACCAAGTCGTTTGCGTTCTGTGTAACCAACACGGGACCCAGAGAAGCAGGGGGTCTGTGCTCAGAAGGGTTCAGTACGCTCGTCGGGTGGATTGGGCCCCAAATCGGTCTCAGAATACGCGTTCTGGGTCGCTTTACCCACATGCACAACATCGCACCATGCAGAATCTTTCTGCCCAAGCCCTGCCCCATGTGCTCTGCGGAGAATACTTCGACTTTACTTCGCAAAGGCAGGTCGACGCGTTCGAACGAGTCGCAGACGAGCAAACCCGCCGCGTGCAGCTAGTGGCATCAGGCGCACCTGATGTTCCCCAATCGCCCGGTCTGACCTGTGTCCTGAGGAACCATTACCGCCTTGGATGGGCCTGAATGGGCTCGCGGGTGCGGGCGTTGCCGCAGATCCTCTTCTTACGAAGATTAACGCTCCACAATTTACAAAGCAAACCGATGAACGAAACCCAAGCCCAAGCAACTTCCTGAATGGTAGAGAACCTAAAAGGAGAAAATCGCCCCTGGTGGGCTGTCTGTGCTGTCGTCGGGAAAAAAGAAATCACGAATCAAAAAAGAACTTGCCGTCGTAGGCAACTGACTCAGCGATTATCGCTGGAAACACCGAAATAGCTGGGCATCTCTCCCTCGAAACATTCGTTTCTCCTTGCTCCCGCCACCTTCGGAATGTAAACTGCCAACGAGGTACTCCTTACACTTACGCGAAGACTGGTGTCTTCAGAAATTGAGTGTGCATGTCTTTCAATCACTTCACAACATGAATATCGGCCGAGAGTCGCAATCTAAAGTCTCGTTGCTCTTTTCTTAGCTATTTTTGCTGCGAGAAGAATGATGCTTCGCCTGATGAAGCGTTCATCTACTCGTAAAGAATGCTCTGAAAATACGGGGGGCACCACAAAAAGGGCGGGTTCGGTACCACGCTGAGCAGGGCCTACCGCTTATACGGTATGTGGACAATGGCCGAGACCACTAGGCGAACGAAAGCAAGGGTAAATACCGACGCTCGCTCCGCCGTGTATCCACACTTCTTTACCACTCTCCACCAATGCAGATGAAAGGAGAAGCTTCATTGCCCGCGAGGGCAGGCAGAGAGACGTTAAAAAAAGCAGAGTTACACAACATGTGGCACAGCATGGGAAACGGCGAGAACACGTAACTACAGTTGAAACCCATGTGATCACATGTTCGGTCGCGTGTAATCAGAATAGACTTTTTAATACGAGCGCCCATACTTTCTTTTAGTACGGGCACCCCGAACTTCACCACCCCGCTCATTCCTCGCATACGGGCTTCAGCCCGAGCTTCATCCGAGGAATGAGCGCCAGAAAAACCTAATTTGGCTCTACCGAGCCTACCCATATTTATGGGCGAATCTGGCGGTGACCCCAACCACCGTGTGCCGATCACTTGCAGATTGTTGCAACTAGGTCATGCAACAGCTGCCCTCTGCCCCTTCGTACCTTGAAGAGACGGCTTCCCGTTCAATCTCGTTCCAAGCATGGCCTTCTTTGGCCCAGCAACAGCAGGGGATTAGTTTCCGTTGCAGATTTAGACCGACGGTCTAAATCTGCAAACCGGACTTGGCCGGGGAAAAAAAAAAAAAATGTTCAAAAAACGGTGTTCAAAGTAAATATAGGCGGGGGGTGTGCTGAAGGTGCTGGATGGCTGCTGAGCCTCCGCTGCTGAGACCCAGCCGCTGCCGTTCCATTGGGTTCAGCTTCGGGTCGGCAGCCACTGTGCTTCATTACCGGGCCAAGGTCCTGTTTGACAGTTGAGTATCCCACACGAGCTAAGAGTTGCCCACACACTTTTTGCCCAAATTTTCGGCGGTGCACACCAAAACCGTGGACCTATTATCATAGGAATCATAGGAAAATAGGTCCCCAGGTCACCCCCCTTCAGCTGCCTGACGAGACTGTCTGTTTACGATTTTGACTGTTTTTGGAGCGCGTCCCCATATGGCACCCCCCCACAGGGAACCCAGAAGCATTCGGAAAACCCCGAAAAGCTTGATCCAGGCTGGTGTACGTTGAAAAAACGCCCGCAAAATGTGTCGCCAAACTGACGGGGTGACCATAATTGACCCATAAAGGACCCATGAAGACCCCTCTTTTGCCGAACGAAGTTGTGGAGATGTGTCGGCTCTGCCCCAAGACGCCGTACATCGGCGAAAACGGCACCGAAACACCGCCCAAAACCACCCCGTAGTAACGGTCTAAATCTGCAAATCCCGGAAGCCTTCAAACTAATACCCTGAGCAACAGCATATTGGCAAAAAACAAATGGAAGAAATACTTTTGCAATCACCGCCAAAGCGCCACTCAAACCAAAAGGAGAGCAAGCAGCAGCTGCTTTTCCTTCGCTGTTCATCCACCCCAGGTCTTTTCTTTTCTTGTGATAGCACTCCCTCCCGGACAAACCAGGCTTACATCGCTGTCCTGTCCGCCTACCGTGTCCGTGGCTAAAAAGACCTAAACACGACGCAGATACGACAGTGTTCGGTGTTGAGCGCACTGAAAGCTCACTTTATGTGGCTATAAACCGGGGGTTTTCTGTCCGGTTCAGCGTCACATACCGTGAGCTCATTCTATGTGATTCTGAACGGGAGATTCCGGTTCAGCGTCGCATGGTGTGAGGCTCACTGCTCACTGGATGTTACACATGCCGAGCGCATATCATTCCGAGCACGTTCTTGCCTGATCCCCCATTCAACTAATGTGCTTGCCTATGCGACATGTTTCCCTCAGCTCGTAGGATTACTTCCTCGCATTTTCCCTTTGGTACTTCAACCATTGGTGCTGCACACGGCAACTCTGTTTCCAAGGTGCTCTGCGGAGTCTGCCGGCAGATTGCCGCCAAATAGAACACGTCAGTGCATTCTAGCGAGTCGCAATCACAAGCAGCAGCGGCCGTCCTGGGGGTTTCACTGACTGCTCCGACACGGGTGCGGGGGTCTTCTCCGAGATGGATTTGCCTGCTCAGTGGCATGGGTGGTTCTACAGCCGCCTGGCAAACACGACGCATCGTTTTTCTGGCTGCAGACACTCAGGTTCTGCGCTGCTGATAGTCCGGACACAGTGCAGTGTTGAGCACGTACCATTCCGAGCACGATATTGCATTCCCCCTTCTCCAGTCTCCCGGTGCAACGTACACCACACCATTAACCGTTCCCGATATTCCGTTTCTGTGCAGCGAGTATCGGTTTGTAGACAATGTGGATGCTGCCACGCACCATCAGCGCTAAAAGAAGTCACCCCGCGATGGGATAAGTCTCTTGCTCGTTTCCGATGTCGTGTGCAACGTGGAACAATGCGGATGTGAGTCCCAGGTGGAGTGCTTTACTCACCTCACACTGTAGGTCTTCCGGTGGCCTACCTTGTCTGAGTCAAAGCCTCCTAACAAAAGGGAGAGTGTAGGTCAGACAAGAGCACCATCTTGTCTTGACTTTTCTTTGCCTGTTTTGCAATCAGAACACGGTACTCACCCGCTGGTGCCTGGCGTCACCGGAACATTGACGCAGACGAAACAACCGACCCTTCATTTCGTTCGGACCATTTCTTATTTATCTGCAATGGCAACGCAAGCCAAAAACGGGGGGTTTGACTTCGCTCCGCCAACTCATGGTAATGGCGAGGGCGAACAGGGCCGAGGCAAGCTCGTACTGCTGTTCTACGGATAGGCAGATGCGCCTGGGCACACGAGGGGCACAACTGACGATGGGGCAAACAGAGGAAGTCCATCCCCCGTGCTGAGGGTTTGATTAGAATGCTCGTTACATCAGCGACTAGTTTGATATCCGGAAGCACGACGCGAATCGATGCAGTGCTAGGGTGGGGCCTAATGATCGCAAATGGTGTCCTTGTCCACCTTGTTTGTTTGCATGCCAGGGGAAGTTAAGTGAGTGAACATGATCGTTGGGGCAATCTCGTCCTAAAGACCTGCGTTCTCTTTCGAGTTTACAACCAATCGTTATTGCGAAAAAATCAAGGCGCCACAAAAATACTCGAGGGACTGCCTTGTGCTCATTTCGAAGGAGGCTAGAAGTGGGTCTTTTTTGTTGAACGCTTACGCCCCGGCCACTAAACCCAGATTTACCTGTGTTTCGTGTAGGCTACAGCACATTTACCTCCTTTGATCTATCGCAACTGGCTGTCTCCTCAAGCATTTCCTACAAAGCAGGTCCTTTTACAACAAAAGAAAAGAGCCCCTCTCACCCCTCCCCGCGTGCGGAACGAATGAATGCTATGGCTGCTGGGATTCCTGCTGCGCGGGTGCGTCGCGACCACGTGGCACGCGATTGAGACGGACCCGCCGGTGGCCGGCGGCGTCGAGGCCGGCGTGCACTTCCGCGCGCGGCTCGTCGTGGTCGGCGGGGCCGTCGACCGGAACGGCAGCAGCGAGAGTGCCGCGGGGCTGCGCCTCGTGCGGGCCAAGGCGGCAGACCCCCTGACCGGCTGGGGTGTTGACGTCCTTTGCAACACCACCAGCGGGGACTTCGTCCTCGCGGAGAGCCTCGACCTGAGCAGCCGCGGCACGCTGCTCGACAATTCGTCCGACGACAAAGTCAGCGACGAGTGGTCCTCCGCGTCGGACGGGTTCGCGACCTTCGCCGCGCCGGCGGAGCCCTTCAAACTCTGCTTCCTGAACCCCGCCGCCGGCGGCGGCAACTGGGCGCCGCCGGACTCCGACAACGACACCCTCGGGACCCCCGTCAACGTCACCGCGCCGTCGATCTCGTTCAGTCTGCCCACCGGCGACCGCAGAGAAGGCACGTGGGCTGCGATAACGGTGACGGGGCCCCGCCTGGCCGCGGGGCGGTCGGCCAGCTTTTCGGACGGGCTGAAGCTGGTCCCGCCGGGGGCGCTCTGCGTCGGCGAAGACGCCGCCCATCAGGCGCGGTACCCGAGCGCGCGTTGGTACCCCAGCTCGCTGCTCGACAACGCGGTGGCGGGGACGGCGACGGCCCAGTTCGGGTCGGCCGGCAACCTGACCGTCGAAGGCGGCGCGTACACTCGGTTAACCGCGAGGCTGCGGCTCCCGGAAGGGGGTGACGCCGGGGTGCGGTCGTTCGGCGTGTGTTACTCGTCGGCTTCGGAGGATCGCGCGTCGCAGGGGGCCCCGGGCTGGCGGTTCTTGCCGCCGGCCGACGGGTCACTCGCCGCCGGCGACGCGCCGCTGCGCGTGACGGGGCCGCAGCCTTCGAGCACGCGTTGGGCCATGCCGGACCGGACCGAACGGAGCTTCGGGCTCCTCCGGGTGACGAGCACCGCGGGCGACCTCACCCTCGCGCCGTCCCCTTCGCCGTTCGAGCGCGAGGCGGCCCCCGGTGGGGACCAGCTGCGGCTGGTCCCTGCGAGTTGGGTCGAACCGGCCGCCGCCGGCGCCCCCTCGAGCCTCGGGTGCTTTTCGGCGGCGCCCGGCGAAGTCGCGTTGCCGGCGGATGGCCTCGACTCGCCGTCCGACAGCGGCCCCACGGCGAGCCGTTTTTTAGTGCCCGATCCGACCGTACACGCGGACGAAGCCGAAGACGGCATGCGGCTGGCCATGGATGCCGCCGTCGGGCTCAGCGGCCAGCGAGAGGCGTGGGCGCTGATCCGGGTGCCTGAGGACGGCGAGTACGCCGTGTGCTACCGGCGGGCGGGGCTGAACTGGGAGGTGGTCGGCGACGTGTTTGTGGCGGTGTCCGCGGCGGAGAACCTGACGTGGCACCTCAACGACACCGCAGCGGGGTCCGAGGCGCAGATGACGGTGTCAACCACCTCGGGGGAAGGCACGCTGTCGAACGAGAAGACCGGCTTCAGCGTCAAGCTGGTTCCTCCCGCGGCCAACTGCCTGTCGCACCCCTTCTTGCTCGGGACCGACGACTGCGGCAACCGCGAGTACCCGGATCCCGCCGGGCCGAGCTGGAACGCGGACGACGCCGCGCTTCGCCGAGAGGTGGTCGCCTACTTCGGCCTGCCTGGGGAGGCGCCGGGAGGCTACCGGGTGTGCGGCCGACGGGCGGCCGGCGCGAACTGGCGGGTGATGGAGTCAGTATTCGGCGAATCCGTGCTCCGGCCGACGCCGCCGACGGACATCGCCGGCGGCCTCGACGACTCGCGGGGCGGTGCCATCGCGAAGCTGTGGCTGCGGTCGCCTTCCGGGGTGATAGACGCGAGGCCTGTCGCGTTGGACGGCGAGGACTGGGGGTCTGGCTCCGCCGTCCGATTCGCACCGAACGAGTCGCTTTGCTCCCTCGCCTTCCCGGATTCCATACACACAGTCGCCTCGACGGCTCTCACAGTCCCCTGCGACCAGCCTTGCACGGCGCACGCGGAAAACGCAGCTTCCGCCTTCACCGTCGTCCGCCTCCCGCCGCCCGGCGCCTACAAACTGTGCCTGAAGCAAGGGTCGCGGAACTGGATGGCGCCCTTCTCCTTCGAGGTCGCCGGCGCCGTCCAGTTTGTGACGACGGGCATCGGGATGCTCCCGGGGGCGGTCGCGGCCCTGCGGCTGACCCCGAACGTCTCCAGCGTCGTGCGCAGCGGCGTGCCGGTCTCGGTGAAGCTGGCGTTCAACGGGACGATGTGCCAGACCACAGTCTCGGAGCAGCTGGCGGCTTCGTGGGCGCGCGAGGAAGGGCAGGACGGCGTTGTGGTGGCCATCGCCGTCCCACCGGCTGCGGGAAGGATGGTGGCACCCAGCGGTTACGACGTGTGCATCAGCGACGCGGCGGGTTGGTTCTCAGCCGGGTTTGCCCACCTGGACGCGCGGTACGGCGTGGCGTACGCGGTGTTGGGCCAGGCTTGGCAGGGAAGTGCAGTTCGGGTTATGGTACACTCGCCGTTCCCGATACAGACGAATGCAGCGGCAGCGAAACTTCTTCCCTTCGCTAGTGGCCAGCACTGCGGCCGGCAAGGGTCTTTCTTCGCGTCGTCGTCAGAGGTGAACGGCTCGGTCATAGCAGTGAGAGGCCCGTCTTTCAACACGGTTACCTTTCTGTTCTCGATCCCCGTGATGCCCGCCGAGAACCACTACCGTGTCTGCTTCTACCTGGAGCAGCGCGACCAATGGGTCGAAGCTGCCTCCGACCCTTGGTTGTCCCCCGAACACGCGGCCCCCACGCCGGGCGGCCGGTTGGCCACCCTCCCGCACTCGCTGGCCGTCACCGGCGGGACGGCTCCCGTCGGGTTGGACGCGGAGACGCGCTCCGTTCTGGCGGGCTGCTTCAGCACGTTCAGGATCTCGAGCTCGTCGGCGCTGCCGGCGGGCGCCACCTTGCGGCTCGGCGCCGCGTGCGAGTGGCTCAGGGGTGACGACGCTGTCGGTGAAATCGGGCCTTGCGCAAACTGCGGCGAAGACGCGGACAGCCTGGAACAGCCTTACCAGTACGAAGCCGGCATCGAGGTGCCCGTGCTTGCGGGCGACTTCGCGGTGTGCGTGCACGTCCGGGAGTCGGAGCCCCGGCAATGGTTTTCCGCCGGGCGCGTCGAAGTCGCTGCGAGCGGCTTCTCCGCCAGCGTCGCGGGGGACCGCGTCGTGGTCGAAGACTCGAGCTTCGTGCGCGAGACGTGGGCCCCGCGGCCCGATTTGGCGGAGGGCGGAGACTTCATCCAGGCGGTCCCGCCCGGCGTCCACTGCAGATCCGCCTTCAGCGACGGTGCCCCCGCGATCCCCCTCGTGTGCCCCCACGAATCGTCCGCTCCCGGCTGCTCTTCGGACACCCGGGTCAGCCAACTCCGCACTGCGCCTATAGTTTTCTCGGGGGGCGGCTCCTTTTCGGGCAGCCGGAAAATCTGCCTGCTTCGCTCTTTGCCGTTGACCGGCCGCGTGCCCGAGGGGGTTCCCGTCGCTATCCCAGTGGACGGGTCGTCGGCCGTCAACTTCTTCGACGCCCCGGACCAGTTGGTGTGGCTGGGCGGCGTCGATCCTTTTGCGGTGTTCAACTCGTCGTACCTCATGGAACGAGGGGCTGTGGTCGACGTTGCGGTTGAGTTGCGGTCCGCTGGCGCGCGGGCGAAGGTAGCTGGCGTCGTCGAGGTGGCCGTGCGGAGTGACGTGGCGACCGCTGGAACCGTGGTTGTGTACGGAATGTGCCCCGCGGCCGCGACCGCGAGCTATTCCGGGTTCGAAGTGATCGATGGGGTCGGCAGGGGTAGTGTGGTGATCATGGAGGATTGCCACTTAGGGTGTGAGGTGGAGTTGAGCGTGGGCGACGTGTTGTTGTCTTCTGCTGTTCTCTCAGAGCAAAGTCCCGTGGTAACCTTGTCTGTGGTGTGGCGGGGCCCGCGGGACACGAAGCTCGCCGCATTGAGCTCAGACTTGGACTCGCAGGAATCGCGTGCAACGACAGTGTCCGCTTCGGGTGTGTGGCACCCGGTGTCTATCCTGTTGCGGGGCGCATCGGGCTCTGCGGCCGCGGCCTCGGCGGGGAGCACCGTCGTCAAAATATCGCCGAACCCCGACCAGCTCTCCGGCGGCATCTTCCTCTGCAGGTACCAGGCCACCAACGCGAGCTGTGGCTCGGTGGCGTCGCCCGGCCCGTTCGCCGTCTCGGTCGGCGCGTCCGGCCGGCTCGAAATCGAGGTCGGCACCGCAGGGGTCGCGGCGGCGGCTGCGCTGTCCGTCCGGTTCCACGTCTCCGGGGCGCCGTCCATCGAGCAGCACCTCACCGTTTTCGTCGAGCCGCTGCGGGTGGCCGGCGTGTCCCTCGTTTCCGTCGCGAACGCCTTCGCCGAAAGCGTGCCGCACGGCGGCGTGCTGCTGCCGGTCCAGTCGTGGCAGCCGGCGACGCCGCTCCCGACGCCGCTTGCCGCGACGAAGGCCGGGACCTACCTACTGACCGGAAAACGGTACGGCCTCAACTTCCAAGTGTCGTCTCGGGAAGGCACACTCGGCTACGTCTTGGACAACAAGTGGAGGCTCTTGAATGTGACCCTCCAGCGCAACGACGGCCAGGGGAGCGTCAATCAATCAAGGGTGAAACAAATCGCGGTTCTTGCGTCGGACGCCGCCGGTGCGTGGACGGGGGACTTCGTGTTCGACGAGCCCTGCGGCGTGCGCGAAGCGGAGAAGACGATCCCTTGCACCCTGCGGTTCGAAACCGTCGCAGCCGCCGGAGACGCGGGGGTGGTCTCCGGCTCCCTTTCCGTGTACATCCGCGGCGTTGGCCAGCGCATCGCGGTGGATGCGGGCGCGTCCCACCCGCACACGCCGGTGAACAGCAGCGTGGCGGTGGTCGGCGAGGGCGGGGTCCGAGACTACTGGTGGACAGGGTACGTGGCGGTGAGCGCGGCAGGGCCGGAGGCGGCCGACTTGCGGTCGTGGAGGAACGGAGTCCGGCTGGACGACGCCGGCAAGGCCGGTTCGAATGCAACCGGAGAAACCGGGGACTCGCATATTTTCTCGGGTTTGCGGTCGTTTCTGGTGTCGCACGGCTTGGCAGACCTTGCGGCGCTTTCGTTGTCCGGCGCGTGCGGTGGAGATTGCCTCGTGCGGATTAGTGGAGCGGGGCTGGAAAGCGAGCCTGCAGTGCCGTGGGTGGTCGTGCCTGATGTGTCCCGCTTGACCGGAAGCTTCGCAGAAATTGAGCGTGGTTCCCGTGTCTCGGCGGGGTACTGGTACACAGTCGAGCTGTACGCTGTCACCGCGGGCTTCGCCTCTACCACCTCCGACGACTCGATTGTCACCCTGACCAACATCACCGGCGCCCCCGGAGACCCATTTCTCCCCTACAAGTCGAACGTGACCACTCCAACTGTCGCCGGAATCCAATCCGTCCAAATGAAGCATTCCCGCGCCAGCTTCCGTCTGAAGTTCGACGTTCCTTGCGTGCAGTGCGTTCTAACGTTCACCTCGAACGGAAGCTCATCCTGGGTTGACAGTCCTATTGCCTTGTCGTGGTCCACGATTCCGTTTAACGTGCACCTGTACCCAAAGGCGGTTCAGCTGTCTTCAGAAGTGGAGTTGGGCAAGGCAGACGTGATCAGGCGGGATGTGTATCAGTTGCGGGGGGAAGTAGTGGTCTTACGTATCGTGGCGGTGGACGACGAGTACCGGGGAGACCCGATGGTTGCCGCCTCCGTGTCCCTTCACAACCCGCGGGGGTTCGCGGTGTCGCTGTTCACCGGAAGGATGGTGAGCGGAGCCGTTCTCGTGCGAATTGCCGAGTTCGACCCTTGCTCGTCGGCTTGCGATTTCAGCGTGTCGGTTGAGAGCTATCCGGTGCTGACCATCAGCTTCATCTCGCCCTCGATCCTCCCCAACCGCATCTTCTTTGGCAGCGCCTTCCCCACCGCTTCCTTGCAACCGTTCCCAACACAACCGACGTGGACCACAGACATTCCGACGTGGGTTCCTCACGATTCTCGCTTCGTGAAGTTCGACATCCGCCTGTTCCACGTCACGGCCGACCAACGAGTGATCCCCGCCTCCTTCCCGGAAGACACCCGGCTCACCATCCACTCCGAGCCGGTCGGCGCAGCGGAAGCCAACCAAACGCTGGTGTGCAGCGGGTGCGCGGGGCCGTTCACGCTGGCGCACACCCTCCGGCGCAACGCGGCGGGCGGCGTGTTCTGGGTGGCCGGCACGGCCGACGGGCGGCTGTCGCGGGTCGTCGTCCGGGTCGAAGGGGCGCCGGGCGTGGCCAACGAGACCGTGCTGCGGTGGGTGGAGAGGCGGGACCGCGGCGTGCGGCTGCGGGTGATGGACGCGGCGGCGTACGCCGGCGACGGCTGGCTGGTGCCGGGGCCGGTTGGGGCGCACTGCGCGCCGGAAGACGCGTTCGGGGACACGTACCAGGGCTGCGCCGCCGGTGCCCGCGCCGGCCGGCTGCGCAACTGGTCGTACGCCGCCGCCGCCGGCGGCGGCGGCCTGTTCTCCGGACACGCGTTCCCGGTGTGGGCCGAGGTGCACGACGCCGCCGGCCGGAAGTCAGTCGACTTCACCGGCGGCGTCGGGCTCTCGCTGAGAGATCGCGCGGGCACCTGCGGGAGTCCGGCGGTGCTCGAGTACCAAGGGTGGGCGCTCGGGATGGAGCGGGGCGCGTACCAGTCCGCGATCCGTGTGCCGGGGAAAAACAGGCCGTCCCCGCTGAGCGAAGGCGCGGCGCTGCTCCACGTGACGATCACGGGAACCTGCGTGGCTTGCGTCCTCGAAGCTCGGTACTACCCCGCGGCGCGCGACCCGTATCCCTTGGCCGTCCCCACCGCGCTGTCCCAACCGGTGACTGTTTCGATCCTGTCCGCGACCGACTTCGCTGTGCGTCTCACCGACGACGGCGAAGAGGCACCGAACGCGAACTTGACAAACCCCGACACTTCCCCCTCAACTGTGTTGGCGGTAGAGGCGGGCGGGCGGCTGCCGGTGGCCGTGTCGCTGGTTCGCTGCATCCGCGGGCTGTGCTTCGAAGGAACGGTGCCCGCCGGCGGCCTGCGGCTCTCGGCCCGGTTTTCGTCGGGCGCCGCGTCGGGGCCGATGCTCAACGCCTCGGTCGCCGCCCCGTCCCGCGGAGGATCGTTCCCCTTCACAGCCGTGCTCCCGCAGCCTTGCCTGGCCTGCCGGGTGTACGCGACCGTGGCCTCCGGCCCGCCGGCCTTCCTCGCCCGGGGATGGCTCCTCCCGTGGCTGGTCACCGCCGACGCCGTCTTTGCTGGCGTCACAATCCGCGACCCCCCGCCCCAGCGAGTGCGCGCCGGCGAAGTGTTCTCGCTGTCCGTTGCAGCGGTCGACGCGGCGGGGTTCGTCGTCGCCGACGTGCCGCCGGCGGCGCGCACCGTCCGCCTGGCCCGGGCCGAGGACGGCGGCGCGCAGGACGGCGGCTCGCTGCACTGGGCCAACGCGGGCTCGTTCAACAAGTCGTCGTCGTCCCTCCGGCACGACAGCGCCGGGCCGCCGCTTTGCGCGGATGTCTGGCTCGACGGGGTCCAAACGTGGGAACTTTACTTCACCCTGCCGTGTCACAGGTGCGTTTTCCTTTTGTATAAGCACCTGCTTTGTAGGAAATACTTCAGGAGGCTGCCAGCTGCAAAAGATCAAAGGAGGTAAATGTGCTGTAGCCCACACGAAACACAGGTGAATCTGGGTTTAGTGGCGGGCGTAAGCGTTCAACAAAATGCCGAAGCAAGGGAAATCCACGCAGTCTTTTGTCCCTGAGATTCTACTATCCCGCAACCGAATCCGAGCGCGCACTACATACCTTCTCCGGTGGCTCCCGGTTCAGCCGACTTCCCGCTTTCTTCTTGACACCACTCCACCGATGCAAAGCAACGCAGAACCCGCAAGCAATGCTTCTCTTCTGGCCACGGGTTTGCGTAGTTCAACATTTAGAATCCTTGTATTTACATCTAAATGAACCTCGACAAATATCAATGAAAGTACGTGCCCATATTTCACACAACAATCCGCAGGTGTAGCATCTCGCTGGCGGGTGTGCAAGCCTTTGTTGTCGTCGACGCGGTCCCAACGAGGCTAGAAGTCCAGCATCTGGATTTGACGTTCGTTCTCGTGGGAAGCCCTGTCACATTCCGAGTTGTTGCGGTGGACGACGGCGGGAACTGGGCCGAGGTATCACTTTGAATACGCACCTGCTTTGCAGAAAGGTGTTGTCGCTTACACATAAACTCACGGCAAATCTGGAGGATGTGATGCCGGGCGCAGGCGTCCAACAAAACGGGCCATCTTGGTGTTGCAATTGACTCTGGCAGTCTCTGCGACAGTGTGTCTCCATCGTAAAATTCCCCCGCCCAACAACCCACCTAAACGCAAACCCCACAGAGCCTCGGAATCGATGAATATGTGCCTGTCAACGTATCCCTCGTCTCCGTGTCGACGCCTGACCAGCCGTACCAAGGAGAAGTCCTCCGCCGGAGGCCCACCGATACCAACCGAGCAGCACCCACACCGAACGCCGGCATCGTTGCCGGGGTCGTGCAGGTTGCGGCTGCCTTCACCTTCCCGTGCGAAACTGCGTTCCTCGTCGTCGACGCCCCGACGGCCGGGCTGTCGAACAAGGGCCAGTTGCCCGGATTCTCGGACCTGCGCCCCGACCGCCTGCCGCCGCGGATTTCGGTCGGCACCGTCGGGCGCGTGCTCGCCGTCGTCTCCGGCAGCGCGGCGGCCGCGCCCGGCGGCGCCGTGCGCCTCGGCGTCGCGGCCGTCGACCGCAGCGAGCCGCCTCGCGTCGACTTCAACGCGACGCTGCCGGTCACGCTGCGCCAGGCGTGCCCGGGGGTCTCCGTCTCCGGGCCGTCCGAAGTGGTCCTGTCTGCTGGGGTCGCTGAGTTCGAAGTTTCCACGGGCACCCAGCTGGCCGTGAACGACTCTTGCGACCTGGTGTTCACAGCGCCCGACGGCGCGCTGCAGGCCACCCGGCTCGTGGTTCCCCTCGTGTTGGTCGAAGCGCCGTGCCAAAGCCTGGTCATTGAAACCCCGTTCCCGAGTGACGTCCTTTCCGGCAAGCTTTACGTCTCGCGCGTCACCTGCGTGAGCTCCGGCGGAGTCGCTTCGTCGTCGACGACGGGGACGGTTTCCGTCTCGCCCGCGAACGCGTCCGCGTGCGACTTCCCGGCTGCTGACTTCCAGATGTCCGCTGGCCGCGCCAGTGTGCTGCGGTTCTTCCCGGTCGGCCGCTGCGGGGTCGCCTTCCGGCTCGCGAACCTGTCCGCCACGCAGGGGTCCATCCGCTCGCAGGCCGCCGAGAAGCTGGTCATCCGAGTCGGCGGCGGAGAAGCTGCCGCCGGCGCTGCCGCCGCTTCGTTTTCAATCGCGGAGGACTTTCTGTTCGAGGCGTCGCTGTTGGACGGGCACGGTGAAGAGGTTGCCGGCGTGCGCGACGTCATCACCCTGGGGGCCACGAGTGAAGACGGGGTTCCCGTGGCGCTGACGAGCGAGTCGTCGCTGCGGCCTGTCCAGGGGCTGCCAGGGGGGAGTTGGCGGGTGTGGCTACGCGTCGCCGACTTCGCTGGCGCGCCGGAAATCGGCTTCCGCATCACCGCCCGGGTCGCACACCTATCCGCAACCACCGGCCGGCTCGTCGCCCGGAAGCCGGCTGCCGGGCTGCGGTTCGGGGCCCCGCCGCTCGCCGGCCACACGGTTACCGGCCGCGCGTTCCCGCTGGCCGTCGAAGCGCTCGACGCCGTCGGCCGCCCGGTCTTCAACGGCGCTGCGCACCCGCCCCGCGTCAAAATCCGCATGGTGGACCCCGCCGAGCACTCGCCGCTCGCGAACCAGAGCGCTCTCACGTCCTCCAGCGGCGGGCTGGCCCGCGAAACAAGCAACGGCACCGCCTCGCTGTTCTTGACGTACAGCGGCCCCGACGGCCCGGTGCTGTTCACCGCTCTGTCCGCGGATGCCGAGGTGAGTTTGACGCCGGCTCCGGTGCAGGAGACCGTGTTCCAAAAGATCACGCGCGTCGTCGCGTCGGCCGGAAGGTCGATCAAGCGGTCCGGGCAGGCGTTCGAAGTCGAGGTCAAGGTCTTCGACCAGTGGAGCAGCTTAGTGTTGGGCGACCAGGCTACCACGGTGACCGCGTTGTGGACTTCCAACGAGTACACGCAACGCGTCCAGCTGCAACCGCCGGCCGGTGTGTTGAACCGGGGGACTCTAACGTTTCGTGTTGTGTACGACCGCCCGTCTGTGAACACGACAGTCGGCTTTAGAGTCGACACGTTGGGTGCGCTTCCGGTTCAGACCGTTTGGCTGAACGCATTTGAAGTCAGATCGCCCGTGGTCTCTGGAAACGATGATGAGGTGGTCGTCTTCTACTCCCCGCCCATCGTCGTGTTCCCTTGCGGCTCCTGCACGTACACCGCCTTCAACGCTTCGGAGTTTGCGAGCCGCCTCGCCCTGTACACGGACCTGCCCGTCACCGTCAGCGGGGTCTGCGACGTCGCGCGCACGCTGTGCCGGTTCCTGAACACCTCCTCGTCCGCCCGCAGGGCAACCCTGGCGGGCGTCCTGGCGCCGGGCGCCTTCGTCGAGTTCTCGTTCGACGCGACCGACCGGCTGGTCGGCTGGGACGGCATCGCGTCGCTGGGCGACGAAGTGGACGAAGCCCTCGCGAACGGGAGCTCGCCGTTCTTCGCCGAGTTTCGCCCGTTTTCCCGCCTCGCGTACATCGTCCACCCCGGCGACGCCGCGCCGGAGCCGTCGCTCACGGCGACGCTGTCGGCGAACGACACGTTCGACGTCGTCGTCGACCCCATCGACGCCGCCGCCGGCCTCGTTGCCCCCGGCTGGCTGGCCGGTCTTGTGGTCTTCTTCGTCGCCTTATGCCAGCCTGCAGCTGTCCTCTGACTTTGATTCGGGCAGCACAAAATAAGGAACCCTGTGGACAACTTGCGGCAGCGCGCGGGTATGCGAGCGGGTCTGTTAACAAGCGCCCAGTGGATAGGCGGTGGACCGGGCATCCTGGCTCAAGCATGGGTTAAGGTCTAGCCAGGAGGCAGCGTGCAACGCCACCCGTTATGAAAAGCGTATGCAAGCAAGACTGCTACCAAGCGCTCAGCGGAAAGGCAGTGCAATGGGCATCCTGGCTCAAGCATGGGTTAAGGTCTAGCCAGCAGGTAGCGTGCAACGCCACCCGTTATGAAAAGCGTATGCAAGCAGGACTGCTACCAAGCGCTCAGCGGAAAGGCAGTGCAACGGGCATCCTGGCTCAAGCATGGGTTATGGTCTAGCCAGTAGGCAGCGTGCAACGCCACCCGTTATGAAACGCGTATGCAAGCAGGACTGCTACCAAGCGCCCAACGGAAAGGCAGTGCAATGGGCATCCTGGCTCAAGCACGGGTTAAGGTCTAGCCCGATACATACTCAGCAAAGCTTCCTATCCCAGCCCCCCGCCACCAACCACATGCACCAAGCTGAACCTCACAAAACAAACAAAGGGTCGAAAGCCACCAATCTGTACGTCCCACTGGCATCGTCGGAAACACAAAAATGGTCTCTTTTCGTACGAGAGCGGCGAACGGAGAAGTCCAGCTATCTACCGGCCTGCCCTCACGAGCTTGTTCCGGGCAGCAGAGGCAATCTCTTTTTGCGAGGACGGCACCGCGCAGTGGATTCGATTCGTTTCCATCCAATGGCGAAACGGGCTACTACAGCTATTTGGAACCGGCATGTGTGCCTGGGCGCGGTTTGCGACGTTGCCAGAGCGGGGTGTCAGTTCCTGGTCTTCTTGTCTCACCGATGCCACTCCCTGGGGGTGAGTTTCTTCTTGCAAGTATGCAAATACTGCAGGGAATAGCTGACTGGTCCTCTTGGGTTTGTGCAAGCCCAGGGTATCCTGCGCTTGGTCCGCAACGCAGGTCCGACCCCCCCCTTTGGGTTAGAAAAAGCGAAGAATAAACAGCAACTTCCTTTCTCTCTCTCTATCGAAGAGGTGTGACTCAACTATTGTCGTCCACCGACTACCCCCGCCCGCCGTTCTCGGGCGAATGCGCTGCAGATTTTCCGCAGCAAACTGTATTTCTTCGGCGGCAAACCGGCCGTCCTCAGGTCCGTTGTTTTTACACAAAAGAGTTCCCTTGGCCTCTTCTTCCTCTCGCGCCCCCCTCTAGCATCAAAGCATGCATGAGAGGCAGTGTTCTGTCAAAACATTTAACTAAGGCTCTTTCCTCCTCTCGCCAGGTAGTAGTGAACGCGGCGGCCACCTTTCGGTGCTCCGTGCGCTCAGTTCAATTCTGGTTGTCGGTTCCTGCTCTCTCTTTCTCGCCTTTTATTATTAGTTCAGCAGCGCAGCCCCCTCTCGGACTCTTGGGGCCGAGCTGATTCCGGAGCCACCATATTTGTAGTACATGAGACTCACCATGATGAGAGGGGTTATTCGTCCCCGGCTCGGGATTGACATGAAACAAGGGGGAGCACATTGACACAGCACACATCTAGGCCTGTTGCTATTATTGCGGTTGAAGGTGCGGCCGATGCAAGATGATGAGATATCCCCTGACTTCTTCCACATCCACAAGATACCTACGACTGTGTGAATGCGTCAACCCTTCTTCGAAGAAGAGGCGGCTGCATCATATGGGCCACCTCACGATGAGTGCCACATAGAAAATACGAGTCCGCAGACACCGGTCGAAACCACCACTGAACAAGAACACCGGTACCAACAGGCCGACGCCCGTCCAACACAAACAACGTCTTGGCGAGAGTCACCCGGCACATGCTAGCTGCAAAGCTACGGCGCACTTTAAAGACACCGCAAAGGTCTAAGTAACAGGGCTGGGCGGGGGCGGGACTGGAGAAAGAGGATCGCAGCTGAGATACAAGGCCCACGATGTCCGGTGATCGGCGATGGAGCACGGGCAAAATTCCGAAAGGGTGGGAGATCGTCGCGCCCGTGCTGGATGCCCTCCAGGAGGAGCTGAAGGAGCAGATCACCGCCGGCCACGACGGCAGGCGGAAGGTGGAGGCGCAGTGGCCGGTTCATCAAGTATATCTTTTGGATTGCCGATATTTGCATTATTTGCTCTTCCTTCTTCCTCGCCTTATAGGCTGCGGATGGCCCCTTTTATCGAAGGCTACGACAAAAGTTTTACGCGCCGCGTGTTTTGGTGGCCGATCAGAATTCCGAACTCGAATAAACACGGTAAAAGCAAGTAGGAAGTAGACCAACTGGCGCGCACAAACGAAACACACGCTGGACATACGTCCATGTGCCACGGGAGGTAGACTCTCAACTGGCATGCACAATCGAAACACATGCTGGCACGACGTCCATGTGCCACGGGAGGTACCTGCGACTTTCCTTCTCGTTATGCGGAATGAAAACAAACTGACAGTCGTAAACTACCAACCAAGCAATGAACACGCCTTCAACACAGATCAGCTGGCAGCGCACCCGCTACATCTATGACCTGTACCACCGGTACAAGCGAATCCCGAAGCCGGTCTACGATTATTGCATCAAGAACAAACTCATCGACGCCGCTCTCGTCGCGAAATGGAAGAAGCCCGGGTACGAGCGCCTGTGCAGCACCCACACGATCAACCCGAACAACTACAACTTCGGCTCGGTGTCGATATGCCGGGTGCCCCGCTACGAGCTGGGGCCGGACCACCCGATGGTCGAGGACAAGTTCACGGGCTGCCGGGGCTGCGCGAGCGGGAGGGGCGGCCGGCGCAACATCTTCGGGAACAAGTACGGGCAGTACCTCGCGGCCATCCAGGTCAGCAGGGAGGACCGGGCGGCGAAGGGGGAGGAGGTCCCGACCGAGAGCATCTGGGCCCAGGACGAGGAGGAGGCGAAGTTCGACGACGCGGCGGCCGACTCGGACGAAGAGGAAGGCAACCGAAGAAAGCGCAGGCGCAAGCTCCAGCCGGCCGTCGCCATCGAGGCGCTGCAGAAGAAAATCACCGA
Source organism: Diplonema papillatum (assembly GCA_030068145.1). Lineage (NCBI taxonomy): Eukaryota > Euglenozoa > Diplonemea > Diplonemida > Diplonemidae > Diplonema > Diplonema papillatum. Next base: position 101,864 of record JAPJBO010000075.1, on the reverse strand, counting down.
CTCCATCCCCGCGCCGGCGCCGCTCGAAGACTCCGACGACGACGAAGCCCTCGCGCCCTCGAAACAAGACCCTGCCCCCGAGGCAGGCAGCAAACCCGCAAACGAAGCTCCCGCAGCACCAGCGGCAGCCAGCGACGCGGCACCAGAACAGAAGGCACCCGCCGCAAAGGAAGAAATTGCGAAGGAGGAGATCGTGAAGGAGGAAGACCCCAAAGCCGACGACGGCAAACCTACCACCGCCGCAGCCCCTGCATCCTCGGAAAACCCCCCCCAGCCCGCACCTGCCGACGAAGCCAGCAAGTAGGCAAAACGTTCTCACGGCGGAGAACGAGGCAGCCGCTACGGAGAGGGAAGGAAAGTGCGTTGCTCAGGGTAGTTGAAGGCCTGACAATCACACTAATGCAACGACTGTTGGCGCTGAGATGAAAACCGCGGTCGTCCGGTTTCAACTTCTAACGAAAGGGATGGGAACACAGCCCATACGTCAGAGGTGAAATTCTTAGATCGTAGGAAGACGAACTTCTGCGAAAGCATTCGACAAGAATGTCTGCATTAATCAAGAACGAGAGCGTGGGGATCCAAGATGATCAGATACCGTCGTAGTCCACTGCTGTAAACGATGCCGTCTCAGGATCGAGGGAGGTCATTTTGGCTCCCACGGCACTCCCCGAACGAGAAATCAAAGATTATGGGTTCATCCTTCCTGCGATTTCAGGTACAATGACCATTGTCGACAAGATGTGCACATGCGAAGAAGGTAAAGGAGAAGGCGCAAGCTGGTTCCCATCGAAAACGGTCGCCAAGACTCAATGCCTGCAGCCTCAGACAATGGCTATTGTCGAAACAAGACTTCCAGCCAGCCAGCTATTCGCCAACAGAGTCCCTCCTGCAAGATAAGCAACGGGGGGCGAGAGAGCTGCGCAGCACACACAAGGTTGTGAAGCAGAGGCTGAAGCGGCCTGCGCGGGCGAGGGAGTAAAAAAGCGAGGCGTCGGAGGACTGGGCGGAGATCGGGGTTGACCGATTTTTAGTATTGCCGTAAGCAGAAGGAAGCGTACTTTTCCTGACAAGAAAGAAGAGGCGCAGTTCGACGGCACAGCGGTCGATTCATACAAAGAGATCACCATCCCTTTTGGTGACCGTGGACGGTTTTTGTATCCAACGGCGTAGTGTAAGCTTTGAACCCAAGTCGAGCACCCTGTTGTCGGAGCGCATTGAACCGGAAACCAGCTTGCTTCGACGCTTTCACGTCGGCGACGCGGTGGATCCTCGCGTTGCCCTGCACATGGCTTGCCATGCATCCCGTAGTCCCACCGTCATCTTATCGCTGCTCTGCAAGTACAGTTCGACCGACTCCGTCGCGCCATACGTTCCAAATGCACACCACTCTGGGGTGGACAGGCTCACCCCCCTCAGTAATTCTCAGAAATTCGTCTTTCACTAGATATCTGACCTCTATCTTGTTTCTGTGTCCCGAGGAGCCACGAACCGAACGTGGCGAACACACACACACACGACGATCAGTGGTTGCGTCATCCTCTTTGCCTTCCTTTTGCTGCAGTGATCCTGTACCGATCGACCGAAACGTGGCGTTGTCAAAGGGGATGCCCGACCTCCAAACTCGGACAAGTGTGCTTGTGATTTCGCGAAACAGACTGAGAAATGACCCACACGAGCAACACACCCCCAAGCGTCCGAAGGGCTCCTGGGGGCTTTATGGAGCAACAGCAGCTCCATTAACCGAATTTTTTTAGCGTTGGTCCATGACGCGCAAATGCATCTCGGTCTTCTCCTTTTGATGCACGAGCATCAGGTCCTCTCTGCAGAGGGGGGGTCTCGCTATGTATGTTCCTTGGCCGTGATTTGCAACTGGCGGCTTCCTCGAGTATTCTACAAAAGCAGGTGCGTTTTTGAATAAAAGAAGGAACTCACACACCACACATAACTGAAACAGGACAACCACGCTGGCCCGGCATCATTTACACGGTTGAGCCTCCGAAAGAAAAGAAAACAAGGGCGGGATTTTGCACCTGAAACCCGGCTAAGAGACTCTCCCGGACAGTGTGCGCCGTCCGTACACTTACACGATTGTCCCTTTCAAGTAGAACCCCGGCTGAAAGACCTGCATCGACGGCATCGCTTGCGTTCTGTTCATTGCATCGCACACTTCAAACTTATTCGCGCCCCTGAGCTCCCTCTCAATTGGCGTCGCCAACGACAAATTTGTGAAAGACCGTCCTGCCTAAATCGCTAAACGCCGGGAGCTGCGATGACTCGAGTCTTGCAGGTGTGTGCCTTTGTTGCAGGGGGGGACAGCGGGTTTTCAGGGTGGAGGAGGGCTTCCTTGACAGTTATGCCTGTCGCTGCCGTGTTGCACGATGGGTCCCAGAACGACCCGATTTCGTGTACCCTCTTGCAGCTGGGACTCTGCAGCTGGGCGATGCCATCTTTCCGCTTCCATCCGTGTGTCCAGAAGGCGGAGGGGCTTGCCAAACTACGTCGTCTAGAGCCGGGGACACCTCGCCTTGGTACACTCAAGCTCGAAGTAAGACGTGCGGCAAAATGGGTTCTGAACTAAAATCGCAAACAAACTCTTCCCGCAGGATCTGATGATGCGGAATCCCGGCCATTACGAAACGCGCGTGTCGGGAGTTGTGGTGGAACGTTGGCAGGTATGTGCTCCACCTCGTTCATTATTATTGGGGAGACCTATTATTGGCCGATCAGTAACCACTGTTGGAGAATGAGAAGCTCGAGGTGGATTGGGTCTGCGATGGGTTAGATTGGACAATGCACCGTGTCGTTGTGCGAAGCAACTGTTTCAACAAAGCCCGCCCGAGTAGCAGAAAGCGTTGAGTTGACACGAAGATCACATGCAATCGGGTTAGCAAACAAGCAATATGTTTTTATAGTCCGAGCAGATGCTATTTCACACGCGCCCGCACACGCACACACAAACACGCGCACAAACTCAGCTTCGGCAGCGTGAATTCAGCTACGGAACCGTGTTCAACGTGGCACTGCGAGAAAGCATCAGCAGGGACCAGAACGCTGTCGCCGTGTTGTACTTCAGGGATGAACTGGCGGAGGCGTGCTCGTTTCTGGAAGCCGGAGACGAGGTGACGCTCAACCGGGTGCTGGTGGAGAACAACCCGGCGTACGACTTCGGGATCAAGCAGCAGAAGAAGCAGCCCCTCCTGCCAGTGGCGTCCGTGCTCGCGTGCCCTCAGGATGCGACTGTCACAGTGCGCTCCTGCCAAGGCAACGAGTTCGTCGAACTAACGCTGCGGCCAGGCCACTACGACAGCCCGGAAGCAAGGCTGTCCACGCGCGGCGCCCCGCAGAAAATCATGTACAACAGCTCAAGCACCATGGGCCAGCCCCTGCCCGAGAGCTGATTGCCAGAGGCTGTGCCCGAGTGCGGTTGAAGGGAGGTCGTCAGTCTTTTTCTTACACGCGTCCGGTTAGTACAACGCTGAGCCGGTCCGTCCACGTGCCCCCAGGAACTGCATCGAACTTGGCTGCCGCTGTAAATCACAGTGAAAGAGGCAGCCTTGACCTGAGTGACTGCAGATTCTCTGCATTCTACCCTGCGACCTTCACCGTACATAGGCTGGTGTTGCGTTTGCGAGGAATCGTATGCACGCAAAATGGGCACCACACTGGTACATCAGATGCGGTTACATGATGTGCAGACCTGACTGGTCAACGGAACGTGGTCTCTACTTGAAAACACTGAGATGATAGGGGGTCTACAGGACATAAGCCCGCAGAGATGTGTAGCGACCTCTGTACCACCCCCCGCCATGTTTTTCCAACCGTGGCACCGCGGTGAGTTTACGTCGCCCTACACTTGCTGCCGGCACTGCATGACCGACCGGCGGTTTTCCTGCTGACTGGTGGCAGGCGAAGTTGCAGACACCAGGGAATTATAATGCAAAACTCGCCGTCTATCTTGCCCAGCGATGACTCTAGTGCGGCGAGCACGCGCAAGGAAAAATTGGCTCCCTCCATTCGGCTTCTCCGTTATTGTAGGTACGAATACTGCGAATTGCTTTACCGATGTTGTAAGTGCTGAGAAGAAATGGACGCAGCGTGTGGTTTAGTTGATATAAGAGTCCCTAGAACTTGAACGAAGAGCAGAGTAGAGAGGTAGGAACAAGCAGGAGGTCGAAACAAACGAAGCGCCTGTCTTTGTCGTTGCAAAAGGCACGACATCAGCAACAGTGGTCTTGTCCTTCGACGGAGTGAACCGGTGGCTCTCGTCCCACCTTTCATGCCGTGTCAGTGCTTGTTCGTCGCATGATCACAAACAAACGAAGGTCGCCACGGCACGAAGCTGCTCGCCCCACGGCATCGACGGTAGCACAAACAAAAAAAACACGCAGCGCGCAACGCATCCGTTATGAAAAGTGTATGCGAGCGGGTCTGCTACCAAGAGCCCAGCGGAAAGGCAGCAGAGTGGGCATCCTGGCTCAAGCATGAGGTGGAAGTCTAGCTCGGTGCAGTAAAGCTTCTGAACCTAGCCCCCCGCCCACCGACCACATGTAGCTGAACCTCACAAAACAAATTGAAGGTCGAAAGACACCAATCTGTACGTCCCACGGGATCGTCGGAAACACAAAAAAGAAAGAAGAAAGGAAGCGCGATGACACGGCAGTAGCAAGCGGTCCGTTGAAGGCCTCTCTAGCCTGGGCAAAACGGTTAAACAAAAAAAAAAACACAAGCGGAGGACGTCGCCAACTTTAGTTGGGACAAGCAAAGCAGCCCCAGCCGAGAATAGTTGTAGTAATTGTTTTGAGACCTGTCTTGACATCTGGGCGCACCGTGCCCGAGGCTTCGGGTCGCAATGGCAATGGAAGCCGAAACGGATCCCTACAAGAGGCTGTGGCAGCTCTTTGACCCCGAGTCTACAGGCACCCTACGGCGGGACCATGTCGTCAACGTCCTCGTTCCGAATGTCAGCGAAGACGGGAAGCGGGTATGCGTTTTTCATTTTAGAATATAAACACCTGCGTAGTCTAAAATACTTGAGGGAGGCTGCCAGAGACTCCCACAGCACTCTCTCCCGGAATCTCAAGCGAACTTTAACTCAAAAAAAACAGGACATTTGCTACAACCTCGACGAAGAGCTGACGGACCACGCGCAGCTTCGCTCGATGAGTCAGCGGATCAGCGCATTCGAAGGCGTCGACCTGTCCGAGCAAGTCGAAAACGCCTCCGTCGATCTCTGGCGCGGCGTGTGCCGCGACCTCGCCGAGACCCTGGCGGCCAAGCGCGCGGCGGCGCCGCCGGACGGCGTCCCGGCGTCGCCGCAGCTCATCCGCAGCCCGCTGGAGCAGCTGGGACCCTCGCCCATCCTCAGCCCGGGCTCGCCGTCCGCCTCGCAGAAGGACCCGCCGATGCCGTTCGCCCTGCCGGAGGCCGCGCAGCCGTTCTCGCCGGAAGCGGTGGTGCCCGGCGAAGCGGACGAGCTGCGGGAGACCGAGTCCGTTGACGTCCCGTCCCCCGACGCGCCGCCCGCGATCGCCGTCGAACCGGGGTCCGCCGAAGTGCAAGCGGAGCCGGCGCCCAAGCAGAAGCCGTCGGCGGGGCGCAAACTCCTCGGAAAGCCGGGCATGCAGCGCCGCGGCTCGCGCGGCTCGCCGGCCACAAGACCGGGGAGGTCGCCGGAGAGCAGGCCGGGGCTGTCGCGTGTGCCTTCGGCTGTGAGCAAGGCGAACCAGCTGACGTTCGCGGCGTACAAGGAGTTGGTCGTCGACGCCGGAGGGATGCTGCGTGGGGAGGGCATCCGCCTCATCGGGGCGCAGGTGGAGGGCGTCTTGCAGGCGATGGAGATGGAGCTGCCCGACGCGGAGGACTACGACTTGGGGGACTCCGGCCTCGACGTGCTCGTCGCCGGTGTGATGGAGCTCGGCACGCTGGCCGAGCCGAAGGCGATCATCCGCGCCCTGCAAACGGCCACCAAACGACTGGGCGCAGAACGGCACCGGCTCGAACTCCTCGTCGAAGACGGCGACCAGCGAGTCGACCACGTCTACGACGAGTTGGAGCTTATCGAGCGAGATCCCCTGTTCAACGAGAGAAAGCGACCCATCGTGCCACTCACGGACACCGAACTAGAAACCTTCGAACGACCGTCCACAGCCACCGGCATCCCGAAGCGTACCCGGCAGCTGCCGATCGTCAGCGACACGCGGTCCATCGAGCTAGTCCTCTTTGAAACCGTGAAGATGTGGTACCTCAAAACGTTGTCCGCCCAAACGGATTCCGAAGCGCCGACCGTCATCGACGAGATCGTCGAAAACCTGAAAGTGCCGCGCAAGAGCGAGGGGAGGGACGTCGGCGACCTGGTCTGCCGGCTGGCCGAGATCGCGTTCGCCCTCCGGACCCGCCTGCGCGACGTGTACCCGAAGCTCGGGCTCAGCTCGCTGCTCGTCCTGTGGCTGAGCTCGATGGAGGGCATGGACCTCGACCGGATCCTCCTTTTTGACGACGTGCCCCCTACGCACGCTTCGGAGCGACCCCCCCCAGACGCCGCCGCCGGCGACCCGCCGGCCAACGCCGCGCCGGCGGCGGGCGGGGCAGACGACGCTAGTCCGGTGGACGCGGCGCAGAGCCTGGACAACGAGAGGGACGAGTACGCGCGGAAATACGCCGGCCGGCGCAACCCGTGCATCCTCACCGAGTTGACCCTCGCCATGCGCGGCATGCGAGACGCGTGCCACATTTCGACGTCGGTGGTCATGTTCACGGGGGTCCGCATCACCGGTTTGAACCACGCGTTCTCGTCGGAGATGATCACCGTCGAGATCCACGCGAAGGGCCACCTCCCCCAGCGCACCGAAGCCCACCGGCACGCGGCGGAGATGAACTTCCAGACGCCTATCGTGATCCCCACGCCTGAGAACACCGAGTCCCTGCTGCTCCGCGTCACCGCAGCGACGCTCGCGGGGAAGGTGATGGGCTGGAACGACATCACGTGGACCCCGGCGGCGCCCGCAGCCCCGCAGGAGGTCGCGCTTGAGTACCCAGAACCCCTGCTCGATTACGCGAAGCGGAAGATCGGCGTCCTCGCGTACACCGCGATCAGGACCGAGTTGGACGAAGAGACCATGCTCGGCTACCTCGAACAGCTCGGTGCCGACAACCACAGGGTCTGGGCCAAAGGAAAGCTGCAAAAATGGGTCAAAGTCTGCTCGCTGCTGCAAGCTTTGCAAAGCCGGACCTGGGAAACCCCCGTCTACCGCTCGGTTCCCGTGTCGGGCGCTGTGGTGGCGGAGCACGCGAAGTTGAACACAGGCGACACGTACATGTGGCTAGCCCCCGGAATCGCGAGCGCGGACGAGGCGAAAAGCAAGGAAGCCGCCGGGTCCGTGCAGAACGTCGTTTCCTTCACGATCGAGCCGGGCGTCGGGATCGACATCCGGGAGGTGAGCTTCTACCTCGAGGAGGCCCCGGTCATCACGCCGCCGTTCGCACAGTTCAAAATAGAGGCGCGGCAGGAAAAAGCGGTCCGCCTGTCGACAACGGAGACGCTCGAAAGCGAGGGCATCACGGTGACCTCCGCGACCCGCCGGTTCCTGCAGGCGTGCCTGCTCGACGCGACGCGCGCCGACGAGCAGCTCGAGCGGGCCATGGAGCGCGTGCTGACCGAGAAGGGCCGGCAGATCCTGCAGATCATCCTCGAGGGCAACACGCGCCGCGACGAAGCACCCGAGAAGGAAGACGAGGTGGGACCACTCACGGAACGGCTTTTCGCTTATTTGCACGATAGGTTGACCCCGGCGCATGGGTATCCCGTGTACAACGTTGGGCATCTCGGCACGCCGGTTGCCCTGATGACGTCGCGGGCGACAATTCCGTTTTTGCTCCGCGAACTTGTCGTGATGTGGTACGAGAAGCCGGGCGACGTGTTAGACGAGCTGTGCGAGAATTTGACGCTGCCGAGCGAGGCGGCGGCGCTGGCGACGCTGTCCAACGTCGCGGCCGCGCTGTCGGAGGTGCACTCGCACCAGGGCCGCAACTGGATGGAGATCCTGTCGCTGGTGCTCATCACGCTCGAGGGCTGCGACGTCGACAGGCTGTGCCTGCTGCCAGACACGCCCGCCCCGTTCTGCACTGCGGACGAGAAGGAGGCGTACGCGGCACGGGTCGGCAGCACGCGGAACACGTCGATCCTCTCCGTGCTCTGCAACGCCGTCGGCAGTCTCGCCGACCACCAATTGACCGCTTCTTTGGCCAACACCACGACGTCGATCATCAAGCGAACCGCCCTCGTCGAGCCCCATCGCCTCGCCCGCGACGCCGTGCAGAAATGGATCAAGCTCTTCGGCCTGATCATGGCCATGGGGCGGCCCTACGAGGGCGACCTGGTCCGGTGCTGCACTCCGGTGCCCGGCGAGACGGAGCAGATCCTCGCGTTGAAGGAGCATCAGTGGGGGTTCTGGGCAGCGAGCTCGCGGTGCTCCCGCGAGGCCACCGCCGTGAAGGGGCGCGAGGGAACTCTGAAGGTGACGTGCGTCATCAAAGGCCTGTCGGAGGTCCTTGACTTGACCCCGTACCAAACTCGGCACCTCGAAGGCGACGCGACGCCGTGCATCCTTTCCCCGCCGCTGAACTCGTTCCTCGTCCGCGAAGCGGTTCGCGACGGCGACGACCTGAACCTGACCCTCCTCAGCAGAGACGCCCTCCCTGTCGTGGACCCTGCCGTGAGAAAGTGGAGGGAGGCCATCGAAGAAGACTGCCGGCGTTCCAACGAACGGCTAAAACGGGCGTTCTTCCAGTGCGGGCGCGCGTCGGAAGAAGACGCGAGGAAGAGGCACACGGTGACCATCGGCAAAAAGGTGGTCCTCGCAGACGGGGAAACGGTGAGGTCTACGTTGATCCACATGAAGGAGTACCGCTGGCTTGCTAGAGACGGCGATCTGCTGAAGTACTGCGACGGGGCCTCCGTCGGGGTTGTCGGGAACGTGACGCAGGCGGATACGACGACGGTCAGCGACCTGCGGTGGAATTTGAAGCAGCTGGCGCAGGAGATGAGGGGAGAGCCGCTGGACGAGGCGCTCGTCAAAGGCGCGCCGCCCGCGGTCGTGAGCGTCGTTTTCGAGGAAAAAGACGTGTTCGTGCTGCCGCTCGACGTGCTGATCGTGCACCCGGTCAGCTGGATGCCCGAAATGGCCAGCACCGTGCGCGTGACCATCAAGCACGCCGTCCTGCGCGACACCGTCACCGCCGTTTCGCCGCTCGTCCGCCTCGAAATCGACGACTCCCACTTCTACAAGGTGACAGCGCCGCCCGTCGGCGACCTCTCCACCCACCCCCAGGATGACGCGTCAACCTCCGCAAACCCTTCCCCAAAAAGCGGCAGCGGGCAACCGCCGGCGGCGGATGCACAGCAGGCAGGCGCACCGCAGGCAGAGCCGGCGGGGCCGCAGCCCGTGTGGAACGAGGTGGTTGAGGTCCCCGTCGACCGTGTGAAGCTGGCCGAGGAGCCTCTCGCGCTGATGTTCAGCATCTCGTCTGAAGCGGCCGACGAGACCCTCGACGACTATGACGCGGTGCACGATCCGGACAACAACGCGGCCGACGGCCTGCTGATCGGGCACGCCCGGCTGCTGCTGTCGCACCACATCCTCTTCGAGACGAAGGGCCGCCCGCGGGTGTTCCCGCTGGTGGTTGAAAAACACGACCAGTTCGACCACAACGCGGGGAACCCCGCCGCCGAGGTCACGTCCGTGCACACAAAGTCCACTGCGAAGGCTGCCGCGAACGACCACAAAGCCGGGATCCTCGTCGTGGTCATCGAGCTCGAGGAAGAGGCCACCGCCTCCGAAGCCGTGGCATCCGACAGCGGCTACAGCGACGTCGCGGATCCCTTGAGGTATGCCTGCCTGTGTTGCTCGAAAAAGAAAAATATGCGCCGATTGAATGCTCGTACAAACGCTGTACGAGCGTCTGCGAACGGATACGAGCACACGGAGACAAAGCTGCAGAATGGGCAGACTAGCTGAGAAGTCAATTGAGCACCCGGAAGGAGAGCGAGTTAACTGGTCTTGGCATACTCGTTTCTTTTTTACTTGAACGGGAAGGTTTTATTATCCCGCAAGCGAACCAAGTTGTAATACCTAAGCGTGAGCCGGTCCACCCCTCCCCCATCGAAGTGCATTCTTCTGTCTATCACAGTCTATCACAGTCTATCACAGTCTATCACAGTCTATCACAGTCTATCACAGTCTATCACAGTCTATCACAGTCTATCACAGTCTATCACAGTCTATCACAGTCTATCACAGTCTATCACAGTCTATCACAGTCTATCACAGTCTATCACAGTCTATCACAGTCTATCACAGTCTATCACAGTCTATCACAGTCTATCACAGGGCTTGTGGACTGGGGCGGCCAAGCGCGCCTGAACGCGACGATCAAGGCGAGCTGAAAAAGCGAACGCACGATAGTTCACGTTCGAAGAGGTAACCGTTGCGTCGGCGACGCAGATTCTCGCCTTCGATTCTCTGTTTTTTAGCTCAAACTAATTCAGCCCACCACATGAGCTTACGATCACCCCCGGGTTCGGTTTGTGTATTGGAAGCTCTGCCCCTTCGTAGGGTTTCTCCTCCACGCATAATAAAATAATCCAAATGTCGGGAAGCACTGGTTCAGGTGCAGAAGAGGAGGTTTCCACTTCACTACGTGAGCTCGTCCTTGCGTTCGTCGTAGCTCGGGTTCCGCTGTCAAGGATCCCGACCCTCATCAAGGAAACCACGCACATCATCTTGCGCCCGTTTCCAAATCTGGACTTGAGGAATGACGTAAATCGACGCGCCGTACGACGTGCTCTTGGACTGAGCATGATCTTGCAGGACATGGAGTTTCTGATGCGTCTCAATACTGGAGACATCTGTCTGTCTGGGGACGCGGGCGACTTGCCTGGCCGCAACAAGGACGTGCTCACGCTATCCTTTACTTACGAACGAAGTACTCTTTGCTGTGATGATCTTGATCCGTCTCTCGGTTTGCCATCTGGGTCGTACCTTTTTCCGATACCAAATCGATGCTCCATTCTTCCTCCTGATTTCATGCACAGAGTTTGTTTCCACGACCACACGATAGGGGAGTGCCGATTCACTGTCGGGTAGGATATCTACTGAGATAGCAAAAACCGAGCGCAGCGAGCTTTTTGTGAGAAGGTTTTATTATCCAAACAACCAGGCGTGCTCTCTCATTTTATTTCTCACACAAAAAACCCCCGGTCGCGCGGCGAATACTGCCTCTGTTCAGCACAGGTAGTGCAAAAGAATGCTCCTGCCCGCAGTGCAGGTAACCCGAACAACCTCAGCCCGCAGAGCTGGGAAGACAGCCCGCAGTGCTGTGAACCTCGGCCCGCAGTGCTGGGAAGACAGCCCGCAGTGCTGTACCTCGGCCCGCTGAGCTGAGAAGACAGCCCGCAGTGCTGTGCACCTCGGCCCGCTGAGCTGAGAAGGCAGCCCGCAGTGCTGCAAACGGAGCCTCAGCCCGCAGAGCTGAGTTTGGCAGCCCGCAGTGCTACAACAACGCAAGCAGCCCGCTGTGCTGCTGACCGCCATGGGAAGGGGGGTGATCCCGTGCGTGCCTCCCCAAAATCCAAACCCCGAACCCTGAACTGTTTTTCCTTCTGATGATGGACAGCCCAACGCTTTATCTTTGCGTTCTTTCTTCTTTGCTTCAAGGTACCAGGGAATGCCTGCTACACGGGAGCCAAGCTTCACGTGTTCGGCGGTACTGCAGAGCCACGGGCCTACGGGTCAAGTGGCTACCGATTTCCCAAACTAAAGCATCAAGGCGTGGCGCACCTTGGGGCTTGGCGCTTGCGCTGACCACAAGCTCGTCGAGACGAATTCACAAATGAAGGGGGAGAACACCGATGAGTACCGTGAGTCATGTACTGCCAAAAAACTTATGGTGTGCCGGACATGCTTTGGCTCTGGGTTCGGACTCGTTCGCTGGCCGGAACTTGCAGTCAACGTGAAGCCTGCCGAACACAAACTCTCTCGTCGCTTCGGGTGAGACCTCTTCCTGCACCAGTCTCATGGCTGCGCACAAAACAAACTACAATACCCACAAATATAGTACATTATGTCATCGAATATCACCCAGTGGTCTATCACAGTCTATCACAGTCTATCACAGTCTATCACAGTCTATCACAGTCTATTACAGTCTATTACAGGCCATCAGGATGGGGTGGACCGGCTCATCCACTCGGTGCTTAACATACACACCTTCTCCGGCAGCTCCCGGTTCAGCCGACTTCCGCGGCCTTCTGAAGAGGACCAGAAATGGCTCGAGTAGGGGTTCAACTCCCCCTCGGGGAGCAGCTCACACCGAGCAAACCTGCGCAGCCTATCGTCGTGTTGCACATCAAGTTCAAGCTATGGCTACGACCACTACTAGAAGTCAGTAACAAGGTCTACATACGAATCACCGCAAAACAAATGCTTGCAGTTGGAGAAACGACTGCCAGGACGCCTCGGACCGGATCTGCACTGGCTGTGACGCTGGAGGAGAAGAGTGCACAGAAGCCGTGTACGTATGCCTGTCGTGCGACGACAAGCTGTGCGAGGATTGCTGGCAAGAAGAACACGAGGGCAACCCAAAGAAAGCAGATCACCGGCGCCTCCTCCTGTACCACCACTGCGACTTTTGCTTCGTCGGTCTCGAAGCCAGCCAGAAGGCCAGCACCGACGAAGACAGCCTCCCCCCTGCCCTGTGGAGGTGCTCGGAGTGCACGCTTAATTTGTGCAAGCAGTGCTGGCATGATGAGCACAAGCACCCGGACCGGAGAGGGCACAACAAGCTGTTCTTGTACCCCGGTGGTGAGACAGGACCGTGGGCCTACGCCACGGTTGAGGCACAGCCTGTGACCCATGCAGTCGGGCGGTTCTATAGCGAAGCTGCGTCGTGGAAAGGGCACCGCGTATTGATTTGCGATGTGTGCAGAACGGATGATGCCGTCTACAGCTGGCCGGAGCTGACCTTCAACGCACAGGCCTGCAACCCCATGCTTGTGTGCGAAGGGTGCTTCGTAAGGGCCGAGCAGGACGCTAAAGACGATCAGCTCGAAGCGGAGGCTACCGGCCTGCTACCCCCCCGCCCGCGTCCCCCGCCTACTCTGCTGGTCAACCGGTGTTACCTCTGCAAGGGTTTAGAAGGCAAGCCAGCCATCTTCATGTGCGAAGCTTGCGACATCCCGTTGTGTGCGCGGTGCTGGAAAGCTCAACACAGGCACCCCCGGCGGCGCGACCACAAGAAAGCAGCCATTTCCCCGCCGGAAACCAACGAGCCGGACACACTCGCTTGCACGTTACATGCAAAGGTACAAACCGCTGTCGATAGCATGCAAGTAGTATCCACCATCGATGAGCCAGAGGTATCTCTTCTACTTCTCTTTGATTCACCCACGACGGACCGTCCTGCCTAAACATGAACTAAGATTTTCCATCCCGGCCACTGACGATTTCGCTCTGCGGCCGCTTTCTGAACATCTTTCCACAAAACCGCGGTCTCAAAGCATCGACCTCGTAATGCATCTAAGCAAGCTCCGGCTTTAAACCGCGGCGGCCTTGAGATTACCCACCTCAGGTGACACCACTGATATACCTCATCTTCTCCGAAGAAGACTTTTTGTTAGCATTAAACGTGCATGCGAGGCAGTGTGCTGTTCAAACTAAGATCCCCCCTCCGAAGTGTCATCGCAAGATTCACACGTTGGCTGTTGGCGGGTTTGCGGACACTTTTACAACCTAGCAAAGTAGGGTTGGCTCGAATAGAGGCTATTCATATTGCATATTCATAGGACCTCTAGTCTCGAAAATGCCGTAAAAGAACCCGCTCGACGACGGTCACCTGGAGACCTTACAACCCCGGATCGTCAAGCGAACTTTTACTCTAAAAGCCTGTTACTCCACTCACCACACAGCTGCACCCGCCGGTGGGCACGCTCGAGCCGCAGACGTGGGTCACTCACCTGCGGCATTTAGAGGCAGGTGCCTTCGAAAAGGACAAAGCCGACCGCGCCAGGCGGCGGCAGCAGCAGCAGCCCATCGAACGCCCGAAGTATGGCGACCCTTTCAGCGTGCACGACGGGTACATCGGCAGCGGCGGTGACGTCGGGCCGCCCGAGCGGATGACTGTGACTGAAGCCAAGGCGAAGTGCCTTTCGATGCCCGACTGCGTGGGATTCACGTTCAGAGAAGAGCCGGACGGAGGGGCGGCCCGTGTGTTCTTCAAGAGCAAGTTCAACGTGCAAGGCAGCGGGAAAGGGTGGCTGGCCTTCAAGAAGGAAGACGGCAACGGCTCGGACGGGATGTTGCTGGGAGGACTATGCAGACACGGGGCCCTGCTATCATACTGCGGCCAGTGTTCCGACGCGCGACGAGGCAAGCCAACATCCGTCATGGTGGAGTACAGGGCCCCGATTAACACCCTCGAAGAAAAGCTGGCGACTCTCATCTGGGACACATCGACCTGAGCGTAACGATCTGGTGGTGGACGCTAGCAAGCCCCCCGAGGTGTCCTAGAGCCCAGACTTTCGGAACCAAGAGTTCGAATTGCACTTTTAGACAGCATTTCGATGCCCAATTGCGTGGTCTTTGCCTCACTCGTGCGATTCATGAGGATCTCACTGCTTCACTGCGCCTTGAAAGCTAATACGTCTGGCCGACCTTGCCGCGTCCGTGGCAGGGATGACGTCAAAAAACTACTATAAAGCCTGGCCAACAGGAACGTGCGTGCGAATCCATGCGTTTCATACAGCTCTCTATGTTCCGACTGCGCACTGCGCGGATCCTTTGTACTTACCGGGGGGGGGGGGGGGGGGGGGGGGGCAGTGCTGATACTAAGCCTGAGACCCAAAACGAAGTTGCTAACCCTGGGTGGGGGTGGGTACCCCTGACCAGCCACCGTGGTGACCACCTTAGAGAGTGACAGGTAGCGTCCCCCCTCCACAGTGAAAATAGCCTGTATATAGGGGGGGGGGGGTCAGGTCAGATTCTGCCAACGACTCCGCAATCTGGCCGCTTAGGGCCACCCCTGGGGGGGGGGGGGTGTTTAGGGGGGGGGGGGTACCCACCCACCCCTCGTTGCCGTCCGGCTGACAACGATGCCGAGTATCAGCACTGGGGGGGGGGGGGGGCTACACGACGACACGGCGAAGTCCAGCCCAAGAAGAACTGGAGTTGACAGAGGGTGCGCCCGAGTCACCCGCAAAGCGGGTGTGTTGGAAAAAGGTGTGGCACCCGTCCGTTGCAGCGTTTGGGGAAACATGCCCCCAGCGTTCTCTGCCGCACGCTGTACAGAGGGACCGGCTTTGAAGAATAGAGCCAGCAGCCACGCAGGCGGAGCAGGTCTCGCCTCTGCTGGCCTGCCGGCAGAACTATTGAAGGTGTAGGGTCGCTCAGAGGACTCGTTTGTATGCTGCGGGTTCGTCGCAGGCGCGGCGTTGGCCGTTTTTGCCGGCCGTGTGCACACTGGAGCCACGTCTCTTTTTGTTTTCGAATTCGTCGTGCGCGTTGATATATGTTTGAAGCGCGGAACCGCCGCACCTGTATCCAGTAGATGCGAATTCCGGCACTCGGAATGCCACCCTCAGGCTCCTTTGCTTTCTTGTGGAAGAAGAAAGTTTGCGAGAAGTTTGCTAGAGAAATCTGCGAGACGCTCTTCACTGTGAAGCATTCATGAAATGAATCGTGACAAATGGCCGGAGCCACCACAAGACGAGAGTGGCAGGTCCACCAGCCACTCATGTGCCCGTTTAAGTAAAGCGCTGTGGAGCACTAGAAGAAGAGCAGCGAGGGTCCCCCGGGAGTTTTCTTCCCCAGCTTGCTGCCGTAGAGCGGCTTTTCTGGTCAGTTTGGAAAGCAGAACACCACGCCAGGTACTGCATCTGTAGCAGTGATGACAAACAGACACAGGCTTACCGGATCAGCGTGTAGTCGGCGTACTACCCGTCAATCGGCTTTGCCTGTCTCCGCTAAGAGGCTCTGGTTGAGCGTCGTTTGCGTGGAGTGCGAACCGTGTACGATATCGGAACAGGGATTATCCTAAAAAAGGTTTCTTCACCAAAAGAAAAAAAAGTATTCTCAAAACAGGCCGGTTAAAAAAGATTTTTTAAACACAGGAGTTTCTGGTGAAAACTTTGTTGTGCTTGCAAGGCCAGTGACACGGAGGCTAGAGGACCCGCAAGACCCACAAGTGGGGTCTACAATAAAGTGGCGAACCAGCAACACTCCCACGAAGGTCGTACCAGAATTACAGGTGATTAAAAACACCTTGCTCAACGTGGAAACAAAAGTCTTTCCGGCATGCTACAGACTTTTCAACCACGATTTTCCCGAATTTCGGGGATTAGAATAATCCCTGCATCGGAAAGAGAAAGAAAAACACAAAAAAGAAGAGGCACAGTGCTTGTTTGTGCGCGCCGTTCCTCGATAGTGAGTGAAGGGTACGATCGTTGAGGCTAGTATCCTCAGTTTTGCAGGTCGATCCTACACCTGCGGGAAACACACGCAGACTACGAGTCCGCAGTTTCGCGAATTTTCTCTCTAAACTATGAACAAAGCTTGGATTTCTTCGACACACCCATTCGCCCTTCGCAGGAAATAGCGGCGTGGGCATGTAGGGAGGGGAGGGAGTTGGAAGGTGGCGACTCAGGAAAAATGAAGGGCGTCCGCAACGTGCCAGTGCACGTTGTCGTCGACGTCCGGTACCCTGAACCCGTCAGCAACTCGCCGAAGGCGGAGCCAGCCGAGCCGCCTCCAGCACCGTGCCCGGCCTCACCCCAAGCGCCGCCTCCGACTCCATCCAACTTCACTTTTCATTACAAGCACTTCCACTGCGATGAGCCCGTGGTCCCTCAAGCGCCCGAAGCGTCGCCGGCGTTCGTCAGCTCCTTATCCTGTGACCTCGCTTTTGTCACTGAACGATACAAGGAAGGTATTCCATTTTTCTTTGCCGTCTAGGATCCGCTGATCTAGGGAAACTATTTCTTTCTGACTAATAGCGAACTGCGAACGAAGCTTCACTTCCTCGAAACACTTCGTTGCACTCGCCATGCAATATTGAAGGAAGTAAGAAGCTCGTCACCGCACACCATGGCATTTTTGTTTGCGTCCTGAATCGAGCTCGTAGCGTAAAAACGATCAGCGCCCGCGCAACACTCTATTTCCATATCAGCCGCGGTTGTGCGAGTGACGAGCTCTTATTTTCTTACAACTATACCGAATCGGGCAACGCGCAGAACTCACTTTCACGCCAACACAACGCAGGAGGCGCGGAGGCAGGTGACCGTGTTGACAAGCCGCAGGCTGGGCAGAATGCACTCCCTGTGGCCTCGGTGCTAGACTGCAGGGAAGGGCACTCGCCGAGTACCTCGCCTGGCGGCAGCTTGATGCAGCTAGCTACGCCGGCGCTTGAGCTCGCGTCTCTCCCCGTGTGGAAGCGTCTCTTGCGGTCTCGCCATCGGTACGCCGCTCGTGTCGTCAGCTTGCTCGCCACCACAGCCCGTGCAACGCACGTGCGAGCAGCAGTTGGGCACTGCACGGACTCCGTATGAGCTGTTCCTTCTCACCCCCGCCTTAACACGGGCTAGTTCGACTCTCAATTAGCCCACTCCTCAGGGGTGAAAATGTGAAGACAGATTCCGTGGGAAACCCAGCTTCCTATTTCCAAAGCAGAGGCGTAGTGGAAAGGGGGCACATCTACTCACAACAGCGCGTTTTTGCCCTGGAGTTGTACGACGACCTTCAGAGTGTACATGCATATCCACATAAATGCTTACAGTTTTGTCCAGACGGCGGCGACCACCCGGTTTGAGCTTCTGCGGAAGGTGTGAAAAAAAGTAGTGTACAAGCAAGAGTGGTATTTGATCAACCAGCACAAACACGCGCCCTGCTCTCTAAGAACCATCCCCCTACAGAACTGCGTGGCCGTGTCGGAAGTAGTTGTGCACCTGCCGTGCATTCTGTCAAGCGACGGGGTTCTCGTCGCCAGGAACCGGGAAGAGAGGACCATCGTCATCCGGCACGCCTGCGATAGCATCATGCAGGAAATGCTCGAGGGTGAAGGCGGCAGGCCGCGGGAACGGGGGCCGCCTCCGTTCTGCCCGCTCAGTCCGAGCCCGGAGGAAAGTCGCCGGCTGCTCGCGCACACGAAGAAATGGAAGATCTTGGCCTTGCAGCTGATGCGATCCCACAGGCAGCTCACCAGCCCCGCCGATGCTCACGGAACCACCGGCCACCGGCCGCAAGCCGTTGTCGACAACGAAGCAGCCGGTGCCGAGCCCGTGGTGAACCGACTGCTCTACATAGAACTCATGAGCATCCTCTACAATCAGCTCCTTCCGTCGGTCGCGTCTGTGCTAGCCCGGTCGCTTGCGATGCAAGACTGGAGCGAGGACATGCGGGCGGTCGACTTCAATGTATGCGAAACCAGCGAGAGCATGGGCGCAACAGGTCCGTATGAGTTCGAAGGGGAAAATGAAGACACGCGCACGACAATGACGTTGAATGGATGGTGTTCTTGTGTAGCCCGTGTAGTGGCTGCGTGGAGTGAATCTGTCGAGGAAGCGCAAGCGCTGCTGGTGGACTTGAAGGACCGGGTGTCAGCCGCGTCGAAGGGCGTCATCCGGACCCCAACCTGCCCCAGTCCATGCGCCGGCAGGCAAGAAAAGAAATGCGCGGCCGTCGGTCGGTGGAATGTGCACACGCTTAGCGACGGCGCGCCCGACACCTCGTCGTGGTCGCCCGCCCTCCCACCGAGACAAAGCCACCGCAGCGGCAGCGGCAAGCGAGCCGCCAGGCAGGCGGGGAGGAGCCTTCGGAACGATTGCCCGCGGAGACACCGTCCCGCGTGTCCAGCATCGAAAGGTCACCTGCTCCCCTGTTCTTGCGTGCACCCCATCGACCCACCAAGTCCCAGCGAGATACTGTCGCTCACCGGGGTATCCGGGCATCAGTGCGACTTGCTACAGCTGTCCAAGGGGGGAGGGCCAAGCAGGCGTCCGGGTAGCTCTGGCATTTTGCTGGTGAAGGGTCGACCGGAGTCGTCTTCACACCGACGGCCACCGGCGGGGAAAAAGGAAGGTCTCCTTCCGAGTCAGGCGATCTCCGTGGGCGGGTTGAGCGGCGTCGCGTGGAAGCCGAGAACCAAGCTTCGTCGACCGGCGACAGGGCTGCAGAGGGTGCCTCCGAAGGGCCCCCTCGGACGTGCCGGGGTTTGCTCGCAAGGCCGGCCGCCGCGGGAGGGGCTCTCGAAAAGCCGGCCGAGCAGTGCTCCTCCCCACGAGTACGCTTCCGAGGCACCCTCCCGCGGCACCGAACAGCTTCCCGTCGCGGCCGGTTGCTGGGGCGGCTCGCCCGATGGTGGGCACACCGGTACCGGCGCCCCTGCCGACGGCGCCGGCAGTAACAAGAACCGAAGACTCATCCATGTGGTGCCTTCAAGCCAATCAGGCGGCAGCCCGACGTGCAACACCTTCAGCAGCCGCTCTCCTATAGAAGACCGGGGCGGCGAAGCGATCGATGCAACGAGCAGCCCCGTGCCTCCAAACCACCAACTCAGCAGCTTCAGCGGCCATCCTCCTACCGTGAAAGACTGGGACCACGATGGAACTGATGCAACGAGCAGCTCGAAGAACGCAAATCTCGCTTCGTTGTCGGGGCCTCCAAGCCAACAACTTGCTTGCCAGTCAAGCAGCAGCCTCAGCAGCCACTCCCCCGTGAAAGACTTGGACCATCCCGCTTCGTTGTCGGTCCCTCCGCGCCAGCAACTCGGTTTTTTGACAAACAGCAGCTTCAACAGCTACTCTTACATGAAAGACCGAGACCGCGAGCTGGTCGATGCAAGCAGCAGTTCGAAGCGAGCAGGTCCCGCGGCGCCGTCGGTGCTTTCGATTTGCACGCAGCCTTCGGCCGACAGGCACGAAAGAGCGTGGGCCTCGACCCAGGGCAACAGCAACGGCTCGGAAACAGGCCACACGATCCCGTCCACCGTAGGCAGCGCGGACGCGGCGCCGCAGAGGACCCAGTCACCCCTCCTCGCCTGCATGGACGCGAAAGCGGCGCGCGCGCTCCTGCAGACTGTCGTGACGACCTCAGCACGCAAGGTCCTGTGGCGGCACGGGGGCCTCGCCGCCGCCCCCCTCAGCAAGCCGCAGAAGCTGTTCAACGACGACGCGCACCAGTTCGTGTACGCGACAGCATCCATCCGGGGGCAGGTCCCGCAATTGGACGTGTGCGAAACGAGCGCAAAGTTCAAACTTGCGCCCTGCGTGCCCAGCCGGCAGGTCAAGCGGGCAGCTGCGTTGGAAGGAGACCGGGCGGCTGACTCCCACAGGGCGGTCCGGAAAAAGCTGAGCTTGGCAGCAGACCGAATCCGGCAGGTCATCGACGGCTTCGGCACGCCCGATGAGCCGAACCCATGCGACAAGTGGAAAGCGTGCTCGCTGGCTCCCTTGCAGAGGCTGCGGGGAGCCGAGACCATCTTCTGGAGCCAGTAAACCTTCTCGTCTGCACGCTGGGCTTTCAGCCAAGGCAACGACGATGGCTCGGAGATTCCCGCACACCACGGTTGCCACCACGGACATGACGGACACGATGCCACCGCCGACAAAAAGCCTAGAAGGGCGACGCAGCTGCAGACCGGACCCAGCAGAGCATTGGCGGTGCGTCCGCGGTGCCAAAACTCGTGCGACAAGTCAAGATGTTCTTTTTTGCAAACCACACTGACCACCCAGTGGACCTTTTATAGAGGCAGTTTCATGTCAGTTTGCTGGCAGACCCACATGGAACTCGGACTCGTTCTTACAAATGCCAGCATCACCATCATTTTGTTGCATCTTTCATTCTGACGTACACTTGTGGCGCTGGTTGAGGTTCTGCCACCTGTCACCCGAGCCTCGTCCAGCAACAAGGAACGCCGGTTGCGCGGCACTGAGCACTTGAGAGATCTGAAACGACTCTGTGGTTCAGATAGGCTCGTCCTCCAGAAGTGTTCCGTTCATTTACACTGTCCTCCCGTATCTTTCTTTCCAATATTCCCTTACACACTGGTCTGCACACGGTCGTGTGTGCAGGCCAGTGGAGCACAAAAGAAATGCACCGTTTCCTCATTCAACGATGTCGGACAACCAGCAAGAATCTGAAAGTCGGAGCTCGCACAGTGCTCAACATAGTGTATGCTAATCCATGTGGCTCATGTACTCAAAGGTTCCCAGTGCTCAACAGTGCTCGCTTGCCTCCATGGCACTTGCACTTTACAGAACACAATGCTCAACATGCCGGGCGGGCGAAGCTTTGCGTGTAAGTGGCTACTCAGCCAGGATGGCCCAGCCCAGACTCACCGAAGGAGAAGAACTAAAAAGATCAACAACACGAGATATAGCATTCGCCTGCAATTCTGAAAAACAGAGTGCTTGCGGTCATTGCATGTATGTGTCGAAAGAACTCAATGTTTGCTGGGGGCCCGCGTGGCCACACGGAAAAACAAAAGAGTCTCGCGCATGAAAAACAAAACACTTCTTCTCTCTCGATAAAACTGTGCTATTCTTAAAAATTAGCGTTTTGCCGCTCCTGCAACGATGAAGAGGGGACACCACGTCAGGAAGGGGGGGAAAAAAAGCTTTCTGCGGAGCTTTGGCGGTGCTGCGGGCGGTGCGGGGGGGGGGAGGCGCTGCACAATGGCACCTGCGAGCTTGGCCTCCAAGCCCGGGGGTGGAGACGGGCCGCAAGGCGGCGCGCCTTCGACGGCGGCCGGCGCGTCGCGGAAGCTGCCGAAGTCGTCGGTGGCCGCGAAGACGGGGCCGGCCGAGAGCCCGGCCGGGAACACGCAGACGGGGCCGGTGAACGCGCCGTCGAGCACCGCGTCGCTCGCGTCGACGTCGCCGTACAGCCTTCGGGCGCCGTTTTCGGCCGCCGTCAACAGCCCCAGGGCGCGGTTCGCTGAGGCCCCGCTGCCCATGCGCTCGGCCCTCGCGAAGCCGGACCCCGATAACGCGAGCCAGTGCGCAAGCGCCCGGTCCAAAGCGACCCGCATCAAGGAACCGTCCATCCACGCCGACACCGAAGAAGCCGCTTCGCAGCACCAGCCGCAGGAGCCTTCCGAAAAGCCCGTGACGGAAGGCGGGAACCCGCTGGACTCCGATGACGGCCGTGAAACCGTCGAGCAAGCTGACGCGGTGACCAACTTCTCGCCTCTGACCGCGCCCACGATGCGAGACAACCCGTTTTCGGTGTCCGCGCAGTCGGCTCCGGCGGACCCGTACTCCGCGCCGCCGGACGCGTTTTCCGCCACCGACGCCGCCTCGAAGCGAGCGAAGAGCGTCGCCTCGAAGCGGTCCCGCGCCGCAAGCGAGAAACAAAGCGTCGCGACCGGCGCCGGCGGAGGGGAAGAAGACGAAGAAGCAGGCGACGAACCCGGCGCCGCGGAGGAAGCCGGTGACCAGGAAGAGGAGGGCGGGAGCCTGAAGGACAACGGAGACGGGGCTGGGGAAGGCTCGTCCGAAAACAGCGCGTCTCGTGCGCCGCTCGCCGTCAGCAAAAGTTCGGACAACGCGTTCGAGGCCCGCTCCGATCCCGGTTTCGGGTACAGCGGAGAGAGCGAGCATCGGGCGCTCCCGTCTGCAGCGTCGTCCATCGACCCGAACGCGGATCTGGGCGGCATGGAGCCTCACTTTCCGCAGCCCCCGGCCCCGCCTCCGCTTCCCTTCGCACACTCGCGGCCGTGCGATGATTGCGGGCTGCACTCGATCCAAGTCCAGTGCCCAACCTGCGGGCTGCACCTCTGCCAACCCTGCTCGAACGCAATCCACGCCCGGAAGGCGTTCTCGCAGCACGCCCTCACCCTCCTGCCGCCGAACCCAGACGCCCGCGAGTCTGGACTGTGCACGCTTTGCAGCACGAACCGCGCGGTGTCGACGTGCCCGTCGTGCCCCTACTCTCCGGCGCTGTGCGTCCGGTGCTGGTACGCGAGCCACAACTCGAGGGAAACCGTCGACCACCGCCCGAAGCTGCTGCTGTGGCCGTGCGAGCGGTGCTACGCGCTGGTGCAGTCGGTCACCCGGCAGCGGGCGCCGCCCGCGAGCTGGACGTGCTTCAGCTGCAAACCGGAGGGGCACAAGCTGTGCCGGAAATGCTGGTCCGCCGTCCACGCGGACGATGCCCGCCCCGACCTTCAAAGGCACCGCCCGTGCGAGATTTACGAGGAGGGCAACAGCCCTTTGCTGCTGGTCCAGCACGCGAAGCGCAAGGAAGGGAACTCGAGGTCGCCGACGGGTGGACGCGGGGACGAGTTGGTCGCGAGGCCGCAAGCTTACAGCATCCAGAGCATGCGGAGTCAGAGCGGCGAGATTGAATTGGGATCCGAAGACCGGTCGAGGGAGGCGCGATGGGAGCAGTCGGTGGAGCACCGGCTCAACGCACTGGAAGGGGTTAGGAGCGACTCGGCCAACCAGATTTCGGCGGGCCGCAGCAACGTGTCGGTCACCAGGAGCTCCGCGGGGCGCCTCAGACGGGTCGACGCCGACATGCGCTATCGGCTGCTGCAGTTCTTCAACGCGAGGTGCCCCGACAAGCTGCCATCGGTGGTGCCGACGTTGCTCGCATACGAGGGAAGGGAAGAGGAACTGTTCAGCAGGCTTTGCGCCGCGTACGGTCCTGAGCCCATCAGTGACTTGTTGGCTGAGCCTCTCCCACCGGGATGGCGCGTCGTGCAGTCCCCTAGGGGGGATGTGTTTTACATACACGACTCAGGCGCGAAGCAGTGGCGTCATCCGAACCCCTCTCTGTCTTCTTTGGCGTCTCTTCCAGCTGCCAGGCTCGCTATTCTAGGGCACCCTGCGCTAATGTACCGCGAGACGGGGCTGCTTTAGCGGCTCACTCCGGGTGCGAAGCATCCGCGCTTTTTTGGCGTCCCTTCCAGTTGTCGGGGCTCGCTGCATGCTGTACGAAACACCCCACCAGCGCCTTGCCTTTGCGGGCTGAATTTGTAGATCCTCTCCTGCTGAGCGTCTGCCACCAGGGGAGGACTTGCATGCAAACCAAGTCGTCAAAAACGTTCCCCCGCAAGTGCTCTTGGTCGCAAACGTCTTCACAATTGTTGTCAAAAGGAAAAGAACAACGGAAAAGGAAAAATGCTGCCACGGGAAAATGAAGGCACGCTGGTATCAATAACAAAGCGCGTGCGCGCGTTTTGATTCACTACAGTTAGTCTTAAGAAGTCTTTTTTTGAGCAGGTGCGATAGGGGCCCCCTGTTTTCCCGGGAGAGGGCGGGAGGCGTCGAACCGTTCGCACGCCCGGGGGCCGAAAACGTCAAGCAAACAAGTCACCAGTGCTGCGGTGGCAGCGGAATCGCAGCCCTTGCCATGGTGTACCTTACTTTGGGGAGGTGGGGCGGGGAGAAGGGGGAACGACATCCCGATGTCTGTAGTGTCGCACAGCTGAGTTGCAGCACAGTCGTCCTCACGTATGTTCGCACGGTATTGCTAGCAGAGTGAGACGGATGCCTCCAGCGTGCCTCAGGCATTGCCGTTGCCACAACGTCCTCACCCGCCCTCCCCAGCGGAGATGCCCCTCCATATATCCGGAAGGGAAATGAGATGGGGCTGCGTTCTCTTTCGAGTTTTACAACTTCATCGCTACTCGGTGCTAATACATGCAGAGTAGTTGCTTGCAATCAATGCATCGTCAATGGCTTTATGTGGCGCATAGCCCGTTTTTGGCTTCGACCCCTTATGGACGGGGGACACATATTTATGTCGTTAAAGGCAAAACCCTAGCTGGAGTTGCAACGCAGAGTAAATCCAGAGTAAAGACACGTCGAAAAAGGAACAATGTTTGCTGCTGTGGATAGATGTGTTACCAAGGAGCCCCAGGTTCCTGTTGTGGAGTCGGAAGACTTGTGAGTTTGACACAAAATTTCCCCGGAAGGCTTTTTGCACACTGGACGACCCCCTCCCCCTCCGTCCGTAAGGAGTGAAGGCCTGCGCCTCTGTTCTTTTCCGGTGCAAACCCTCTGTGTGCAATTGCTTCACGGAGTCGTGCAGCTATATTGGCGAGGAACACTGCCAGCTCTCTCATCGTGGTGCTGGAAAGTTGAAGAGGCCCAGGTCTAATCTGCCTCTACGAGACGATGGGTGATGGTCCCTGCTGGTCTATCTTTCTCGCATTGTTTGTCACGAAGAAGTTGGATTATATTGGTACCCTCCGCAAGTCGCCCTCTTGGCTAGGACACGACATCGTGCAACGGAACAAATGCAACACTTTGGGCTGCCGTCTTTTGACCACCTCTTTTTGACCGCCTATTTTGAGGTGAAAAATACGCCAGAAAGCTTCATGCTATCCACCGGAAACGTTCATCTTGGGACGCAAGAAGAAAAGGACTAGCATCAACATGCATGAGAGAGAGTGTTCTGCCGAAACGCTAAATCAAGATCTTTCCACCCCGGTCGCCCAATGTGTCCGTGGCTCTCAGGACTGCAACACGGCGCAGATGAAACACACAGTGTTGAGCTCATACCTGTCCAAGAACGTTATTGTTGTTCTTGTATCCCCCCGCCTCCCTTTTTTTGTGCCAACAATCTTGCAGCGTGTAATGAAGCGTGTAATGGGTTGTTCACAATTCCTAAGCCCGAAGAAGTCACCGGGTAAAGGGGAAAATCGATCGACCGGCACGCACACCACAACCAAAACGAAGCGCCTTTCACTTATTCTTTAGCCGCATGCGATGTGGGAGGAAACTATTCATGCGCTCGACCAAATGGTCAAGATACCCAGAAAGTAAAGATGATGAAATACAAAAAAGGCACACTGAGGAAAGCTAGCGGTCGTAGAGATACGGGCCCTCAGAAAAGCTGAAGAACGAATGATCATTGGATCAAATCTAGGCTTTGGCACGGCAGAACTCTGGTATGAAGAGGTTTCTGATTCGTCAGATTTCTTCTCGATCCAGTCTGGTTTGAGTGGCAAAAACCTGGTTGATCTTGCCAATAAGTGCTTTGTTTCGTGGGACAAACACACCACAGAATTAGTGTTGCGTCGGAAAGGGTGATCTTTCGTGCAACCCTGCGCAATCCTTCCAAAATTAGCTTTTTGGACGCAGCGAAGGCACTGCAATCCTCGGCTTTATTCCTTTTCATCGCCGCAGAAAAGACAAATAGAAAGTAAAAAGAAAAGGTCACTCCGGGCTCGTGTCCGGCGGCCCCAAGCCCCAAGCCCCAAGGTACGCCACGTCTTTAGATGCTTCGGTTGGGGAAGTTGGTAGCCACTTGACCTGTAGACCCAGTTGGCTCTGCCGAACGCGTGAAGCCTGACTCCCGTTCAGCCGGCCTTTCCTGGTAAGCTGGTGAAGCGATTTGCCCGTGCTTTCCTACCTTTTGCCAATCTTGCGGCTACATTGTGTTCTGAAGGATACAAAGACGCAGACAGCATGTTTTGGTGGTTGATAAGAAGACCTCAGAATGTCCTGTTGGCTTGGCGGGCTATGAGCAGCCACTGGACAACCACACTCACATCGCTGTCTGCGTTGCTCTACACTGCAATTTGATCTGTCTTCGATTTTGCAAGTCGAAGAGTTGAGCAGCGCTGCAATGCCAAGCGACCCCCCGTGAAAGGGCACCGGACACCGAGATTCCCGACCTGAAGATAAAGAACGTAAAATGATGCGGCGCGCGGTGTAAGAAGCGCACTCCAACCACGGCAACCCAAGCAAAAAAAGGGGGAGGGGCGAGCTGCGCCAGCACCAGGAACAACACACCGACCAATGGAAACCGAAGGGGATCCTCCCTGTGTCAAGGCCGGCCCCACGTCAGCAAAATCAAACCCCTCCGCAGGGCTTTTCTTACCTCTTGTCCGTCCGTCCGGACCCTGCAATCAGGGGGGTACCGATTCTGGATCAATTTTGGTCCGATTGTGGACCTAGCGACCACGAACATGACTGGCAGACCGCCATGTACTCTACGGCTGGATGGGTCGAGGCCCCCGCCAGCCGGGTTTTGCCACCAGGCTGGCGAGGGTGTGTTTCGCCTCTGGTCCGTTCATCCCGGGATCTTCGTTGAAGGTTAGCAAAAAAGCCCTGCGCCCCCTTCCTCCCCGCTCTTGGTATCGAGAACATAACAATTCTAACCACGTTCTTGCATTTTCCCCCCTCCCGAAAACTAACACTTCCCTGTGAGGCGACCCCTATCAAGAACATCATCTCCTGTCTTGCATATATCGAAGACCCCGCCACATCATTCCCTCCGAGAACCAAAAGCCATTCCTTCAACCCCATCATCCTGAGCTGCCACTGTAACATAGCTCGTCCGAGAGTTGGATGTCCCCCATTAACAGGAACGTCAGCTGGGGAACACCACCGGGGAGAAAGGCGAGGTTCAAAGGGAGACACCATTTTGTCCACCTTCAGCTTTCCCTGAAAGAAAGCCCTGCTTGTACCTTGAAGAACGAAGAAGAAACAGACAGATGTTGAACTTGCTCTTTTTTTTTTTGTTGTACAGTGTAGCACTTCGTTTCCAACAGTGGTTCATCCCGTGAAAAGGGGGATCAAAGGCACGCAAGGCACAACCTTTCATTAGTATTTGCAATCCTGCCGCCCGTCTACAAAGTATTGTGAAGGCTTACAAAACGCAGGCAGCGTGTATTAGTGGTAGCAAAAGTAAGAAGCGGGAAGTCGATCAACCGGCACCCACGAAACAATGAGGCGCTTGTCTTGTTCCCTGTCTCACTCCGAAGAGGCGCATCAGTCCGGCACACACACACACACACACACACACACACACACACACACACACACACACACACACACACACACACACACACACACACACACACACACACACACACACACACACACACACACACACACACACACACACACACACACACACACACACACACACACACACACACACACTCACACATTCTGGAGGCCGGATGTTGGATCTCTCTCTGCTTCGAGTGAGAAAAGAAGGGAGTGTGATCGTGCCGTCAGCCTTCCTCCGTTTTTCCCCTTACGCACACAAGTAATGTAGTTGGGCAGTCAAGTGCGTTGCTTCCACAAACAGCCCTTTTCGGGATGAGAAAGAAGACACCAAAACGACGCGCTGCTGATGCCAGCACTGGTTCTGTTTCGTTTTCTGCTCTTCTTTCACGATTTAAAAAACAAAAAAAGAAACGAAATCAAAAAAGAAAAAAAGAGGAAAAGTACAGTCGAACCAAGAAAGAAATTCTACGAATATTGGTAAACTCTGCATTCCGTGACACATGGGCTTGCGGCCGGAGCAGGATTCGAGCTGGAAGTACCTAGCTCAAAACCCCTGCTTCGAATCAGCGCACATACCTAGCAATCTTCGTATCTTCGCGTACAGTCCCCCTCGCCGGAGCTCGCATCACCGCGTTTGCCAGCTTGCACCGACGAAAACGACGTTGCATTCACGGACCAGCCCCGAAAGCAGCTCCACTACAAAACACAGGCGGCGCAAGACACCGAATTACCCCATACAGGATCCGCGGATATACAAGAGAAAAGCGAATTTGGGACTACGGACGCGTCGCACACGGCATGAAAGGAAAGCCTGTGAATCGACTTTTAGAGCTCGGCGTTCCAAGGCGCAGAGGATGCTCCGGAGGGAGTTGCTGATGGCGGCGATCGCAGGGGAGTCCGATTTGGCGTGCACAAAGCTCATTGGTGCCCACTTCAAAGATGACACCCTGCGTGACATAGATGAGTTCCACAAGGTATATTTCAGGCACTTCCTCGTTCGAAGAACAAGGCGGCCTTAGCCATCCGGTGGGGGTTCCTGGTCTTGAACTGTGCGCATCATGTGTGTTAGGAGTCTGGCCACGTATCTGGAAGTGGTAGCACCCTTGGGCCTGGAAGTGGAATCTACCTTCAGAAGTCTGGCCCTGGTGAATTTAGGAGTAGTCATCTCCACACTTTAGGTCCTGGAAGTCTGGTTGTTGGAAGTCTGGCCTCAGGGACTTAGAAGCCTTTTGTGTCTGGAACTAGAAGTCTCACCGCCAAGTTTGAAGTCTCTTCTGCAACGTCGCAACATGTCTTGACGCAATCGCGACACCACCCACCCCAACAGATCGCCTTCCACAGTGCAAGTTACGACCGATATTACTTGGTCGAGTACATGTACTTTGTCGTGCGGTCTGGTATGCCTGACGAGCAGGAAGCAGTGCCGCAACGCCTGGTTCTGGCTTCGCTGGCTCCTTCAATCACTGAGGCCCAGGTGTGCCTCTTGCTTTAGATTTGCAGTGCCTGCGACGGCATCTTTTTTGAGGTTTGGAGTCGTCACTCCTCATGCTACTCTTACCTTGGGGGTTGGCTGCGGTTGCTATGGATCCACGGTGCTTTTTTCGTAATAGCAATTAATTGTAAACACGAAAGAGAACGCTGGCAGCGTGTTTGGGAGAAGTTTAGCCTACCGATCATATTCACTCACTATCACTCACTAACAGGCTAATCCTCCCCCGGCACGTACAAACAAAACCGGTAGTAGTCGCGTCGCGTTCCCAATCGCGTGCAAACCCAAAGAAGGTTGAACACAACAACGCATGCGGGCTTCTTTGGCTATGCGGGCTCTGCACTTCGCTGTCCGACAGGTGATTCGTGCCTTATCTGTGCGAGCGAGTCGCGACACAGGACTCAAAACTGTGACCCGGGTGCTGAAGAAGCTGCTAGCCTTCCACTTCATCCGTCCCCGAAGGAGGAGCCACAGGATCAAAGAGTAGCCTGTCGGAAACCCAAGACCGATATCAAGTGGTCAGACGTTGCCCACTTTAAGCCATGCACATTTGACACACACACCCACAGCACGTCCTGTGCAACTTGCCGCTCGATGCAGCTGTCGGCTTCGCGCTGCTGAAGGCATGCGTGCCAAAAAAGGACGGGAAAGCCGCGGACGCGATGATGGAACGGCTGAAGGAAGCCGGACTTGACCGTCCCGAACACTACGGAGTCTGGATCAGCAGCTGCCCGGACTTCGACTCGGTGCAGCGGGTGATGCGGGCGATATGGAGCAGAGAGGACGAGCTTTTTACGCGGCGCAACTTCAAGCGCTTCGTGGCTGCCTGCGGTGCCTTCGCCACGGGCCCCGGCGACGACGTCATGCGCGAAGCCGAGAAAGCGTGGGAAGAGGCCGCCCACAGAGGATTTCTGGACGACCGGTGGGTCTGGGCCTCCCTCATGG
This sequence comes from Diplonema papillatum, assembly GCA_030068145.1. Taxonomy (NCBI): domain Eukaryota; phylum Euglenozoa; class Diplonemea; order Diplonemida; family Diplonemidae; genus Diplonema; species Diplonema papillatum. The sequence continues at coordinate 71,637 of JAPJBO010000075.1, read as the reverse complement.
CAGTGTACCAGGCTGTCGCCGACGTGGCAGGGGCCCGCGCACTCGATCGGCTGAGGAGGCGGTACTGCGAGGACAAAGGCTGGGATCACAAAGTCCTGCTGACGGTTCCGTATACCAACAGCTACCGGCTGGTCGCTGGTGCAGAAGCCCGGGAAGCGTAGGTCACCAGCTCCGTGGAGCGACTCGAACATCCGGGAGGGGTGGGAACGGCTGACACAGATTCAAGGTCAATGCCGTCTGGGCCAGACGATGCGGTACATCATACCTTACCTTACTCTCGCGCGGACCCCACGAGCTCGTGTTTGCTCAGTTCGACAAGATCGGTTCCCCACACTGCTGAGGCGGCAACAGGCCATTTAACCCGGCTTCCAGATCGATAGGCGGACTTTTGTATGCCTATCGGGCCACCACCCTCTCCCCGAAAAGATTCCCCTACCATAAGTGTCCCGAGACTCGTTCGTGGTGTTCCCTCTCGGTTGGCTATTACGGGCAAGAGACCAGAACTGAACGACTCCAAACAGGTGGTGTGAATATCAAAACCCGTCGCTTAAGGGCGTTACGAGCAAGAGGGACCCGGAGCCTCTGGAATGCCGGATATTCGGGCTAGCTTTCACTCAAGAAACAAGGCCTTGATGAATTCTCTTCGGCCGGACGTGGCGCACCTTGAAAGGAGCCGAGCAGTTATTTGCCGTCCGCAGTCCCACCCGCACGGGTACGGGCTCGTCTCCTTTTTGACAATTGGCCATCTCTCATCCTAGCTGGCTTTTCATTTCGGCTGCCGTGTGCTTCACAAAGTGTTGTCCGTTTTGGTTGAAACAGCTGTCTCCAGGCACTCCGTCCGTCAATGGCGATGAGTGCAAGACAACGAACAGGAAACGAGGAATCTTCTCTTCCCAATTATGGGCTTGGTAAGAGCTTTTCTTTTCACCAGGGGCCAGTGGGGAGGTTTTGCGGTATGGTTTGTGGGTGGACAGGGTGGGTTGTCCTAGCAGTAGAAAACAGTTCATGCCAAAGAACCTTCTTTGGCCCTCAGCTGGTTGCAAGAACCCCCGGAGGCAATAAATATTCAAAGAATGAGAACGGCGGTGCGCGTCCCCGCACTGTCGCAGACACCTCTGGAATAGAAACGGGGAGTTACATATTGTTCTCTCCGTAGTCTCCATGGCGTGGGTAAAGCCAACGACTTGGCACGTGTTGGAAACCGATTGGGCGATCAACATGCGAACCTTCACCCACATTGCGTCCGCCAATACCAATGTGTGCATACCGGTGGAACTCGAAAGCACCGACCGCTCGAATCATGAAAGCGAAAACAGTCACAAGCAAAGCAGGGCGGATTTGATTGCGTTGGTATAGAGGGGGAAGGGGAGAAAGAGGGCGGAGTTAGTGTCAGGACCTGCAAGCAACGAAGGGCGGTGAGTGTGCCGCGCCGAGGGAGGCTGCACTATGGACAGCCCCCTGGCGAGCCCTTCCGAAGATGACTACGAGACCGACTTGTGGCTCGATCCCCGCGATGCCGCAGACAATGGATGGGAGGTTAGCAACGCCTACCACAGCCCGCTGCAACAGGTATGCCGGAAATTGGTGCCAGTTTCCTGCTGAACGGAGGATTGCCGCACTGTAGCGTTTCAATCCTTTGAAAACGCTGGTACAGACAACCGCTCAACGCGCTTCCGTGTACACAATGGAAATGTGGCAAACACAGTAAGCAGTACGTGTGAATTCAATGTCGTTGATCACTAAGCAAACAAAAGCCTGAAACAACCTCTGACTGAGAACGCATGCATGCCCGCGAATCTCCGTGCCTGAACCTCAGGTTCAAATGCCCCCTCAGGTTGCTCTCCTGCGGCGCAAGCTCGAAGCTGAGCTGAAGCAGACGGACAGTGCTACCGAGCGCTGCCTCAGCTACGACTGTACACTAAACGAGACTGCCAGCCACGGGACGGGGTCTGGCGTATTCCTTCGGCAACAGCGTGTTCTACCGCTGGAGAACGTCAGAAGGCGGCGCGAAAATGACGGAGAAGAAGAGGAAGAAGACGAAGAAGAAATCATCCGCGACACACGACTTGCCATGCACGAGCCGCCACCGGGCTGTACGATAGACGCGGTCAACACAGCCCCTTCAGCAAAGCCGCTCAAAAGGAAGGAGCGGAAGCGAGAGAGGGATACCGGCTTGGCGGCGGTGGCTATCGAGCAAGAGAAACGGATCCGGGAGCTTGTGACGGTGCTGCAGCACGCTTCCGCTGAGATCAGGACGCTGCGGGCCCAGTGCGCTGAGTGCGCTTTGCAGGAGAAGGACCCCGTCGTCACGGCGCTGAAGGTGGAGAACGAAGAGCTGCAGAGCAAAGTCGAAGAGCTGACCGCATTTATCAACAGCTCCGCAGCAAAGCGCGAGAGGGACCGGCTCAGGGAGGAGCTCGAGAGCTTGAAGGCGATCCGGGTTGAAGAAGGCAGCGAGCTTAAGGACGCGAAGGAAGCCGTCGTGGCGCTCGAAGAAGAGGTGAAGCAGCTGCGTATCAACGTTTCTGTGAAGCAGGGCAATCGTGGGTCATCAGAGTCGGGCTCGTCTTGCTGGCAGCAGCAGCAGAACGTCTGCGAATCTTCCTGTGGTGAGCGGACACTACTGGTTGAACGGATGAAGCGAGCCTTGGCACCAGCTCCTACCGTTGATACGATGAGCATACTGGTAGACAGCATGATCGCGGAGCTGCGCCGGGGGTGGAGGCAGCGCGCCTCTGGCGCTGATATCAAGCTCGTGAAGAAGGCACGGTGTAAATACGCGTATCGCGACCGCGCACTCAACCTGCAGGTCGTCGACGGCAAGCTTGCATTTCGGGCCGGCGGTGGCTACAAGGTTTGTTCTGGCTTTCAATTCATGTAACGAGTGACGACTTCTGCTGGCCTGTTGTAGACCCATCCAAGGCAAAAAATGCCGGACGTCCATGGTCGGGGGTGTGCAGAATTGCGCCATCCCGCACAACACGGTAGAAATACAGCATTCGCAAGCTCCCCGAGCAAACGCCGTAGTGGCATCAACCCTGCATGAGAGTCAGTGTTTCAGCCTAGTGGAATCAACCAAGATTTGCCCCCCAGCAACGAGTCAATTTGACCGACCTGTGCCCGGGGTTGATTGAAGCTCCACGCGACCACCTCCCCTCCACAGGATCTTCTCACATACCTCGAACGGGAGGAGCGCAAGCCTCAACGTCCGGTGAGAATGCCGTAGTTGCGCTGCGGATGCTCGTTGTATTTGTTGTAACCTGCCAGGCTAGACGTGTTAAGCCACAGAAAACGTTTCCCCGGTACTCATCTGCCGGAACGGGTTTGTTTTAAAGTCAAGTTTCTGAAACAGTGGTAGCCGTGCAGAAGCTGGCATTCTGCGCAGGCAATTGTCCGCGGTTGTTCAAGTCAATCACATTGTTGCAGTGCGTCGAGGTTGAAGTTGAAGCACATCGTCGCACAATTGCAATGCCAAATTGCAATGGGGCAGGTGATATCCTCACGTAAAATCCCCACCTCGTGACTGAGAGCAAGTTCCCAACGACACCGTCCCCTCCTGATGTTGTTAATATTTTCTCGCCTGTGCTTTCTGCAGGGTGTACGCGTTCTGCTCACTTAGATTTGTGTGGTAGAACCTGGAAACGTTCGTAACGAGGTATAAGAGAGAATGTTGAGCTCTTTTCCTTCCCGTTCTTCCCGTACCCAAACTTTGTAGCTCACGGCAGCTCCAGCAGACCCGCCAAGTTAGGAGGGCCAGCCCGTCGTGAACCCGGATGCGCCACGGGTCAGGATTTTGTGTAGGTTCATAGCCTGTATTCTTGAGAATGGTTGGAAGTTGACACCCCACTTGTACGGAGATGGAAGACACATGAAAAGTGGAAAGCGGATAACCACGCAGAGTATTGCTGTAAACACAGCGGTCGAACAGGGGTCAGCGAGTATCACGTATGCACGTGGTTTGTCACGCAAGTGTCACCGGGTGTCGGACCGTGTACCGCTCAGGTATTGCTGAGGGTATCATACAGGCTATGCCACAAGTCCGCGCAGCTCTGATTCCTGCAGCAGGGGGGGGTCGGGGGAGAAGAAGCGAGAACGACAAAATATCCGGGATGAAGTCTCCGGGCTGCCCTTCGAACTCGGAAGAAAGCCCGCGCACCAGCGCCTGCGGGCAGTCGACCGGCTCGCGGTCGCAGTCGCCGCCGGCGCGGCGGAACGTGCACTTCCTGTGCATGTCCGTCACGCCGCCGAAGGCGCCGCCTCTGTACTGTGGCACACGAATCTTTGGCTTCAAACGGGCTTTGGAGGTTTTCAGTACTTTAGGTGGTAGCCACTTTTTGTTGTTCCTGTTCATAATACTATTATACTGCAGCAGGGGGGGGGGTCGGGGGAGAAGAAGCGAGAACGACAAAAGATCCGGGATGAAGTCTCCGGGCTGCCCTCCGAACTCGGAAGAAAGCCCGCGCACCAGCGCCTGCGGGCAGTCGACCGGTTCGCGGTCGCAGTCGCCGCCGGCGCGGCGGGACGCGCAGTTCCTGTGCATGTCCCTGACGCCGCCGAAGGCGCCGCCCCCGTACTCCCGCGACGACTGCTCGGATGCCCCGAGCGCCCCGTGGGCGGCCGCGTGGGGGCACCTGCCCGGCGCGCCGCCGCCGCAGCGGATTGCGCAGCACCCGGCTTCGCAGATCTTTCCGCGCCCGCCGGCCGACCGGTCGTCCTCCTCCACCTCCTCCGCCTCCTGCGAAACGACGGAGCCCGAGTTCGACGTGCAAGCGCTGCGCAGAGAGCTCGCGGTGAAAGACGAAGTCCTCTCCCTCATGACCGAGCAGCTCCGCGGCATGGTCGGCGGCCAACCCCCGCCTGCCGACAAACCACCACCGCAGCCCCGGCAGCCGGAGCACGGCGGAATCGAGCGGGCCCAGCAGCAGCAGCAGCTGCTGCGGGACGCCGTCCAGACCGCGGTTGCCGAAGCCAAAAGCGAGTGGTCGTTCGAGGCCGACCGCCTCCGGGCCTGCGCAAAGCTACTCGAAGCCCAACGGAGCGAAGCCCTCGGTCAGGTCGACGACCTGCGGCTGCAGCTCGATACGCTGGCCCGCGCGCCGGAGCCGGAGGCATGTTCCGCTTTATTCTTTAAGAAAGCAGGCACCTGCTACCTGCGACCGTAGTTCACGCATCCTGAGGTTGTGCCCACGAACATCGGATTCTCTGAGCCACCTGAGTAAGGTGGCTACCAAACGAACGGAATCGCAATCAAAAGGGCAACGTGCTGGCAAGTAAAAGAAACCTCCCGTGCACACCTACTGGTCAGGCAAGGGCCGACCAGTGCTCAACGACTGCCAGTGGAGCATCGTTGTAAAACGAGTGGTCGACCAGTAGTCGACCTCGTGAGATTGCGCGGCCCCCCTAGTCTTTTCGTGCTTGCGAAAGTTATTCGTTGCGTCGTGTTGCAACAAACCAACAACATTAGGCTCGAAAGCAGGCTTCTTCAAACGAAGACATCATTCGACAGCTGGCTGACACACTTCAGGTATGCTGTGAGGCGCGCACGTCGCACTATTTTTCTGATCTACACACTCGATGGCCGCTGGTATACAGCCACATTTTGAAGCAGCGAATAGCTTCTTGTATGTACAAAGTCCTCCTGGAAGAGTTCCTGGCACAAACATAACAGGCACGGCAGAAGGCGCGACTGGAGCCAGCGCTGGACACGCGACAACAACAGGCAGTGGTTACCGAGTCGAAAGCCCAGCAACAGCTGCAAAGCCAGCTGGCTGTCAAGGAAGTAGAAGCCCGCGAAGCAACGGAAAAGGCGCAAAGGCTGGAGGGTGAAGTGCTAGCGGTGAAGGTATGCGTGAGTGCTTGACTTGTCTACTCGACATCGGCGGCTTCAAGTTGACCTCTAAACGGCGTCTCAACGAATTAAGTTGTCGACGACGACCTGGTAATAGTAAGCGTGACCATTCTGAAGTGCAAATCCTGCCGACGCATCACGAATTAGCCACACTTCCGAAAGGGGAGGAAGGCGCCGTTCAGTCTCCCTTATTCGGGTGACAACTCTAAATCAACAACATTCAACAGGATCAACTGCAGGGGTTCACAGACCACCTGCACAGCCACCTTCTCCAAAAGGACGAGCAGATGAAGCGGGCCGCAGAGCAGCACGCAGAGGAGCTCCGGCTTTCAGATCTGAAAAGTGAAGAAATCGACCGCCGGGCCGCTGTCCTCGACGATGCACTGCGGGCAGCCAAGGCGAGTGCCACTCGCGATGCCGAGCAGAAGGACAGCCTCCTGCGCGCCGTCGAAGTGCAAAACGAGGAGCTCCAGCACGAGATCGACCGGCTAATGACCGCTGGTGAGGAGGCCGCCCTCATCACGCGCCGGTACGCCGAAAGGCATGTGCAGGTATTGTGGCAGTTCCTAGTGTTTATTGTGGTTTATAGGTTCGGTGTTTTAGGTCTCCGGTTGACCATTGAGGCTGGAGTCGGGTAATAAGGGCATTTTGCATATTTACCTATGGCTAGCCAAGTTTGTGACTAACAGTCTCAGCACCAGCTTCTGATGCATGGCTCCAGTGGGGAATCCGACTCGTTCCAGGAGGGGGTAGTGCACAAGAGAGAAGGAGGCATTGCGAAGTTTCCCTCCTCAACCACCTGGGCTTTGCCAACCCAGAAAGCATTGAAACTCTGTATTACGCACAAGACAAGAGACTCATAAGGGGAATGTCGGAAGGGAAATCTGGGTAGAAGTTGTCGTCCGCACTTCCGAGTCTCACTCCCCCACTCTGACAAGCCACTTTTGTTCCGCAGGCGCTCCAGGCGGAGATGGCAGCTTCGAAGCAGTTGACTGCGAGCCTCGAACAACAACTGAAGGAAGCGCACGCAAACGCGTTGCAGCACCACGAAACTGTTGCCATACTGCAAGCAAAGCTTATCGAGGCCGGGTCCAGCTCACAGCAGAACGAGAACATGAAGCGCCAGGTCACAGTGCTCGAGAAGAAGATCCGAGAGCTCCACGAGGAAGTCAACGAGAAGGCCCGCATCGGCGATGAGGAGCACCAGGTTTGTCGTCTACTTTTCTGCCAGAATTGTCGTCGTTCGTAACCTTTGCAAACCCATTCCCCCCACGTATGGGTCATGAAACTCTTGCCAGCGTATCTCCCAGAAGCCTTTCTGCGCCAGAACTCCCTCCCTTGGAAGACTTGATACCAGCATCAATCATGCATGAGAGGCAGTGTCCTGCCTAAACACTAAACCCATTTAGCTAAAATCTTCCCCCTCCGCCCGCAAGGGGCTTATGTTAAACTTACCGAAGCACGTCACAGATTACGGAAGAGCTCCGCAGCGAAACCACGAAGATGGTCCTGAATCTAACAGCGCAGCTGGACGAAGAGGAGAGGAAGCGAGCGAGGCTGCTCTCCGAACTCGAACAAGAACGAGGGTCCGGAAGGTTGCTGCGGGAACAAGTGGCGAAGGAGCAAGACCTCACGAACGGCCTGCGCCAGCACAACGTGCACCTCACGGAGAAGATGGACAAGGTGCAGGGCGAGTTGCAAGCTTCGAACGAGTCGTTTGAAGACCTGTCGGCCAAGCTTGAAGAGGTTGCGGCTCAGCTGAACTCGAAGGACGCGGCGCTGGCGTCGTTTCAGCAGGCCTGCGAGGCGAAGGACACGGAGATCGCGCACCTGCACGCGCTGCTCGAAAAGTCGAGCGAGGCGCTGGACATGCTGCAGGAGACCTCCGAGTCGACGCGGGGCGAGCACAGCCGGAAGCGGGCGGAGCTCGCCGAAAAAACGACGCGCCTGGAGACCGAGAACGGCAGAAAGGACCAAGAGCTCACACGCGCAGCGACCCAGCTGCACGACGCCCTCCGGGCGCTGGCCATCGAACGCGAAGCCGCGGCCACGGCGGAGGCGAAGGGCAAAGCGGAAGCGGCGCGGTTGCAGAAGGCGCTCGATTCTTCGAAGGCACTCTTCGCGCGTGCGGAGGAGGCGCGGGAGCAGCTGGAGCAGGACTTGATCCAGGTCACCCGCGACTTCACCGACAAGATGTGCGGCCGGGAGCGGGAGGTGCAGGCCGAGATCAACGCCCTGCGCAGATCGTGCCACGAGAAGGCGCACGGCACGCAGGCGTGGCGGCGCGCCGTCGACGAGCTGCAGACAGACCGCCTCCTCCGCTTTTCGGGCGTCGAACACCACCTCTCCCGATCCCGCCTCCAGCAGGAAGAAGAGCTGTCCCGCGAGCTGCTGGCGGTCACAAAGAAGAAGGACTTCGCCGTCCAAGAGGCCGGATTGCGAGACGGGCGGTACGCGGCGCTGGTGAACGAGATGCAAAGGGCCGAGCAGGAGCAGCGCGCGTCCGGGGACAAGCTCCGGGAGCAAGCCGCGGCGGAAGGGGAGCACCTGAAGGGCGAGCTGCGGGCTGCGAAGGCGGCGCTGCGCGAAAAAAGCAGGGACGCGGCCGACTCGCTGCGGGCGCTGACCGCCGTCGAAACCGCGCTGTCGGCGGCGAAGCAGGAGGCCGCCGCGCTGCAGCAGCGGCTGGAGCGGGCGGGGCGAGAGCACGACGAGGAGGCCGCCGAGAACAACCGGCTCGCGGCGGAGCTGGTCGGGCTGCAGGCGGCGGTCGCGCAGAAAGAAGCCCTCCTCGACGAGCTGCAGTCCCGCTCCGGCGACCAGTCGTCGATGGTCGACCACCTGAGATCTCTGGTGCGCCAGGCGGAAAGCCAGGCCTTCAGCCTGCGAGAGCAGCTGGCCGCGCGCGAATCGACGCTCCTCGAACGCTCGCACGCCATTCTGTCCATGCAGGAATCAGCCGACCAGGAATCCGGGTTGATGAAGCTCGAGTGCGAGGAAATGCGGTGCCAGCTCTCCGCCACACGACGCGAGTTGTCCGACTTCAAGGAGGCGCTTGACACCAAGCGGGAAGAGCTTGCCACCAGGGAAACGCAGGTCGCTCGACTCGAGTCTGACCTTTCCGCCGCAACAACGGCTTTGTCAGCAGTGCGGTCCGAGCTCAGCATTAAGCTGTTAACCATCCAGACGATGGACACCGAGAAACGGCGCGTAGACATGGAAGTCGAGTCGCTGGCAAAGGCAGCCCGCGAAAAGGGCGAAGTTCTCCGTGAGAAAAGCGTCGAGGTATGCGGTTTTGCGCTGCCCGCGCTTTCATTTCTGCCTGTCTTTTTGCCGCTTGCCCTGGGTGCCTTCCGCTCGTCGAAGCTGTTCGCTTTTAGGGTTCCCCCAGGAAGGGGAGAGCAAGAACCAAGCTCAACTCCACCAGCGCCTTTGGAGCTATCTCGAACAACCGCTTTACAGGAAAAGAAATTCCGCCGAGGGTCTATCAAATCGCTCCTTGCCTAGCGTCCGACCAACCAGTTTGAATAGTATGAATCAAAAAGCATGCGACAGTTAAAGTCTAAACCACACACAGGTCGAAAGGCTGCGTCTGGAGAAAGACGATGCCATCCGAAAGTCGAGCCTAGCGACGTCTGAAATGCAATGCTCGGATTTGCAGAGGCTCCAGAAGCAGAACGAGTTGCTTGGACAGCTCGAGGCTTTCAAAGCATCAGCGAAGAAGGCGCAAGACGAATTGAAAAATCTGCGGGACCAGCGTAGCAAAGAGCAGGAAAGCCACGCAGCAGTGGCAGATAAAACCGTGAAGGAACTCGAGGCTCTGAAGGTATTTTTTTAGTTGTACCAGACTCCCGTAACCAGAGGGAGCATTTCCGGAACGGGCCTGAGAAGGAAAAACGAACCCTAACCAACAAGTGCTGACAGCGGAGAGTTCGTTCCGAGGCAAGGTCTAAGCCCGAAAGGTCACCAACATATCGATCCCGTGGACCAGGTCTGCGAAACAGGGCCCCAGTAAATGTGTCCAAGATGCTGCTTTCCCACAAGTAAAACTCAAGTGTTGCAACGAATCAAAACGTCTGCTCGGATTTAGCCTAGTTCTTCGTACATGCGAATCACACCCCGCAGAAAGAACACGCGCAGTTTGTGGTACTCGCGAAGACGAAGGAAGAAAAGATCAGCGCAGATCACAGCAGCCGAGCCCAGGAACAAGCCAAAATTGTCGAGATTCTAAGACATGATGTCAGAGCCAAGGAGGCCGCCCTTCGTCGCATGCAGCAACAACTCGAAGAGTCAACAGTATGCAACACATAACTAACTCAACAGTATGCAACACATAACTAACTCAACAGTATGCAACACATAACTATCTTTCATATGCACAAAACGTTGCACTGCAAAACGCGTCATTGTTTCCTATGACATGCAGTGCACGTGTAGCTCATTTGGCCCGGGGATCAATGATCCTATCGTGATTCATTTTCCTTTCTGAACACTCTCGAAGGGGCTGAAGCGTTAACGACCTACTACTACTAGTCAGGTCCGCAGCAGACGTGAAACACGCACCGGGGACAACGGTACGCGCCGTGGCACGACGCGTGCGAGTAGGTAGTCGGTGGTGACTTGTGAAGTCTATCGTCACGGATTGTTGCTGCATATCGGGCTCTTGTTGCGTAAGCTGCTGACATAAACATCAAGCTACCAGGTCTTCGCACCCCAAACATACACGGGTTGATTGGAGGTGTTCATTGTGTCATTTTGGTTTGCCCGCTGTTGTTACCTGCCACACACTGACAGACGGACGCCGCGGGTACCGACCAAGCATCGCAAGCTGAAAAGGTGATTGTCGAACTCACGAATGAAGTACAGCGTCTCCGTGCCGAGGCTGCGAAGAAGGACGACCACCTGAAGGCACACGCGACGGTTACCGGTGTGCACGATCAAGAGGTCCAACAGCTGAAGACGGCGGTGGCCGAGGCAACGGGGAAGAGGGACAAGGCGCTCAAGGAACTGCGCGAAGTCAAAGCAAAGCTCGCCGCAACGCCCGATGCCGCGCAACCCGACCACCTTCTGGCCGCAGACGCCTGCGAGAGGCTCGCGCTCAAGTACAAGGATCTGGAGGCACGCTTCTGCACTCCGCACATCACCCCCGAGAGCGACGGATGGGATAGCCACGTTGCGGCTGAGTTCATCAGGTCCGCGAAGACTTGGTGCATCGCGCATCAAGCCGCGACAGCCGAAGCCAAAGCCACCATCGCCCTAAGCTCCGCAGCCTCTGTCCCGTCTCAATGTTTCAGCAAGAACAACAGCGCCGGCAGGCTGTTTCAAGTCCTCGCACCCAACGCGCAGAACATTCTTTTGAACCAGCCGCACCGTGCCGACGCGGCCCCGGCCTCCCGCCGAACGGCGACCTTCGACAAGTCGTGCTGCTACTCGTCCGCGGGCTCCGCGCCCACCACCCCGCGCACAGCATCCGGCAGCGCCAAGTTCTCGAGCGTCGCGGCGAAGGTCAACTGCGGCCGCACCGCGACCCCGGCACCTCCGGCGCCCCCGTCTCCGAACCTGCGTCCCGCGTACCGGTCAGGCATGGTCACCCCCCGCAAGCCGGCAGCGAAGCCGGCCCTCAAGCCAGTGAAGCTTGTGAAACCCCTCCGATGACAAGCTCTCCTCGGTCCAGGGGTTCTCCTGCAATTCCGTCGTCAGTCTAGGCGTCGGGCAATCGTAATCAGTTCGGGAGGGGGAGCGAAACGTGACTTCCACTCCATCCTTTCCATTGACCTCGCTCGTCAGGGTATTGGGAGATTGTGCTGAGCAACTTGCCAAAACAGGTGAGAACCTAATGCGCACAACGTTGTTCCCAGGTGCGCAAGCAAGTATTTGTAAGACCTAAACTGGCACCCGTTTTTTTTCATTCGCAGCCAAAGCAAGATTATGTGTGCCGAAAGTCTGCGTCGAACGTTCGACGCGAGATCAGTTTTTTCGCGACAGGGCGGCTGGCAATTCGTTCGCATTCTTCTTCTAGAGCAACGGCTTCTCTTTGTCTCACCCGCGTGACGGTGGCGTGCCGAAAGCGTCACCCGGCGACAGGAAGGGAGGCAAACCCCCCTGGGATTACCTTCATTTCTTCTTGAGCAAGCACCTGATTGCAGGAAATATTCGAGGAAGCCAGTTGTAAAATCTCAAAGAAGGTGATGTGCTGTAGCCGACACGGAACACATGTAGATCAGGGTTTGGTGTCCAGCATACGCGCTCAACGAAAAGGCCCCACTTAGTTGTATCGTTTGTCCCTCGAGCCTCTATCGTAATGCGTATCGGGCAGGCTCGCATATTCTTCAGGCACTAGCCAATTCGTGAGGAAACCTAAGGACCCTCTCCACTTGTGATCGTAGTTTCGGGTGGCGATTGATCAACGTTCAGGATTTGGGTTCGGGCGAACGAGAAACTCTTGTTTTCAATCTTCTTCTTTCCTCCACCCGCGTTGTACTTCTGTTTTTTAGAGCCCTCCTTACACTGTGTTAGACGTTTAAAGTTTTTGTTTCTCTTACTTTGTTAATTTTAGATGAGGTATTTGCTCGGCGGATGATCGCAGTACAGGTTCAAGGTACGAATGCAATCATGACACGGGAAATGTGGTCGCTTGCGTGGATGAATCTGCCACCAGGGTCTAACCGGTCAAAAAGAAGCAAACGCCTACTATAAAGAGACAGCTACGAGATTGCAGCTGTTCCTCCCGAGCAGACCACCGTCAACCCGAACTATCCAGTGCTCCGTTGGCTAATCTTCCGAGCAGCCGCTTCTTTTTGTACTTGTTTCGCACACCAATCCGAAGCTCGTCAAAGGCTCCTGTTGTTTCCTTCGTTGTCGAGCCAAAAAGACTCTGTACTTTGTTCCCAATTCAAACGAAGAAGCGATGACCCGTAAAGGTCCCTGAGAAGCACTGAATGCTTTCTTCCATTTGTCGCCTCGTTTTCCATTTCGATTGTGGCTGCCTGAAATCACCCGGTTCGAGTAAAAAATTTCTCATCAAGACACCTTATTGCACTACATTCGGACACTTGTAGATCCGGTTGGAGACACGGGATCTGGATGCGAGTTTGAACAGCGGAACGTGTTCGGTCAGCGATGTGCGATCATGAGTAGAGAAGCAAACAAATTCAAACCCAAACTAAAAAAAGGACCTCAGCTGTCGGCCGGATACTTGAAAATATCGGCTTCTTGAAAAACACGAAAACAGTCCAGAAAATGCACCGCGGGCACGGTGTTATCAACACACGGTAGCGCATCGTCAGACGGACCAACCGCCCGAAGAAGAGGCTTCGTTTTCTTTGGTGCGGGACTGCTCCGCCTAGGCTGCCCCGTTGCGAGCTGCGGGCTCCTGTCTCCTGCAATTGCGTCTGCCTCTTCCCGCCGCGCGTGCCCTGAGGGTGTCGACAAGTGGTGGGGCTGAGTACGCGAAATTACCCTGTCCTGAGGGAAGAGACGCTGCTCGTAGAATCCCGGCGGTGTAGGCAAGATGGCGGTGGAAACGGAGACGCAGTGGGAGGTGCAGCTGGCGAATGTTTGCGAGAAGAGAATGGTGCTGGCCGAAGACGCGGCTCGCCGGCACGTATTCGCCTTGCAGAGGAGCGAGGCCATCGGAATTGCGGTCAAAGAGCGATGCCGGAACGAGATCCAGCGTTACGTTGCCGAGGTCTGCACGCTGCGCAACGAGCGCTCCATCCTCGCAGCGGAGGTGCGGAAGCTCCGGGAGAACACTCCCGCGGAAGCGGCAGCGAAGCACTGGGTGCAGGAGCAAGCCCCGCAGGTACTTTTTTCTTTTCTCACACCAAAACAGATAAAACGTGAAGGGGTTTTGAGGTAAGAATGAGAAGCTCGTCCACTACAATACCGTGGCGTTTTGCTTGCGTCTTGGATGGAAGTTAAAACCGATCATACTCTAGACAAGGATCCCTCCCCTGAACACATGGTCAATCCTCGCCAAGACATCATTGACCGTGTTTCACGTTTTCCGCGTACTTTTCTGGTTGTGACATTTAGTGAAGGAGAGCTGCATAACATTGAACCGTGCAGGTTGTGGTAGCTGCGCAAGATACGGTCGGGGTTGAAAGGTGGAGTTCGCTGCCGTGGACCAGAAGGGAAGGAGTACTCCTCGTCTGGCCCGTCGTCGATTCTTTGAAGGTGCACGCGGGGCATTTGCAGATGGAGCTGAAAGAAGCCGAAGCGCAGAACACGCGCACGACGAGCGAAGCCGACCGGCTCCGGCAAGAGCTGTCCACCAGCAAGCAGCTCTGCGAGGCGCGGCTCACGCAGATCACGTCTGAGAAGCAGAAGCTCGAGCAGGCCCGAGCGACCGCTTCGCAGGCGAACACCGCGTTGAAGGCGGCCCGGCAGGAAATAGCCGCAAAAGAAGCGGAACTGGCGTTGAAGAGCCTCCGCTCCGCCTCGGACGACGCGTTGTCAGTGACCGCTTCCTCTGAGACCGACGTGCTCGGCGCAATGCCGAACCCTCTTCGCTCTAACTGCGAGTTCATCAACCTCGGCCTCCTGTTCCAAGCTTCGACGGACACCGCCCTCACTTCGGCTCCTTCGCCTGAAAAGTCGATGTCCCCGCACCGTGATTCGGTGGAGCAAACAGACGCGCCTCCCCTCCCCCGGCGCAGGGCGTCAACCGCTGCGGACCTGTATGAAATGAAGGCGGCCATGCAGCAGCGGGAGGCGTTGCAACAGCGCATCGAGGAGCTCGAGCGACAAGTGTCCGACCTGCAGGCTTGCGTGGCCGACAACGGCGACGAAAAGCTCGAGAAGCTTGTTGAAGCCCTGCGAAGGCTCAAGACGCAACTTGACACCGTCACGCAGGACAGAGATGACATCAAGGTCTGTCCCTCTTCAATCGGAAATGCAAAAGAAGTACAGTAGGTTTGTTCTGGGAAACAAGCTTGGAAAACGTGATCTAGAAGGTTGCTGTATGTACAGTGTTTTCGACAGGCCCAATGTGATCCGAATTGCCTTGTCTGGCTCGTCTGTGCCGAGAGCGAGTTTGGCGTCAAAAACCTTTCCAGTCGTTTCCGAACACGACCAGTCACAGCGACGATGCTCATCTGCGGGAATCATCGGGGGCATAGGCAACGGGGACCTGGGCTAAACACGCAATTACGTGCCCAAACAAAACCGCAGGCCACGCTAGAAGACGTCCGGAAGAAGGTTCTGGAGTTCCATGAGAGACAAAAACAGAAGCGAGAGGCGCTCTTGGCTGAGATAGAAACTCTGGAAAAAAGGATCGAGGAGTCAGAAGCCCACGAAGGCAAAGAGAGGGAAGAAGCGGAGGCACAAGAGAAGGAGTTGCAGGTATGCACTTTTCATCCGGTCAAGTTGGTTGCCGGAGTCTTGCCAGCCAAATCTTCTCTTCTCTCGGAGTAGAAGAGACTCTATGACCGCCCGGTGCTGCTAAATCTCTCCCACCCAATGTGAAACTGGCCCCTTATGCTCATGTTCCGCAGCCCTGTTTCTTTTGATGCGCGCGTAGTGAATGGTCGCACAATTCCGATTCTACTATCCTTTGGAGCTTCTACACCAACAACCACAGCTCCTCCGCCAAGTCGCGAAAACCAATGTTCAGTGGCAGAATACTAGCGTACAAACTGAGGTATAAGCCCCCCCACTCGTTGCTTTGTTTCACAACATTGTTCTACCCCTCCTGTGATAAGCCAGTCTCTCACTGCTTCCAAGCAGAATCTGCCGATTTTTGCGGCAAAGTCCCTCCTCAATAAAAAACGCACAAACGATTTTGCACGTATGACACGATCAGAATTCCTGATCGAAAAGGGAAAAAGAAACGGATCAAAATAAATAGCAAAACGTTCAACCGGCGCGCACAATCAAAAACGAAGCGTGTCTTTCTTGCAGCGAAATTGAAGCTCTTCGAACCTCGCACGAACACGCTGGCGTTTTTGATACTGAGCGAGTTTAAACCACCGACCACGAACCGACAAACCCACGTGCAGGTCGACGGCAGCGAAAAAGAAGTGCAAACAGCGCCCGTAGACATGGAAGACCAGGCCGCGCAAACGGACGCAGTCGAAATAGCGGGCGAACCGTTTGACGGGGAAAAGAAAGTGAATAATCGGCCGGACGCGCTTCCCGCAGGAAACTCGGACGACGAGAAGGGGAAAGACAAGCCCGACGGAGTTGCGGACACTGACGAGGATACCGACCGTGAGCCGAAGGTGACGAAAGACGGGATTCCCGTAGAAGACGAGATCGACGAAGATGCCCCGGAGTGGATGTGGGAAGCTGGGGCGCCCACGCTTCAAGAGTTGGAAAGTCAACGGGAGAGGAGGTGCACGATCACCCTCCGGTTTACGTTGGGCAACATGGTGCACACGACGACGGTCCTGATGGAAGATACGAAGAGTGTCAAAGACCTGCTCACCACGGCCTGTAAAAAGGTCAACAACAAGCTTGGGCTGAAGCTCAAGCCCCGGGAAATGGCCCTCACAGTCACCGAAAAGGACGAGGCAGCCATGCTCGAGTGGCTTGACCCGGATGAAATGCAGTTCCTGAACTACGAGGACGCCCCACTATCCGGCCCCCTGCACTCGCCTACCATGTCCCCGCGAACCGGCGCCAAGTACCCGCAGTTTCCCTGCACGAACCGGCCCCTGCGCACGCTGGCCTTCATCCACGAGAAGTACGAACAGCTGCTGGTCGAAGACGACGACCGCGTCAACAAGATGTGGTTCACAGTCGCCCCTGCGACAACACGCGTCCGGAAACCTGACCACGGCACGTCGCTCACAGCGACACTGTCCGCCAAGAAAATCGCGAAGGAGATCAAAGCCAAAGCGTCGATCCCCCGTGCACCGGGGACCCCGGTGTTCGACTACGAATCGCCCGAATCATCGGCATTCTCCCCCGCGGCCTCGCCTAAAAACCGGAGGCCTGGTCACAGCCGTCAGACCACCACGTCCCCTGTCGATCCGTACTCTCCGAAGCCCGTGCGAAGGGAAAAGCGGGCGAAGTCCGCGTCCGGGCCGGTGGACCCGAATTTGAAGAAAAAGCGACACTCGATGAACACGCCTCAGTCACCCATGTATCAAAAGTCGCACACCCTTTCCCCCAGCAGCCGCAGAACAAACAACGCCAGCTTCAGCCAGGCACCCAAGCGAGGCAGCATGAGGGTCCCACCACAGTGAGGCCTACTTCTATGAAATCCCCCCCGGTTCACTTGAAGTCCGCGAGACATGTCCCGCACCGTAAGGCCGTTGGCTCTCCACCACTGGCAAGACCAGCTCGTTTGATTGATGACAACGGTTTGGCACCACAGCTCGCACATAAGACTTCATGCTAGCATCATGGAGCCTAAATGCCTGTTGTGCTTGAAGACCCTCAGCATCGAGCACGCAGTTGAATGCCACGCAAATATAATTTTCTTCGAAGACCTCGTTTGTTGAAGTTTGCTCCGATCGCGTGTTGAAAGCGAGCAGCATCGGCATGCCATTCGCTTTGGAGATCGGGCACCAACATGGAGACCCCGAAATTGTGCCGTCGTAATAAAGCGGACCTTAAGACGACGCACTCAGAAACAAGTATCTGGGAAAGTAGGCATGTTTGTGTGGCACCAGCGGATAATCCCACCTCGAAGTGACTTTCTTGACCCACCTCGAAGTGACTTTCTTGCTTTCTTGTGCAAGGGAGCTCAATGAATGCAATCAGACCGTCTGCAGCCCAACAAGGCAGCGTGAGTTGTTGAGTTGTCTTCAGATCGCTCATTTCCTGGAGCAAGTCTTTCTCTCCCAGTAGTGATGAAAAGAAGCTGCTTCCTTGTTTCTATTCTCTGTTTTCTGTAATGTAGTGTTGACAAGCAAACCAAATCGGGTTCTCTTCTTTTTTCGAATGGAGCGTCCGTGCCGTTTGCCTCCGCTCCCTGACATCACCGAACAGAAAGAATTACTACCTCATCCAGCTCGGGAAAACAGGCATCAGGCGAGCAGAAACGATGAAGGAATGAAAGCATTTTCTTTGACCGCACTACCCTGAGCCCAAATCCTGGACGTGGTTTCAGGTGGCAAATTTGGCAAATGATCATGATCAGAGGGGTCCTACTTGGGCGGTTCAGTTTCCTCACACATTGCATGTGGCTAAAAAAAAAGTTCTGTGAGGTTGCTCGTTCTCCAGAGCTCGGTTTCTACATGCGAATTGCCGCGGATTTGATGAACAAAGCGAGAATTCGGATTGGCGAGAGATTTAGCTGTTGGGAGCTGAAACCCATGCAGCTACCACTGCAAGATATAAACAGAAGTCTTGAGCCGATCTCGCGAGCTGGATTGAGGAGCTGACAACCCCCCATGCTCTCGTCGGAAACTCAGAACCGACTGAAGAAGTTAACAGTGGGCTGTACTTCGCTTCTTTGCCGTGGACTTTAAAATGCACACACACACACACACACACACACACCGGTACCAGTGGCGGGTAAGGGTAGCGTTGGCGGGCTTGTCACGCCATGCAGCGCGCTGCTTCACCGGCGGTGTACGCTCCTGATCTTCGATACCTCCTTTCGTTAAGTCGAGATTTTCCAGGTGTGCAGAACTCTTTCCTTTTTACCTGAACCAACCAGGGGGATCATAGCCAGACGGTCCACAACCGTGTGGAGCGTTTGGTTGGTCAGACGAACAATTCCGTGGTAACATTTTCAGCAGGCTTACTGCCATCGACACGAAAAGAAGGCCAGGGCTTACGCATCGTGTGAAGTTCCTTTTGCAATGATTCGGTGTCAAATACAGCGCTCAATGAGCTGGCCTCGACGCTTCCGCCGCTGCCGTATCAGGGCCTCAGCTTGCTCACAAACGTTTCTACGCTGCCAGGTACGCCGATTTTCGTTCACAAGTCATAATAGAAAGAGGCGTGCGCGAGAAAAGAAATTAGTCGAGTCGCAGCTCTTGACCTCTTGACAGGTAGGAAAAAGGAGGCGTTATTATTGCCTCACGAAAGGGGAAGGGTACAATGTTGGCAAAAAAAACGAACCCTGGAGCAAATGAATACAAAACAAGAATCTTCACCGGCCTACAGGCTTTCAGGCCCAGCGTCTTCGCGGGGAGTGCAGACGCACAGGGGAAAGGAGACTGGCAGCGCCATCAGGGGACTTCTTACGCACATCATTATTCCACTCGCGGCTTTTTAGAGCGAAAGTTCGAAGTTGTAGAGTTTGAGTTCTTCTTCGTAGACTTGGTGCGAGCATCGAAACTTCATGAGCGGCAGTGTCGTACCTGAACATTAAACCGAGATTCCAGTCCTCCTTCCCCCGACAGGTATCCAGCTGCTACACAATGCCGCCCATCCCGGTCTGGACGTAGTGTTCGAAAGTGTCGCGGCTGAGGGCGGAGATCTGTCCGGGTTACGGCGGCTCCAAAGCGCCCTCAACGATGCGCGCCCGATCATTAAAAAGTATGCCCGTTTGTCTTCGGGAGGCAAGTGCGTTCGTTCCACTTGTCGACGAACGAAGCGTGATCCCTCCAGTGCTTGTTGACACAACTTGCGCACGGCCTTGCGAACAACGCCAACAAAATGGCGTTCGTTCAAGCAGATTTGTTTGGTCGGGAAACGGCCTTTGCTAAAAGAAATCAAGAACTGAAGTCTTCGCTAGATGACAAGCCGCGCATGTTACTTTGTTATTTTTAAAAATATAACTGGACAGGCCTGCTGTGCCCAGCCCGCCGTCATCGCGGCCAACGTCGAAACCATTGCGCCTTGCAAGCCGCGGCACGCTGCCGCCCGTGCAGCCGACGCGGCGGATATCGGAGCTGTACTCGCCTCTAGAGTGGGTCGCCCATCAGACCAACTTCACCGACTTCGACACGCCTGAGGGTCGCAAGCTCTTCAAAGAAAATCTGCAGAAGCGGCACTCGTCCGGCATAGCAGCACCGTATGCCTTCCCCCTCCCTCTATTATTACTTCTGCCGTGAGTTTGACTCCTTAACGGCATTCGCCGCGTGGTTGGAGTCGTGTGAAGTTGCATCGGGTGCGCGGTGTGCAGCACATTGTGATTGCATATTGGCAAGCACACATGCGAACGCAGCAGGATCACATGAGCGGTAAATCATCGGTAGAAAACAAAAGCTGGAACGCGAACGCATCGCGAAGCTACGTCCCACCACCAATCAAAACGTGCAGGATCGAAAAGAAGACCATGAGTACCGCAGCACCCTGCGTCGTAATTGGGAGGTCTGTCCGTCAAGGACGTACAGTTCTGCAGGCAATGGGCGCGCGAGAAGAGCGGCTCCGCAACGAGATCGCGCACATACAAAGCCGCAGCACAGAGCGGCAAGTCGAGAGGAGGGTTCGGCAGGACAGAAAAAGGGCCGCTGCCAAAGGCGTGTCTGCCCTTCCCCCGCTGCGACCAATGAGGATGCAGCGCACACAGGTACGTTCCATCGTTTGTTATGCAAGAGCGCCTTCGGCACAGCTGATAGCAAGCTGTGTGTGAATACCACCGGGAACACAATGTATTCTGGTGCATACACAAGCAGCAAATGACACAC
Organism: Diplonema papillatum; assembly: GCA_030068145.1. Classification (NCBI taxonomy): domain Eukaryota; phylum Euglenozoa; class Diplonemea; order Diplonemida; family Diplonemidae; genus Diplonema; species Diplonema papillatum. The sequence continues at coordinate 51,258 of JAPJBO010000075.1, read as the reverse complement.
AGGGTGGTCGAGGGAAGCTGCTTAACGAGATATGCAAGAGATATGGCACCCTTCAACCGTTAATGAGCTGACGTATCCTTTGTCGCTTGTGACCCGTCGCCACACGATTTGTGTGAGCTGAATCTGCTATAAGAAAAAAGGATCATCCCATTGCGAGGCTGTTGCTGCAGAATGGCAGACCGCGGTCAAGGCCGGCAACTTGACCAGGCAGTCTTTTGAGTGCTGACCTTCCTTGCTCTACAATGTGTTATGAAGGCTGAAGAGACGTATGACAGCGTTCTGGTGGTTTATCAGAATTCCTGAATCCGACGAATCGTAGAAGGACAAAAGGGAAACCGGCTAACCGGCACGCACAGACGAAACGAATCGATATTTTATCTTGGCCTTTTCTGCTGCCCAAAACTTACCATACCGAACGCTCCTCAACCGAGGTTATTTGTTGTTTATTCATCTCCCTCTTTCTAGTCTGTTTCCTCCCGGCCCATCCCGCCCCGTTGCGGCTTTGTGTTAAGAAGGGGCAAAATGGAGGGGGGTTTAGTTGTCCCTTTTCCAAGGGGGTCCCCCTCTTGTCCCCTTGAATGCATCGGGTTAGCAAGTGTTTGGGTAGTGTTGTCATGAAGGAAGCACGTTTTAAAACACATCACACTGCTGATGGCTTTATCTTCGAGGGATTGACACACAAGTGTTGCGCTGAGGCGGATCCCTTCGCAGCATGCATCCGCAAGCGTGCCTGTGTCTCGTTCTGCAGGGGTTTAGTGTCAGAAAGACGAGGTTGTCGCCGGCTCATCTTCATGAAATCCGGTTCATCTACACGTGATAGACAATGATGTACCGTCGCAGCTCTAGGCAATTCTATGCAGCTTCATCTGTAGCGATGACTTGCATTAGTCACTCGGTACTATCTCTTCAATCGTACTGTCGTCCTTCAGGCGCTTGCATTCATTCGAATCATCGTCTTCGTGCGGTTGCTTTGTGGCCTTTCCCTTCTTTGTCGGTGCATGCTTCAACGAACCCTGCCTGCGATAGAACCCTGCCGGCAAGCATGTCAAGAAATCTGTACGCGTCGCAGGCACGCCAAAGGCTTTCCCGTCAGGGAAGGTGCTCGAAAAGTCTCAGACCTCAGAAAGGTGCAGGTACACATCCTGCCCCATACATTCAGAGCATCGTTGTGTGTGACTCTGCACCACTTTTTTCTGGTTCCTCCCGTCACACAGCAAAGTGTCGCTACAAATCTCGAAGCACACTGAACTGTACTCAAACAGTGCAATCAACTGCGAACAGGCAGACTAGTATCTAGTGCTGCTACGAAGCGTACGAGCACACTGAAATCCCGAACAGGTGACATGCCACCTGCAAGATCCGTTCGTAGTGAGAGCTTCGGCCTGATTCACCGCACAGACGATAGAAGGGAAAGCAAGCGAAGACGGCGATCTCACATCGCCTTTTGAGAACCTCGCCTCGTTTGCCCTCTGCCTCAATGATTCCCGCGGAGTTCAGCAGCCAAAAAGGAAAGAAAGCAAGCGAAGACGGCGATCTCACATCGCCATTTGAGAACATCGCCTCGTTTGCCTTCTGTCTCAATGATTCCTGCGGTTGTTCAGCAGCCAAAAAGCAAGGCAAGCGAAGACGGCGATCTCACATCGCCTTTTGGGGAACTCGCTGCGTTTCATCTTCGCGAAACCCCCCGCTCCCCTCACGAACAGTGCAATCAAATTAATCGCGGCTTCTCGCCCCGAACGCGAGATCGTACAGCATGCTGTCTTTTTGTGCTGCACAATGGCTTCACGTAACAACTGCTTTGCGCATGTTGGTTCTGGGTGATCCGCCGCTCCTGCCAAGTCTGGTTTGCAATTGATTGCACACGGTTGTAATGAGTATCTGTACCGCCTGCGAAAGGCTGGGTCTTGTGCGTAGTAGACTTTGACACAAACACGTGCCAAGGTAGCAAAAATAAGAAGAATGCTAGAGTGGGATGTCTGGACTCGCTTTCGTTCGGTCGGATTATTGCTCTTGTAGCCTGATCGCAGCTGGTAGTTGGCTACGAAAAGCACGACACGTTTTGCTCGGATGCCAACCAGCCAGTCACAGGTGCCCCTCCCTGCGAAGTGCAACAAGGACCACCCAGAAGAAGTCGGTCTGTTGTAGAACCTCGTAACTTGGCAGGCAACTTAAAGAAAGAGCAGCCTTTTGGAACACGCCTTTTTCCTCGTACCCTTGGGGTTTCCGGCCGGCAGCCGGAGGCACCAAGTTGCCTCTCTTCCTCTGTCTTAGTTCTGCCAGAATTGCTTATTCACTCCTTCATTCTGTACGCACATCCGATGGCAAGCGCCCGCAAAGGGACAGCCAGTTCTGAAAATTGAAAGATGGGATACCCGGAACTTCGAGAGGCGAGATTCCCTTGGCACTGGATCGTAAGGGAAGCTCAGGGCGATCATCTGGCACAACTGCTTTGTTCACAAGACGATGCACCGACGACCCAACCACCAAGGAGGCGTTGCCGAATTCTGTGGGCAAGCATTTGGCAACGCAAGGGATTGGATCGCCCTGCCAGGCCCGAAGGGAGTTTGTGTGCTGCCGACACGGACTGCGCGTCTCCGCTTCGGTCCTCTAGACCACCAGGTGTGAAAGTGCACACTGCGGGTTATGTCGTTGGAAGGAAGGTTGGAGGATAGGTGCGGTACGAATTCTGACTCGCGTCTTCGCTTACGTTTCCATGGACCACCGCACCAACGCTGGGAAGGCGCCAAGCGGGCCTGGGCGAAGAAGGACTCTGTGCATCGGACTCGAATTGCCTCGGGTATTGCGCAAGTTCTGGGGGCAGTGCGGTCCGAATTATGACTGCAAATCAAAGAAGGATGCGCTCTGCCTGCAGTGTTGCACAAGAGAGACACAAATGCAGTACCCGCGGCGGTCTGCGCGTCGGACTTCGCCCTGGCGACTCTGCACAAGCGCGTTGCTGATAGACAACCTTTTCTCGAGGTAGTCCATGTGGTCAAAACAAACCCGGCACAGACCCGCAAACGCTCGAAGGGGTCCGTCTTTAGTTGTTTTGCACCACTCCATGGCAGCTAGCCTCTAAAACGAGCGCTGGTCCTGCGTGACGTGCAGTTCTTCAGTCGGAGCTCCGTACTGTATGACGCGATGTTGTTCTTCGTGTGTTTAACCGCAGGGGTCTTCTTCTAGAGAAGACGCACACCCATTCTGAACTTTAGGGTTTTGTAGACAGACCTGTCGGGTTCCAGTACGATACACCACCCACCTCCCAGCGGCACGGTGTTGTTGCCTGAATAAAAAGTGAGGATGGGCCCCTAACAGTGCAAACTTCTGGGGAGCTTTTGTTCTTTTCGACAGGTTCGTTTGTGGCCTCTCCTCAACTAGTCTATCCAGGTGCGGGAGGAGAACTGCCCGGGGAGGGGGTTCAGCGGAAGCCGTACAAGACTTGAGTTGCTGTCTTGTTGAAACTGGCTGCCGATCACTGAGGTGCAGCGATGCCGCAGAGCGGTCATGGGGTATGTACATGTCTTTTAACGATTGGCGCAACTCAAAATGTCTGATACCCTCCGAATACGTGGGTACTAGGACACATCCTTTGCGAGTCAAGAGAATCGTGTTTGTTCGACCCGAACCCGAGTCCGGTGCTTGTGCTGTAGAATCTTGATGTTTAACGCCATTTGCGTGAAGCCTTTCGTGTTTGCACCATCGAAATAGGAGGCTCAGCCCGTCTTGTAGAGTTTTGTGTGTGGAAGCAGCCTTTTTCCAACGCTTTTCTTCCCCCGCTAGCAATTTGCTGAACAAAATCACGATAGCGTGCAATGGTCAGGAGTTCTGCCGTCAAAGCAGAGGTTCCGGATACAGACCCCGCCTGGCTCTTTTTTTACGACGACTGCGCCACGCCACGTCGGGCCCGGCGCGAAAAAGTGTTGTATGGCAGTAACCGTCAGTTAGGCTGACGTGTCGCTACGCCAATCATGGCGTGGTCTCGGTTGACTCCAGCTGTTGCCCTCATTCGAAATTGGCGCCTAGCTTACAGCACTTGCACTTCAAGGACTCACAGCTCAATTCACCACACGCAGAGACGGACAGGCTCACCTCCAAGACACACTGGTCGGTCTCTAGGACCACCACCCGAGGCCAGTGAACGCTGTCGGTACCCACCACCAAGTGACTGGAGCTACACGAAGCAACCGCCTCGCTCGCCTCCTCAAGACCGCAGGTACCACTCTCGCGACCAGGTGCAAGATGACCGGGATCCGGCATACGTTTTCATGCACAAACGAAGCGGCAAGCCGGACACCGTCCGCCACTACAGCTTAGCCCAACAGACGCTGCGAACCATCAATCCACCTTCGGCGTCCCCACAAAGGGATTATGATTACCGCGAATACGACAAGAAAGGTTGGCAGGCCCGCCGTCGATACTCGCCCCTCCCTGAACCAGACTACTACGACAACAACACCCACCACCCCCCGCGCCCAGAAAGAGAAAGGCAGCAGCGGTCTCCTGTGGATGACTGGCTCGGCCCTGAACACGCCCCGCCAAGCTGGCATGCTCCGTACACGAGGGGATACCTTCCCCACCATCGCGATCACCTGCCGGATGACCCGACAGCTGAAACCCCATCACACGGATGGGAAGCTGCGGAGCCGGTAGCGCTTCACCACCATCGTCAACGCCAGCATCACCTACAGATGATGGAGGGGGATGGACGATTTTACGACAACCGGCCGTGCGACTCTTCAACCGAAAGACGGAGGCCTTCGTCTGATTCCCGCGATGATGTGTTAGCGCAGGTGGCTAAGTACCAGCGTCGTGCTGCCGACGCAGAAGAAAAGGCGGAAGAGCTGCAACAGCGGCTGCGGGACCAGGCCGAGGCCCTCGAAAAGGCGCGCGAGGAAATTCAGGCCAAGGAACGGCTGCTGCAGTCACAACGCGGTGTGCCCGGCCCGCCTGCTGCTGGTGCAGCGAGTGCGCTGCGTCCTGAAGAGGGAGAAGCTTCGTCTCCGGAGGGAGCTGCCGATAATAAAGACGGGTACCTGCCGCGGCACCTGACGGCACGCGTCGCTCGACACCCGCTGGCTGAAGGCGAATTCACCCTTCGTCCTGGTGAGCTGCTTAACGGCTGGCCGGTATGCTCGCTCATTCCTCGCACTTCCCGAAGACGAACCGGTGAAACGGTTAGTCGCAGAACCGAGCGGATTGTGCGGAGAGGGTTGTGACCCTTTTTTAACTCGAGCTCTTTCAATCGCGGAGCGGATGAATCTCTCCGACACGAAGTCGTACTTCACAGAATCAGGAGTTATTTATTGGCAGAGGCCCCCGCGGTAAGCGGTCGATCAAAATCAAACACAAACTAGACTCGTTTTGTAGTTGCAGTGCTTCTCTCCCGCTTGGCCCTTTCAGCTTCTGCAAAAAGAGTGAGTGCATTTTGGGTGTGGCAAGGAAAGCAATACGTGCTCAACACCCGAACAAAAAGGCGTACGCAAACACCGTCGTTCTTCACCCTTTCCCGTGTCAAAAGCTGTAGACATACGAGAATTGAAACCGTCTCACACACAGGTATGGGGCAATGAAGATAAACGGCTCTACTCGGGGTCGAAGGAGTACTGGCTCATCACCGATGAGTCCAGCGACATGCCGAGAAGCAGAGGGTACGTGCAGTCAAGCAAGCCGCACAACGGAAGTATGCCGCACCAAGTGTCTGAGTGGAAAGTCTACGAAGAGCACGGTTGGGAAGTTGATCGAACGGTGAGTGTAACGGCCACTGCTCCGCAGCCGGCCCCAGCATCACTCCATCCTCTTCAGCATCACCACGGCGCAGCGCCGAAGGCAAGCCGAGCAGTGGGGGACCGCTTTCCCTCTACGGCTTTTCAGGAGAGCACCCTGCGCAGCGTCCTCGGCATCAGCACAAACTTTCTCAAGGTGTGCTACATTCAACTTTCATTCGCATTAGTTTAAAAGGTTCCAAGCTAAACTCTAAAACAATCCTTATCTGTCCCCTGCTCTGACTTGGGTGCAGAACACTGAAACGGATTTGGTCCGGCGCTCGTCCAAGTTTGACGCGTAGGCTCGGCTACAATCTGCGCGTATAGCATGAGCCGTTACCGAAGCTGCGGCTATCTTGCTCAGGATGAATTTGCGTTCATCTTCTGTCCTAACGGTGATCGGTACAGAAGAACAAAGGCCCACGAACAAAGGGTGTATCCTGTACTTTCCCAACCCTGCTAACTACCAATAGTTGCGAAAGCGCCACAGAAACCGAAAAACAATCAACAGTTTTCGTCAAAATCGATCGCGACACCCGTTTTCCTCAGCATCGAAGGACCTTCAGGCGAGGAAAGGCTTAGCTACTCTCGGAAGGTGTGTTTACGTGTACAAGATGTTCAGTACCGGGTTGCCAAACTTGCACCTTTGATGAATGTAAAGGTCGGTTATATCGTTTTTCGAAACGAATCGGCTTTTTAACTACGTACACAGTGAGCTGTTTGCTGGGAATACTTGGCGGCTGCCACCACCTGCATGTGCACCAAACAGGCCTTACGTTCAGCGTGCTGAACGTACTGATTTCAGCACGTTACTTTCTTAGTACACATGCTGAATCAGTACGTGTACACGTGCTGAAATCAGTACGTTACCAGCACGTACTATCTATTCTGCAGATTCATCTGGAGAATCAACCGCAGTACCGGGGATTCCGGTCGGCAGATCCTGCTGTTGCTTACCACCGCGACACTGGAGGGTTGAGGCCGGAGAGGAGGCAGAGGCAAAGACATGCAACACTGGCACTGTGCTCTGTTTCTTTTAGCCCGACCCTACGTACTGATTTTCAGTAGGTATTTAGCTCAAGACAGCTGCGTAAGCCCTGGCACCAAATCTATGAACCAAATCTTTAGGAGGCGAAGCACGACAAACGCGTCTCGCTGCAGGAAGTGGTTGACGTTCGGCTTGGGCCCTTCAGCTCAAGGTCTTTCTCAGAAGGTCCCACAGAGGTATGTATAGCTTTGCACTTTATGGGACTGTGACAGATGATTGCAATGACGCAAGCACGAGACAACGGGTTTCGACTAGCAACGTTGTGCCACAATTATCAGCCCTTATGCCCGCGCACCCTCCAACAGTGGCTGTCCCGAGGGGACGCTGCTCTTCACGAAGAGGTTTTCGGGGTCCAACAAGTGTTGCTAAGGCTAAGCGCACCTTAAAGCAAGGGCTTCAAACCCAATATCGATTTCTCCAAAAAATGCAGGTTAGCGATCCAGGACTTTGTTTTTCGGTCGCGCTCCGGCAGGCGACGTTGGACTTCGAGGCAGAGGACCAGAAGACGTTCCTGAGCTTTGTATCACGGCTCTCTGCGCTGTGCAGGGACAGCATCGAAGCTGCAGGGAGGCCCGCGCCCACGTCTGTAGAAGCAGTGATCTCTGAGCAACGGGCTGTCAGAAAGCGGTGGGTGACCGAGATGCAGTTCCAACGAGACAACGACTAAAAGTACCGGCATCAATTGTAGCTTTGCGATCACCGGAACCAGCTTGACAGTTGGCTAACTCGGTACATGGTCAGTTCTTATTTTGCCTCTTTGTCCTACTCCTTTCAGAACATTTGTGTGAAGAACCAAAACCGCAAGCAAATACCACTGTCCAGCAAAAGAGCAGTCGCATTTGCATGCATCGTGCGAATACATCAGAATGCCGCGCGGCCGCGCGGATAGCGTTTTTCTGAACGAGCATTCCACGGGCGGCAGCGAAAGATAATTATTCTCCAGCCCGCAAACCCGCAAACCCACTCGCGTCCAGAAGCAGCTTGAAGTTGCTAGTCAACGAAACCCCACACGCCGCCATCGAAGAAAGGGCGAGTTAAAATGAAACAGAACACGTTCGTGTTCCCTCGCTCAAGGAGGAATTTCGGTTGGGAAAGAAATGATCTAATACGTGAACTGGATACGGCGTCCTATCACAGAGAGCTGTTGACAAATCTTGTCCCGCTTACTCCACAACTACTCGATTTTGTCGAGGCAACAGCAGGCGTCAAAGTGTTTGTTATGTTTCCACCACAGGCAAGATATTTTAAAAAGCGCGCGGTACTGAAAGAGAAAGCAATGTCTTCCCTAAGAAGCAAAAGACCTCTGCAGAAAAGCAATGAAAAGTAATGCCGTTTTGCTATTTCGTTGAATATTTCTTGTTTGAATGAACACCTGCTTTGAAGAAAGTACTCGAAGAGGCTGCCTGTTGCAAAATTTGAAATATTATGCGGCTCTGACTATGAAACTGTTTCTAGCCACCAAGAAGGTTGTACCCGACACGAGTTGCGCCGCGATGAAAACGCGCTAAAAGCGACCCTTCCGGAGTGACCTAGCACGAGGTGGGTACTCATCAGCATGCATGGTGACCCTCTATTGCAACACGAATGAAATACCCATTTGTTGTCTCCCCTTCCAGCTCCCGTCGCACAAGCATTGGGTGTTCCCTTCGAGTATTTTGGGCAAACCCCGTGTTCGACTCTTCCTCATTGTCAAAAGAAAGTGTGAAAGAAAATGTGTCGTCAGCTGCTGGCCTCGACCGGCTGCATGCATCAAACAACCACAATTCCGTTCTTTGCAATTTAAGAACAGCAACCGAACGTTAACATGTTAGGAATAGATCAAAATCGTGTAATAGCCATCTCCTCTAGACGGGGAAAACACACGATGTTGTACTTCAACCAGCCTCTGACGATGGCAGCATCGCATCCGGCAAAATGACTGTCCTGCCCTTTTTCTCATGTACTTCTTTTCATTCTCTTTTCTTTTTAGTAGGTCTCCCGCTTTCCCTCTCACCAGTCCCTTTAGATTATTCGATCGTCTGTTGGAAATAGACTCGCGTCGTTTGTTGATCCAGTTTTGACCCCCTTTTCCCCGCCGAACAGCGAAACCAAGTGAAGAGTCGGAAGTTACATCAGAGCGGATGCCACTATAGCCGCCGGTGGATACGATTGTCCGAGATAAGAACCAACGCTGTCAGTAGCAGTGGTATGGATGAAACAATTAGACATGAGCGTTAGGACCACCCTTTTGCGAGCCTCGAGGAAAGCTGTTGCTCAGTTCGGCGTTTGTGCAACCCGAAAGGACTGCCCAGGCTGTGTGCAGTCAAATCTAGCCTGAAGACGTATGCTTCGCTAGTCACCGTCCGGTGGTGGACTACACCAAATGTCTTCCGAATTTGCTTAGTCCGGAACCAAACATTTACTTGTGCGAGCCATCAATGACCTGTGTTTTGCTGACACGCAGGGACCCTTCTCCCAGAAGTGGTGTCAAGGCGTCTGCTCCCTGTGATGCAAAAGTCCTCACCCCCCCCACCCTTCGCTTCTAGGAAGAAGACAGTGAGCTGGAAACAATCTACATACCTGAGTATCCGTAGGACGTACCCATGGAATCTGAAGTTTCCCATCAAGATGCTGGCCGCCATAGGCCGCAGCATAGCGAAACGGCGATCCCCCGCAAGTTGGACCTGCTCGCCTGCCTTAGGCGCTGTCACCCACCGTGCCAGAGCCGGCCGCTTCACGCCTTCGACGAGACGACTTGCGGCCACCGTAGAAGTACGGGAGGAAGTGAGGAGCCCTGAGGAACTCTTCTGCTTTCTATCTTATCTCTCTCGCTCTCCCTCTCTAGCACCCAGCTGCTTATTGCATCAGGGCAAGAGGCGAGGCATCTGTTGGAGAAACGTGAGGACACCTGAATGGGGAAGAACATCGAGAGCACAGTACAACGCGAAACGTGTACTTCAACAGCTAGCCGTTTTGTACGTCTGTAGAGTAATGGCGACGGCTGAACTCACTAACGAACTGACCCGGCATGTGCTTCACGCGGGGCTTGGCAGCCTTTGAACAGCTGGGCTGGCTGGGTTGCTGGAAATTCTGTCGAGCTGTTTTTTGTAGATCACAGGGTTCGGTCCCTACTCGCATCACAAAATCCACTAAGCGCAGATTATATTCTAAACTACTTTTCACACTGAACCCGTAGTCCGAACATAAGGAAAACACCACCCACTCCCCGCCTTTAAGCAACACAAACCCACATCACACGCACCTCTCTCCGAGTTCAGCTTTCAGTCATCAAGAAAAGATACGGCTGATTCTTCCAGCTCGTCAACGTTGGTGCGTACAAATACGTAGCAGGAGCAGCAATTCCGTTTTCGCTCATTGCACACAGGACGGCAAAGAAGGGAAATAGCGACCGCCTGTTCTTGTTCTCTTTTCTCTCCCTGTTTTCGAGCTGAGTTTCGCCGCCTGCCAGTTTTGCTGCCGAAGGCGAAGCGTTTGTCGCCGACGCCAGAGCAACGAAAGGTCGGAAAAGGAAAAGAAGAAACCAGCAACGGCACCCACAAAGATACAAAAAGGAAACCGCGTCGTCAACCTCAGGAAAGGCAGAAGCTTTCTGTAGCCACAGAGTTGTCGACGGACAATGGTGCAGCTGGCACCGCGCTGCAGCGATCACACTTCCAGCGATGTAGAGGCAAGCTCAAATACCCTCGGGTTCGATTCACGGCACTGCACTGATATAAACGAAGCCACAGAGACTGGGAGAGGGGTGTACACGCAGGATCCTCTGCGGATGGCTGAAGACAGTGCATCCAGCGGCGATGACTGTTCGAGGCATGTGCTCGATCAATCACCTGCGCCCGCAGTTCCAAACACTTCTTACCATTCCCATGATGCCACAGGGGCTGGACCTGTGGACATCACGCCACGTGGTGCAACTGCCACAAACCCTGAGGAGCCACCTCGAACAACCGCCAGAGCGAGCAGCTCGCACTCGACCCCGATCCCCTTCCTGCACATGGGAGTGTCTGGTACAACTGACTCGTTTCAGATGGAGCTGCACCTGCGCCTACCTTGTGGCACCGTCGAGCCTGTTACGTTGTCCCACGACGCCACAATCGCACAGCTTAACGCAGCAGCTCGAAAGGTATTAGAGATCAGACGTCACGGCTGTGTGCCGTTCTCGTTGGACTTCGAACAACAGGCGTTGGATGACCCGGAAGAGCCGCTTTCGGAGACAGGGGTTGGCAACAGGAGCGTCGTCGATGTACTGGTGTCTTGCGCTGTGCCGTCGTATGCGGCCACCATGCAAACAGAATACGTGAAAGCCCTCGAGAAGGAACCGATCGGTTTGAGCAAGACAGGAGAATACGTAATGGTAAGGGACAGTCGCAAGGTTGACGTGTACGAAGTGAAATCCAGCCGCCTGATCCGCACCATACGCGTAGGATGCCTCAATATGGAAGCTTGTCTATGTGCCAGTGTTGCGCAAGACGGAACACTGTACCTCGCATGCGTTGATTCGTCTGTCAATCACCACAGCATCGATATGTTTAGCACCCCGCCAGGCCCCGATGGGGCCTGGGCTGATGAACCGCATTTCATTTCCCGGGTTGAAACCTCCGCGGACATCCCCTTCATGGGTACTGGGACCTCTCTAGTGGCCCTGCATTTGCAGCTTCCCAGCAAGCGAAGTTCGATCTGTGTCTTTGACGCTGTCTCTGCGCCCGAAACCACATCGTTGTCGTTGAAAAGCTCGTGGGACCTCCCTTTTGGTGACTTCCGTGGGGTGGCGGTGTCGCCATCAGACGACCGTGTCGCCGTCGTCAACAACAACGACTCGTGCGTTCAAATCTATGGATCAAGCGGCGCGTTCTTGTGCAGTATTGGGGACAGCACTGTTTTAGGGTACCCGCAGGATGTGTCTTTTGACTGCGTCGGCAACGTCATCATCGGCGGTTCAAGTGTTGCTGCACAGCGTGCCCTCGGGGTGTTCACATCATCGGGGGTGCTGCTGCATGTAGTCAAAGTCGGCTGCTGGGTATGGTCCGTACACATTATGGGCAGCAAGCTGGTGATCAGTACAGATACCCTTTCATGTCCTGTACTTGTCTTGCAATGATGACGCGAACTTCCCACGCTGGAAACTCTTTTCAGTGATCTCCCCGTTGCGAGTTGTGGAGATCGTTCTTTTTTGGGACTTTCTTCTTATCCAACACCAGGAAGAAACTTGTCTGAATGCGAATTTAGCGGATTTGCTTTGTTGATGTAGGGAATACATCCCCGACGTCCGTAATACCCGTGTGTCCCAGCCAGTGTTGAATAACGTTTTCCTGCCTGTGCTCTTTTTTTTCAGTCCAGTCTCTCCCTGCTGGTCCTGCTACTTGGGGGGGGGGGTGCTAGTAGGCTGTATCATGTTCAATTAGTCAGGGTGTCAGCGAATACTGGGAAGCCATCAATCACAGAAAAGAAAATCGCTGTACGTCGTTATCAGAAAAGACAGGCGCTTTGTTCAGTTTGTGCGTGCCGGGTGTTAGCCTTCCCACGTTTTCACCATGTTTCTTATTCGGGGTAGGACGATCAACCACCAATACACGGTAGGGCAATCCGCAATATTGAGATACGAAACGAAAGAAAGAGCCGCAACTCGTAAGGATAGGCGCAGCCGCGGCATGAAGAACATTCTAAGTGAATCACTTGGACATTGTGCAACCACAGGCGTTGTGACGACATTGGGAACAGCTGACTGGAACGGATCTGGCAGATAAGACGCGAGGGGACATGTTTGTCGGAGAACGCCCGTTGACCGTTATGCTCTGTGCTCTGGACCTGAATTTTATAGTTCGAATGCGGGAGAAACTTCTTCGTCAGCCAGGAAAGCCTGACTCCGCAGGCTAGTTTTTTTTTCAAAAGTGGTTCTGCAAATCTTCTCATATCCCATTCTGTTTGGCTTAATTGCTTTCTCCCTTTTCTGGACGCAGAACAGGTGTTTCCCACCACAAACTTCTCTCTTTTCAAGGGGGACTAAGCTTCATTACCCACAACCCTCCGCGGGTTGTAATTTTTGGCCTGAAATGCTACGAGCCAACGTCCGTATGTGCGAGAAAACAGCATCAGCCAAGTGTCCAGTTTTCACCGTCTCACGTAGTACAACGCTGAAGTGACAGAGCAAATCAGGCCCTGCCGTGGTGCGTAAGGAAAGCTCTGTTTGTTCTTGATACTGTTGCCTGCTGAAGGAACACGGGAGGACTGCACCTAGAGAAAGCAGCACTCGCATACAACCCTGTGTCCGAAGAGGGAATATCGAACCGAAGAAAGCATGACGGCAGCCCCTGAACGGGGAAGTGAGCTTTGACACTTCCACTTTGCCCCTCGGCGTACTCGTCCACCATCCCCTCTCTCATGCCTGTGTTGCTCCACGTGCCACTGCTTCACCTTGCCCACCACTTCCATTCCCACCATTTTCATTGGGCTTTTGTGTGATCTGTCGAGCAATTTTTTGAATGACCAGATTGGAACGTTGATCATGAGTGATCAGAAGTACAGCTCAGTACAGCGAAAAATGCAATTGCTTGGTAAAAGCTGTCGTGTGCGAGCCGCCGTGGGCCGCGCTGTGGCCAGAGAAGAGTCCGCAGAAGGCTGTCCCCGCGACGCGAATTCTCCCGCTTTTGTGCACCAGCATCGGCACGCACACTGACAAGCCGCGGCCTACCGCGCCTCCGACGACCGGAGTAGTAAGGAGGAATAGTGAGACGACTGGAAACCTCCAGAGAGACGATGTCGTCCACCGTATCCGCCCCCTCACCACTCGATCCCTCGCAGAACAGTGGCCTGCTGAGCAATTCAAGACTTTGAGGCCTTCATTACGTAGAGCGCCCTCAAACGCAACTCACTGTGAGCAAGTATTGCCGTACACAAACCTTCCCTTGTGTAATCACCGCCCCTACGTACACACAGAGCATAAAGGATATCTTCCCATATTGCGAAAGTCACCAGGAGACTTTAAACCCCGGAGTTCAAGCAATTCTCTTTAAAAAAGGTAGGTGATGGGGATCGCATCGGGGTGTAGCAGATGACACTTTACATCTTGCGCCACGAGGCCCGTGGGAGCGACCAAACCTTCAACTCGCGCCTGACACCCGACGGAAAAGCAGCGGCCGAAGGCAAACTCGCAGCGACGCTGCAGCAGCTAGGCATCCAAACCGTGTTCTGCTCGCCGTTCGTTCGCACCATTGAAACCATCGCGCCGTACTGCACCCGAAACGGCCACGAAATCAGGCTTGAGTGGGGCCTGTGCGAGTTCCTTGCCTCAAGGCAGCATGCAGCACTTGAGAACCCGGCTCCACACCCGCCGGAGGTGTTTGGATGTAAAATAGCCGAGTCCAGTTCTGTAGTGCCCCCGGAAAGCCTCCGATACCCGGAGCGTTCGCGGCATCTCATAGCTCGTGTTCGTGCATTCATCACTTCCCTGCTGCGGATGGACGTTCCGAAGCCCGTCTTGGTCTGCAGCCATATGCACGTTTGCAATACAATCTTGCAAATTGTAAACAGCGACCACCCGCTTAACTTCCACTTTCACCAAGGTTCCGTCATCGGTGTCGACCTTGAAAAGCTGAGCGCTGCTTTGTCTGAAAACAAGTGATCATCGCAGAAGAAATGTTGAGCAGTCTTTCGCGTCTCACGAGGCACCAGGTGTTGCCCGAGTTTTCATCTTTCGTCAGTTTGTGCTGTTCGCGTACAGGGCAAGGATTGAGTTTGGAGAGGAGTTTCGTCGTTTTCCTTGGCTTTCTCACCTTGCTTACTCTTTGCAGAGTAGCTGGTATTCAGACACAAGTGAAGAACCAATGGTCATAGCTTGCCGATCCAGGCTCGTCATGCAGCCTTGTTCGCGTTTGTAACCGCCTTTGCGTTCCCCCTGACACACACGAGCATCTTTGAAATAGATGCGGTCGGTAAGCTGTTTCGCATGTTTTTGGTGCTGTATCAGGGTATCTTACACGGGAACAAAAAATGCTATCAGCGGCAGTGAGACTCTGTGCATTCGTACGAAGTCTTCGACAATGCCGCCGGATACGTACATGCTTGAAGAGTGAGGTACTCACTGGTCCGCCAATTACTCCCCGCTCTTGCAGTCTGCACGTATCCTGCGGTGTTATGATGCTGTTTTCCTGCTTCTTTTCTCCCGTGGACTTTGTATCAGCTCATACCCTGATCATCCCCTGTCCCTCCTCCACCGTCGAAGTATCGAACACGCAATCGAGATAATACGGGTCCGCGTCTTCTAGAGGACCCGAGTCGAGCAAAACTGCTGCCGACTTGCATTGCCGATCGGCGTAGTCACGGTTGCGGCCAAGCGATTCTAAGCGTTACCACCGCGGCCAAACGATTCCAAGCGTTATAAAGCATGGAAACGTGAGTGGGCAAGAGCCATGTCCGCGCTCTCATTTTGGACGCTGTGACAGGACATGAACCGTTGTCTTCATCTTGATGCTTCGGTTGCGTTCTGTAGCAAAATCTGAGCTGCTGTTGAGTGTTTTCCTTTCCAGCTTTTTGCCAAGACCACTTCGAAGCACAGCCCGCTGCAAATGGCGTTCCGCCCCACGCGCGGCAAAGAAAAGCATGAAGGAGGTGTAGATTGGAGCATTACGCTTTGCGTGCACCTGCTCGTCAAGACGGTTACTAGAGAGCAGAGCAGGCAGGAACTCTTAGATCTCAAGCTTTGCAGGGTGCGGTTGACCGTTCTTGCCCCCGGAGCTAATTTCTTTAAGTCCTTGGAGTATGAGTTCAGGCTTGCACTCGCCACAGTCCGACACCGTTGCAGCTCCCCCCGCAGCAGACTCGACGTGCACGTATAGCAAACTATACACAGCCCTCAACCTCGGCAGCGACTGCGTCTCGCCCCTGAAATCACATAATCCCCAATGGAATTGTCCGCAAAGTAAAGCATCTGCTTCAAGATAGGAAAATCTCCTGAAAGAAAATAGATATTATTCGCACGTGTGCATGGGGCGCCAACTTGAAACGACCCAGAAAGGCGCTTGCAGCGAAGGGAGCCGCATCGCGTCGATTTTCCGGGAGCACGCGGACATCTTTGACTGTCCTCTCCCCGATATCCTGTCCGGAGTTGATGATCCCTTGTTCGGTTTTGTGTACTCGCGGGCGGTGCCCGCTGAGTGTCTGCCGTGCGAAGCTCTGGACGACGAGCAAATCCAGCAGCTATTGCCGTTTTACAAGGCATTACCGGCGAAGCGACCGCCTTCGGTGCGGTGGGAAAATCCTCCGGTTACCAGTACAGTGGACCCTCCCGGTCTGGATAGTTTCGCCGTTCCGACCGGTCACAAGTGGTCGCGGTTGTTGTGGGTCCTGCGCTGGTGCGTTGCTGAGGAAAATGCTTTCGAGGACCGGTTTCAAGCATTCATCCCGCACCTCTTCCACTTCGTCCTAAGGGGCGGAGCCCTCGCCCACGGCGTCAAGTACTCTGTTTTCTTTGCCACTGCGGCCGACTTCTTGTCCCTCCCCTGCGTGCGCAACCTCTTCGCAAGCCCAAGCCCAAGCACAGTTTCTCATCCTTCAACCACCCATCCGCTCGACAGCTCAGGTTCCACCACGGACGGTGTAATGTCTGAGACAGTGACAGCTCCATCCCCTGGCGTTGCCCGCGACTTGAGACCGTGCGTGCCTGCCTTTGTTCCCAATGGCCAACCAAAAGAAACAGGAATCTCGAGCGAGAATAGCCGGCTCTCGCCGCACAGCACTGGGGTCGGGAAAGCGGGAGAGACCATCAACGACCGTCTGAACGAATACAACTGCGCAGAGGTTTTCTTTCGCAACCCCGCAGGCCCAGCGCTTCTGCCGGGCGCGAGTTTGCCGCCAGAGGATGCATCTGTCGTATTCCAACCCGGTTCGTGCGGTGAAAAGGTTCAAACGAGGGCGCTTTCAGAGGGAAGTGGGCCTTTGACGTCCACAACTGCGCTTGCAGGACGGTGCGAAACAGAAGGTGTGCCCGCGTGGACACCGTATACAGGGAGCAACACGCCGTGCACCGTGACATCAACACTTCGGAATGTAGGTGGTGCCGGAGAAGAGCCTGAGTGGGCTGAACACTCCGTCGTGACACAACATACTCCCGCCGACTCTTCAGCAAAACTTGGCGGTCGTTCACATAGCAGAGGAAGCGCGAAGCCTGTTGTGAGCCCCATGTTTCAAAGTGGCGACCTCGATGATGTTAGCAGCGGGCGTTCGTTACCAACACAGGAGGCCACACCTGAAAGCTTGCATGTACCCGATGGCACTCATTCATATTCAGACGGCTTCTTCCGACAAAAGGAAGTCTCCCCTCTGTGGCGGTCGAGTATCGTCGACTTGACCCAAGAGGAGAACAAAAGGTCGCTCCTAGCTGCGGTGGCCCTGGCCATTCTGGCGGGCATTGAGTCTGCAATGCGGACGTTTCCCAGTTTGAGAGGCGACCCAAAAACGGCGACGAAGCTGTGGCGCAAGGCGTTGTTGAAGTCCGGGGTCATGGGGGCTGTGTTGTCCCTGTTGTGCAGTGTGAGGTGGCTGCAACACGAAGAAGGTGGTGCATGTGCACCGGCCAACAATGCGTCTCGTTCTGCAGTGCGTGTTGCCTTACTGGCCCGTTGGGGAGCACGGATTGTCGCCCACTTCCGGAGCGCTGGAGGCGCAACGGTATTCTTTCCGAAGCAAGCTCTCTTTGCCGTGCAAGTTATCGAAGGTTGCGCGGCGGCCGCCGCACGTGCGGCTCAGGAAGCTAAGCACAGCGACGCGTGGAGAAAGGTGTTGGCGCAGGAATCAGCCGGACTCACGCGATTTTACGCAGATCTCGTCTCGAGCGCTAGAGCTGACGAGTTCGCCACTGAAAGGAACTGCGCTGACATCGACGATGATGAATGGGAAACGGGCAATCTTTCGGTTGCGGACGACCCCCATGATACCACTTTGAACACCGCACGTAACATGCGGCAAAAGCGATATCTAGACTTTCTCGCCGGAAAGGTTGACCTCCGGTGGTGTTCCTTTGCCGAAGCACGAGAGAAGCTCAGTTTTTTCCCGTTCATCTCGCTGAACTACTCGTCAGTCGATGATTACCTATTGGGGTCAGACTGCGCAGAGCAGTGTCTTCGTTTGACTTTACTCGATGCATTACGCATCCTATCGCGCATGTCCGAAGGTGTATCGGCCGCGTACGGGAAGATGAGTCCAACTCCGCCTCTCCACGCCGCTGTCTTTGAACTCGAACAGGCCAAGGTGCGTGCTGTGAGGCACCTGCCCGTACACCTGACTGCCTGCATGCGGAAATTTGAAGCTCCCAGTGGGGGTTTCGAAGCCGGATGGCACCGATCTGCTTTGTGCCTTGTCAAAAAAGAAGCAGACCCGCACCTGGCAGCACGAGGAGAAGGACCAAGTGCAACGTTCCAAAGCTCCAGTGCTGCTCCCGGGCCGGCTGATTTAGTCCCGCTGTTGAGCGATTGGAGTGAAGAGGCAGTGCTCCGCCTGTTGAAGCGAGCCGTTTCAAGGCAGCTTCCTTTCTTAGCGGTCGCTGTGTGGGAGGCAGCGCTTGTTTTGTTCCAGTGGTCGTTGGATGTATGGCGGGTTCAAGAGAGCAGCGTGGCCGAAGATATGCTGGAGATCCAGCTTCAGGCAAGTATTGTTATGACAGGCATCGCAAGAGATGCACCGCAGCTGCTGCGAAGGGCTGAAGAGTTTAGCAACAAAGGAACGATAGGCATGACAGCTTCGCCGTGGTGTAATGTTGCGTTGGGGGTGCTGGGAACAATACGCCCGGATACTGATGCGATCACTGTCATTGCAGCAGTGAACGTGTGGGTGGTGTGCGGAGGAAAAAACGTGTTCGGATCCAGCTCCGAGGGCAGGCATGTAGCCAGCCATGTTGCAGCGGCCCTGCATTCCTTTTCCCGAGATGCGTCGCAAATCCGCTTTCAGTGTCTGGCTGCCGCCATCTGTGTGCAGGAACCCGAAGAAGTGCTCCGGCTGCTTCCAGCCATTCGATGCTCGCCCGCTTTTCTCGCCGCTTCACGTCTCATATCCCGATTGCAGGAGGCAACTTTCACCTCTCCTCTCTTCCTCAGCTGGAAGCGTTGGCGCCATCGTAAACAGCAGCAGCGGGTAGGCAACCCATCACTGTTTCCGTTTCCTTCCGCTCTGGCGCCATCACCCCGTTTGCTCGAACCTCCCGTCTCAGAAGCGTTGGATTGCCTGCGTCTGGTCACGGCCACCGGTGGTTCGTCGCTGGACGGCTTTTCTGCAATTGTCTCTGTTCCGGGACCCATCGAAGCTAACACTTAGTATTGGTCTGCGGGTTCGCGGGTTTGCGGGTATTACCGCGTTCATCTCCCGACGGCTGCAGCTCGAAAGCTCGAAGGGATCCAAAAAATTCGTGTGCGGAGGAGGAGACCGGAAGCTCTGCAGATGGTCCCTGCACTCCAACCCGTCTCTCTCTCTCTCTCTCTCTCTCTCTCTCTCACACACACTCTTCTCTCTATTCCTGTGCATGTGAAGAACAAGGTGTCCAGATGTGATTGCGTGCTACTCCAGGTTCTGGGAGTTCAGTCACCGAAAGAACGCAGCTTCGCGAAGCGGCCTTCACCGTCGGAGCTAATTTTTAATCTAGATGATTAATGTGAGCACATTCCACAGAACAAGATTTCGCGAGAAATTGTGTTTTTGCTGTCCGGCATGGGCCACACGGTCCTTTTGTTATGCTCACCGGAGGGATTCGGTGCTCGCGAACAAAGGACCTCTTCCCACTTCACCCTTCCTTCTCGCATAGTTTGGCACCAGAACAAGGTTCTGTTCGGCATTGCTCGCTGTGCGCACTGGGGTTTCTGTGCCCCGTCTTCTCTCTCCCTCGCTACACACCAACCGTATGTTCACTGTCACTCGCGGTCGCCCACAATCTGCGGCGTTATTGCGAGCTGGCACCAATAGGCAGCATAAAATTGTGTGATGCTGCTCTACATTACCCATGCGTTTATTCTCTTTGATCCAGCGATCTTCTTTTGTTGCACGCCGCCTGGTAGATCTTCCATTTAGTGTAGTTGTAGTCGCAGGTAGCCCGAGGCCAATCATTCGAAACTCGCTTCATTTGAAGCGGCAAAGAGTTGTGCTAGCAACACCCGAAGTAGCAGAAGAGGACGGAGCTGCGGAACAAGCGCTTGCCGGTGAAATGTTTTGCCTGTGTTAAGGACAAATCTCTCAACTCGCCGCAATCTGCTCCACATAATATTATTCTGTGGCAATTTCACTTTACACACGCTCTTCCCTACAGAGTAATAAACTGGCAACATTGCAACACATGTCCCTTCCCCCCACCCACTCCATGCTCAATTACAGGGGGCAAAGGCATCTGTTAAGTAGCTGAAAAGAAAGCCAACTCCCCCGGTTATCGTCTTGGCGCATCTCCCTGGAAAGAGGAGACGGCGATGGAAGAGGAGGAGAAGAACAGTTCTGATGGCGATTACGCTTTTGATGTGGAGGCGACACCCGAGTTAAAGGCCCCTCATCAAGAAAACGACTCGAGTAACGTGTTCCAAGATCTTACGGTTGACGGTGACGACGAGATTGCCGAACCTGACAAGTCGTCGTGTTCAAGCTTTGCTGAAGAAGGTGACACAACCGAGTCACCCCAAAAAGAGGCTGTGCCTGAGGTCGACGATGAAGATATCGACTTAGATCAAGGTCAAGATCAAGATCCGAAAAAGATATACGGCGACACGGCACCGAATACCCCGTCACAGCTTTCCGAAACCCAGGCGACGGGTGCGAAGCAGGAATCGGAAAAAAATGGCACACCAACCAAAAGCGACTCTCATGGCAAGGGGCAGGATACCGACGTTTTCGATACTCTGTCGCAGGACGACGCGTCCACCAACCGCGACGCGACCAAAACCAGCAGCCGGCCAGCAGCCGTGGCTCAGGTAGAAGACTCTTCGCCCGAGAGCACAGCTCGTCACGAAGCTGAAGAAGAAGACGAGAACTCTCGAATCGAGCACGTTCCCGGCCAGCAGCCATCTAACAGAACTGCCTCAGAACGCAGTCTTTCCGAGAAGGATGAGGAGACACCCCCTGATACCCCGCAGAAGAAAAGCCCAGCTCGGGCATCAAGCACCTCGTCGTCTTACTGCAGCAACACTGCATCGAATACTGACCCAAAAGAACCGACTGCCACATCAGCTGTTGGAGAATCTGTGAGCGAAGGCCAAGTGCAAGGGCCGGAGAATGGCGTGGCCACCGATAAAAAAGAAGACAAGAACGACGACAGTGGAAAAAGAGGGAGCATTCTCGACAAGCAGATACCCAGTGCCTCATCGTCTTCCCGCAGCAAAGCATCGAGCTCCGTCGACGCCAAGAATCCTGAGGTTGACACCGCGAACAAACGCGAGACAGATCCGAACGAAAACGAAGAAGCCAGTGAATCCGGAATGCGTGAGAACGGCGTATCGAACATGAAAGATGATGGGTCCATCGCAGAGGAAACC
Organism: Diplonema papillatum; assembly: GCA_030068145.1. NCBI lineage: Eukaryota > Euglenozoa > Diplonemea > Diplonemida > Diplonemidae > Diplonema > Diplonema papillatum. The sequence goes on along the minus strand of JAPJBO010000075.1, from coordinate 29,959 downwards.
CCGATAGCCAAGGTGGAAGAAGACGCAAAAGAAAACGGCCGGAGAGAGAGCGTGTTGGATAAAGACGTGGCGAGTTCTGCATCGTCATATAGCTGCGAGGCGCCAGCTGACGATAAAGCGCAGGACGGCACAGCGGCGAATAAGACACACAGCGAAGATGCGTCCGAAGCTCAAGGTGGACAGGGCGAAAGAGTTTCGAATGGCAATGGGGGGAATGAGGAAGAAGCTCGAGACCGCAGGGAAAGCGTCCTCGACAAGGAGATGCCGACGGACTCGGAATCGGACTCGTCGTACACGTCTGACAGTGAGGCCAGCGGTGAACAAACCCCCATGAGCACGCAAAGAACCGCAGCTGAAACCGTGCCCGTCGGCGTTGTCCTGCCAGGGGACCCGCACCATTCCGAAAAGGTCGACGAGCCCAACAAAAATGACACTACAGCACACAACGCCTCGAGGTCTTCATCGCCTGGCTCGTCTATCAGCTCGTCGTCGTATACTGCCCCTTCTCATTCACCCGTACCCTCCTCGCAGCAAGAATCCGGCCAAGACCTCAAGACCCATGATGCGACTCCTCCTTCCACCGCTCACACTCAAGCTTCAAGGCGTTGCTCTATCCCGGAGTCTGCCGTGAAACGAGCCGAGAACAAGAAATCCACCAACACTCCTTCTGAGCCCCGCCCGCGGCAGGTCAGGAGCCACTCGAAATCTTCGGAGGCGTCGTCGTTGCAACAGATAAGCAGAAGAGGCAGCAACACCAGTGTGCCCTCCCGGATGCACAGAAACCTCAGCGGTAGCAAGCAGCGGACATCAAGCAGCTCAGCCCGCAAACCTGCAAAGAAGCCGAGCAACTACAACCGGCCCTTGACGAACCCAGAGGCTCGGCCACGGCACCAAATGGACTGCGAGTCCGGCATCATAACAAATGCACCTGTCCCGGGAACTGACGTGAAACAGCGAACGTCAGTTTCGACTGCTGGCGACGGGCGTTCATCATTGTCGGCCAGGGACAAAACAAATGGTGTCCGCCACCAGACAAAGGCAACAGACCGCAAACAGGCATGGCAGACCGGTGGGTCGCCCGTCGACAAACAAAGGTTCATCGCCCAATTGAAGGAAAAAAACGTGAGTCTCCACGAAGCTGTCGCTGTCATTACGGCGCAGTTGCAGGAGCTCTTCAACCGGCCCTCCCATGAGAAGGCCGAAAAGGCAAGACAGAAGGTCAGTGATCGTCGCCTGAAAATTCTTGAGGAGGAAATTCGTGTCCAGCAGCAGGCTAATAAGGCGCTTGAAAAGCGCTGCAAAGAAGCGACGAAGCGGGACAAGCTCGAAGGCAAGCTGTCACATACGGAAGAAGCCGCGGAGGAGTTGAAGCGGCTGAATCTCAAAATGAAGGCTGATCAGCGGGACAACGAGAAAAAGCTCAAGCTGTTCGCAGATCCCGACAGCGTGGTCAGGGCCGCGTACCGAGGGTTCAAGGAAGAGACCAAAGTGCTCAAAACGCAGGTGGAACGCATGGAACGGCAACGCCAGCAAGCGCTTGCACATGCAGACTTTCAGCACAAGCGGTTGAAGCAGCTGGAAAAAGAGGACACCTATCCGGACGTGTCGGCGGCTGACATGAAGCGCGCGGCCGATCTTTCGCAAAAAGCTGCTGCGTTGGACGATGAGCAGGAAGCGCTCGAATACCGGCTCGCGGTCTTACGACGACAGAAGGATACATCGAAGCGGTTTGCTGAAGTGCAGAAGGCGGCGGAGGAGAAGGCCGAAGTTGACTTTTTGAAAAAGGAGCTCAAAGACCTGCGCAAGGAACTCGGGCTTCGAACAGAGCACAGCGACGCAAGCGCTGCCAAGGCCCGCAAGCGGAGATCTGTAAACGCCGCCTCGTCTGCCAATGACGCCCAAAATGGCTCCAACAGTCCCGCCCGCCAAAATCCGCTCAGCTCCGACCTCCCTGCAGTATCTGCATCGAGACAATCGTCTCCCAAAGAACCTACCCGTCATAAATTGCGCAGTGACGCGTACACTTCGAAAACTGGCGATAAACCACCAGGGCTGCCTCCGATCACAGAAACTCGCGGCTCGTCGCAAGACTCCAGCAGCAAAGCGTCCAATAAAAGCCAGCCCAAGTCGCGTCTCTTCGTAGCGCACGAGCAGAGACAGAGCAAGAAGTCAGAGAAGCCCGACGATGAAGTGTCAACCGACGATGGCTACGATGACGAAGCTTTTGAGCCGTCATCTTCACTCCCCGCTCAGCAGCAAAGCAGTGGCAATGCGGGCCCGCACCGCGGATCTGGCTCCACACACAGCACAACAGCCGACAACAAAATACTGCCGGCACACGATGCTCTACCGCCCAAGAAACAAAGCTTGCTTTTTGCACAGGAAGACGACGGCCTGCCGCCTTTGAAGGTTTACGAGGTGTGCGCTTGGTTACTGCTGAAACGCTCGGTTGCTAGCAAGCTGCTCAAAATGCTCAGGGTGAAAGTTAAAGTTTGAGCTTGTCGGTCTTCTTGGAGACAGACTTTCTGGACAGTCGATTCAGGCACAGCAGCATGTGCAAAGTGAAGCTCCCTGCACTTGTCAACATCAAACACTGAGAAACGGTCTTGCGAAGACTTCTTCTGCATGTCGCTGTATCTGCGCATCGATGGTAGCTAGAGGCCATCACATTTAGCACATACCCACACACACAGGCATCTGATTCCAAGCCCACGAGGTACCTGGATGAACACGATTCAGAACCGGGAGCATCAGGAGCAGGGGTATAAGTTTCATTTATTTCAATATCTTCTCCTATGAAAAATGCCAATGTGTGAGAGGCAGTGAAACATCTGTATTGGAGACCTGGGATCAGAAAGTTCAGAATGCGTGTCCGTTCGTAGCACTCACTGGCCATGAGGTGTCATCACGACCGGTGTGTCGCTGCTACCCCGGATCGCGGCGATAGCTAGCTGGTCTTTACGAGGCCACTGCCTTTTTTTCGTAATACCGGTAACAATTAATTGTAAACACGAGAGAGAACGCTGGCAGCGTGTTTGGAAGAAGATTAGCGCCTACCGATCATATTCACTCACTATCACTCACTAACAGGCTAATCCTCCCCCGGCACGTACAAACAAACATCGCGCCTATTCTTTTTTGAATGCCGACTGCTTCACATCGCGACCGATTGTCCATTTCATTTGCTGGAGTGTGGACCTTTTTAAGCAGGACACCCCGAACAGCGGGTTAGCGTTTTACGGCACCTATCTGATCATCGGCACCTATCTGATAATCACTGCCTGAACAACATTACCTACAGATCGCATCGAAGCCCTTTTCTGAAGGCCCCAAGGGAGTCGAAAACGACGAAACCGGCCACACAGCATCCCCTAATCCTTATGAGAAATCTCTGGACACCGCATCTCAGCAGCAGGGGCTACCGAAGGAAGCCGACGTGCCGCTTTGGATGCGGGATGACGCCCCCGCAGCGATAGTTGAACCGAAAACAGAGCGAGGCTACCAGCCCGTTGGAGGGGCGGGAAGGCCCAAGAGGCTGTCGGGAAGCGGGGCCCAAGGACCGCTAGGGCCCTTAGGCGAAGTGGTAACAGGGGGCGCAAGGCCGGCAATGAGGGGGCGACCCACGGGAATGTTGGGGGGGCCCATCGCCGCCGTGCCCACCGCGAAAGCGGAGCCTTCGTGGCTAACCGAGGATTCCCCGCGCAAAATTGAGTCGGTTGCTGCTCCAGCGAAGCCTTTCCGAGATGTCATTCACCCGCCGAAGGCTCATGGCATTGCCCGCGAGCTGGCCTCCGCGCCGGATGACCAGCTAATCGGCGGGAAGAACGAGCTTCCCCTGTGGTTGCAGTAACTACCGTCTGAAAACTGAGCGAGCGCAGCATAAGACGGCTCAGTGCTGGGTGCAAACTAGTAGAAGTTTCTGTGCAATTCATTCCCCTCTGTCGGTCCAAGCAAGCTGTTTCGTGCGACCTGCGATCAACGTTTGACCTTTGTTTTCGGACTCAGGGAAACCTAGATCGCAGACAGAGGTGTAAACCAGCGAACCAGTGTTGTACTGCCGAGAGGGCACAAACCCTTTTCCGACGCAATTGATAGTGTGCACGTGCGTATTCTTCAATATCACACAATCCTGGGTAGCGGATGGCATTTTCATCCTCCCCACCCTCACCGTGTGTAGTGATGTGCATATTTGCAAGCTGGCTTCGTGTTTTGTACCTGGGTTCCGTGGATCTTAGACCTCTGAATAATCATCACGATGGTGATTCACGCACCAAGTACCCGGCAGTCGTCATTACAGTGCTGAGCATGCTGCAACATAATTTTATCTGTGGGGTAATTGGCCACGCACTGATGCATAGTTAGAGCATCAGTTCTGGTGTGTCTCTTATTCAGGGCGTCTTTGTCATGTAATGATGACCGTCTTCCAAACAAAAGAAAATAAACGAGTGCGTTCCGTACCATGACACACCTATCTGGCCCAAGTCCTTGTGTTGTTTCTTGATATCTCACCTTGGTCCGCATACAATGCGCATTAAGCTGCTGCAGCGATCGCGATTGAACTAGGTTCTGGCTTTGAAGGCGTGTTCGTACAGCACATTCGTCGGTACATTGAGTTTTGTGTTTCATTATTGCATGCTGCCGCGTCGAGCCTGTCTGTATGAACCGCTCACCCGTGTCAATGCAAAGAGCTGTCATCACGTTCTAAACAGCAATCACGCGCAGGAGAATTAGCCACAGCGCAAATGGAAAAATGATCGGAGATGCGCGGCCTGGTTCCGAAGTGGGCCGTGCAACACTGCTTACCCTTCCAGTAGGACCGAAGCCAGGGCAGCGCGGCAATGCTGTCGTCGGGCTGCCTGAGGCAACCTCGGCCCTGAACAGACAGGTAAGGAAGGGTGCCCAAAAGCTGCAACACTTGCGCGAGACCGTGTGGGAAACGCAGGTTCACGATGCGGCTGAAAGAGAGATGTTAGCGGCTCAGCAACAGCGTGAGTGGAACAAACAGCGCGAAGCATCGCAGCTCGCCTGCAGAAGACAGAATCGTCAATTCCGCAACTACATCCAGGACATATCACGCTCATGCTGGAAGCAACATGAAGACCGAAGAATGTCTGAGAATCGAAAGAAGCGGCAATTTCAAGTCTCGTGGCTTGCTTCGCTAGCGACGAGACCGGAGCATCACCAGCAGTCGGTTGCTTACAAAAAGGACACCGAGTCACAGCATCACAGACGGCTTACAAAGAGCAGGAAGCAGCGGGTAGACCAGCATGTGGTGTGTTTGCTTCTGCTACGCTCATTTGTTCTTCGGAGTGGACAACCCAAACATAGTCGTCAATCGTTGCATTAGTGTGATTGTCAGGCCTTCGACTACCCTGAGCAACGCACTGTGTTGTAACTTAGTCATTTGTAACAATTTGCGAGTTAGAATCGTGTCAGCTGAGAGAGACTACTGTGTGATCCAAGTCCAAGAGCAAGACCACTCATTCCTCACAGATGATGTCTCGAGCTGAAGCAACGAACCGCGCGATCTTCATCAAAGAATGCAGTTTAAGAAACAACGAGTTTCTGAAAGCCCGTGAGGCTGTGGAACAAGAGATGCAGCGTGAGAGGCTGAAACAAAGCAAGGTATTCTTCATTATGATGATCCAATCTGGCACGGCCCATGCAAAAACGTAGCAGGAAAGGAAAAGGTTAGCAGTGCGCGATCTAGTGCAATGCTGGGTTCAATCTGTTCAAAAACGGCAAGGCTTAGTTTCAAATGTTACAACGTTGTTCACAACGGATGCAGTTATAGTTACCCTAGGCCCCCGAGACTTAACGTAAACACTGTCTCACAGGAACTTCGACAAAATGTTCAGCTGCAACTCGAAAGCCGTCAAGCTAAAGCTGACAGTCTGGCTGATGTTTGTCATGAACAGGTGTGTTGTCGACCTGTTTTACGTGTGTGTGTGTGTGTGTGTTACGGACCTGTTTTAACGTGGTGCCTCCCTTCACGAAAGTACGACCGCTAGCTAGGTGACGGCCGATGCTGGGAGTAGGGGCCTCCATTCGCTCTCCTGTTTGCGTGATGCTTTGTGTAGCAGCTGGCTAATGCTTCGTTTTCAGCCACACAATCGCCGCAACGTCCTAGTCTGTGAGCTGTGCAGAAGTGCATCCGCGGCCTTAGACCATCCGATCCGTAATGATGCTGCATGAGGCGACAGCAGGTCTCCGCCGGTAGACGCTTTTTTACGCACTCACTGCATCGCGGCTTTCTGTGATGCGAGTAAACCACTCCGGGGTGGGAGGTATTCACCGCGCCTTCTGGGGCCTCGAACGGAGGTCTCCTTTGCACGGATCCGTGCTTGAGCTTTTCCCTGCCGCTTCAGCCTTCGCCTTCCAGGCCGGCTTCCCCTGCGTCCACCCTGCCGGATAAGCCTCCTCTGAAAAAGGTTGCATCCCATTCCAGGTGCGGAGGGAACGGGCTCCCCCCGTTCTGGCCGGCTTTCTCGTGTGTGATCGCGTATCTTCACGATCACATCCTTGGGCGCAGACACACAACTGTGCACACCTCGAAACACCCCGCACAACCGTTCCTCCCACAGATGTCAAAACGGTGGTGGAGTATTCATGGCCGCAGAACCACGGCTGTGGAACCACCTTCCTTTACGCCTAGGCTGAGCGCTTTTCCTAGACCGGATCGGTGGAAGTTTGCCAGCATGGTCTCTTGTTGCTGAGGTGGGCCTTTGGTGTTGCAGCAGGTCCATGGCGGCGTTGCTTAGCGCATCCTTCTGTGTTCAGCTCCCCCGCAACGTTATCAATGCGCATTGTCAGCCGTCTCTGCAGGCACGACACCTTCAAGGCCGCGCGCGTCAGATACGGCTTCAGTTCCTCTGAACATGCCGTGCGTCGTGCGAGGTGCCGACAACTAGCGCCGAGTCGCCTCGCACCGTGCATTCCTCTCCTTCCGCTTCGCCTGCATCCCCCAGCAGGTGCAGGCCCGCTAGCAGTCCTTCGTACTCTGCTACGTTGTTGCTGCGTACGGTCGGCAGTGGCAGGACCACTTCTGCCACTTTCACTCCATCGCGGTACACGACTGCCCCTGCCCCGGCGACGGCGAAGGCGGTCCCATTCGCTCTCGCCCCGCCATCGAAATATACCACCTGCTGTCTCCCATTTCCCGGGCCGGTAACGTAGCGCGGGCTGCCGTCGCCTTGCCTGTTGGTGCTTGTGAGAGGGCTGAGTAGAACCTATTTTGCAGGTCAGGGAGTCGCCGTCCAGTGTACAGCTCGAACTCCACTGCTAATTTGATGGAACTGGTTCCCAGCTCGTCGTGCCCTGGGGGGCCCACTTCGTCTGCTGCAGCCAGTCGGTAAATGCCATCCGCATCTCTTGGCCATATTTTCACTTCGTTTCGACGGCGGACGGTGCGATGGCAGGGACCGTGAGTCTGGGGGTTCTGATGGCTTCCACCCACGCGGGTAGTCCACGGTCCTGTGATGCCTGGTGGACCTGTCAAGCAGGCCGTCTGCTTCCTGACGTCGAGTTAGGACCTCGACGCAGAAAAGGTGTAGCCGCTTTAGCACACGCAACCTTTCTTCCCTAGCTACCGGCAGCCCGGGGATCGCTTCGTCTCCTCGTACAGCTGGGGCCACCCCGGCACGGGGGCCAATTCCTTTGCACGTGCACCAAGTCTCCGTGCTTCGATCGAGTTCGTTCCCAGGCTGGCACATCCAGAACAGGTGCTCTACCGTCTCGGTCCTGCGCTGTGGGCAGGTTCGTTCACCCAACCCCGTTCGCCCGGTTGCCGGTGCTCCCACAAGCATTGACTTGAGCATGCCGTTCGTACGCGGGGGAGTCCCGCATTTCTAGTAGGTGCCGGGTTGCCTGGTGGTCTACCCCGTTCTGCACACCCCCGAAGTCTGCTGCTCGCCGCGCCGCGAGCTGAGCCATCTCACGCAGCCTCAGTGCGTGCCGCAAGTCTTGATTCGGGTGCAGCCCTGCGCCGCTGCATCGTGCACTACCTCGTCTCCGGCTTCTTTCCGTTTCTGGTCTTACGAGCTTCTGGACCGCTTGTGGCATGGTTCGCAGTGGGAGAACTCAGGACTAAAAGGCGGGAAAAGGATAAAGCACCGTTATCAAGGAAAAGCGGCCGGCCGGCAATACAAAGAGAAGTGGGCCGCATGGGCGGCACACGGGAAAGGGGGAAGGGGGAGTACAAACAGCGGAGACGGTCTGGATGTTTGCGTAATACTACCCCCGTCCAACCTCTTATAGAGTGGAAATAGGAGGCATCGCGTACGTCAAATGGTGGAAACGGAAAACGGGATTTCACTAGACGCGCCTTCGGCGCTCAAGCAAGCTTGCTAGTATGGAATCCCTTTCTCGTCAAGCGGGAATTGATGGAAATACCCGCGAAAGTCGATTTTGGCGGTCCAACAGAATCCCGAAGACCGAAAGGTCGTGGGGGCCGGTAGCTTGAAACGCGGGGGCGTGTCATGGTCACGTTGACGGGTCTGCCGTCGACGATGAAACGCCTCACCATCGGTTCCTTCTTCGGTACATCAAAAAGGGAGACTACAGCCCGAACAGGCTCGCTTCTTCAAAACCGATACACCTTGCTCAACACACTGAGCTACATACTCGGGCGGAAGGCGCGTCACTGGGTCTGGGAGACGCGCAGGCGACACCACAGCCTGTCTGAAAGCGTTGCTGTCCCGCAATCCACGAAGGTCGGGTCAACCCCTGTCTCAACAGCCATTTGCACGACCTCGTCGCCAGAGATTACCCCAATCAGGAAACCATCTACGCGAGCACCCGGCGGCCGGGGCCCACCCTGTTGAAAGACAACAAAAAAAGGCAGCCGAGTGTAGACAAAGTCCAAGAACCTCATTTTGGCTGTAGAAGACTTGTCCGTCGCCGAATAAGACGCGCCCCAGGTCCGGTTCACGTGGAGTCACTGCAACGGGGCGAGCTGTTTCGGCTTCAGCTGGATGTCGCCCGGCGCGGTGCGCATCATGTATCTGCGTGGTACGGGGGTCGGCGTGGCGTAGAAGGTCGACCCGATCCGTCCTCGTCGAGCCGCTCCTCTCGAGCTCCTGCGTCGCCCCCGACGGAAACTGTGCATGACAGTACCCGGCGGAGAGCCGCCCGTATGAGCTGCATCGCAAGGGCGTACCGCGCCTGTGTCGCTGCGGCCTGCACTGACGCCGCGCGCCCACGACACGACCCTCGCCTCAGCTCGCCTGGGGGAGGTACTCTGGGGTGTTGTACTTGGCCTGCTTCTCTTTCAAAAAGATTTGCAGACCGACACGCTCTGGGCTGACCCCCGGGTTTTCGACCTCCGCCACGTCGCCGGCCGCATCCACGGCCTTAGACCATCCGATCCGTGATGATGCTGCTTGAGGCGACAGCCGGTCTCCGCCGGGAGGCGCTTCCTGACACACCCACTGCATCGCGGCATTCTGTGATGCGAGCAAACCACTCCGGGGCGGGTAGTATTCACCGCGCCTTCTGCGGCCTCTTTAGGGGGAGCTCCTTTGCACGGATCCGTGCTTGAGTTTCTTGCCGCTTCAGCCCTCGCCTTCCAGTCCGGCTTTCCCTGCGTCCATCCTGCCGGATAGGCCTCCTCTGGCAAAAAGGTCGCGGCCCATTCCAGGTGCGGAGGGAACGTGCTGTTTCTTGTTGTTCTGGCCGGCTTTCTCGTGTGTGATCGCGTATCTCATGATCACATCCTCGGTCGCGGTCAACAACTGTGCACGCCTCGAAACACCCCGCACAACCGTCCCTCCACAGATGTCAACACGGTGGTGGAGTATTCAGTATTCATGGCCGCAGAACCACGGCTGTGCAACCACCTTCCTGTACGCCTCCCCCATTTCTATGAGGCTAAGTGCTTTTCCTAGACCTGATCGGCGGAAGTTCGCGAGCATGGTCTCTTGTTGTTGCCGGGTGGGCCTTCGGCTCTGCACCAGGTCCATGGCGGCGTTGCTAAGCGCGTCCGCGTCTACGTTCTGCTCCCGCGCTACGTGCTCAAGCGCATAGTCAGCCGCCTTTGCAGGGACGACACCATCAAGGCCGCGCGCGTCAGGTATGGCTTCAGCTCCTCTGAACATGCCATGCGTCGTGTGAGGTGCCCGACGACCAGCGCCGAGTCGCGCCTTCCGCTTCGCCTGCATTCCCCAGCAGGTGCACGCCCGCCAGCAGTCCTTCGTACTCTGCTACGTTGTTGCTGCGTACGGCCGGCAGTGGCAGGACACTTCTGCCACTTTCACCCCGTCGCGGTACACTACCGCCCCTCCTCCGGCAACGGCGAAGGCGGTCCCATTCGCTCTCGCCCCGCCATCGAAATATACCAGGAGTTTGCTGTCTTCCATTTCTCTGGCCGGTATCGTAGCATGGGAGGGCTGAGTAGTACCTACTCTTGCAGGTCAGGGAGTCGCCGTCCAGTGTACAGCTCGAACTCCACTGCTAATTCGATGAAGCTGGTTCCCAGCTCATCGTGCCCTGGGGGGCCCACTTCGTCTGCTGCTGCAGCCAGTCGGTGAATGCCACCCACATCTCCCGGCCATATTTCCACTTCGTTTCGACGGCGGCTGGTGCGATGGCTGGGACCGTGAGTCTGTGGGGTTCTGATGGCTTCCACCCACGCGGGTAGTCCACGGTCCTGTGATGCCTGGTGGCCTGTCAAGCAGGCCGTCTTCTTCCTGACGCCGAGTTAGGACCTCGACGAAGAAGAGCTGTAGCCGCTTTAGCACACGCAACCTTTCTTCCTTAGCTACCGGCAGCCCGGGATTTCTTCGTCCGCTTGTAGAGCTGGGGCCACCCCGCACAGGCGTAGGCACGGGGGCCAGTTACTTTGCACGTTCACCAAGTCTCTGTGCTTCGATCGAACTCGCTCCCAGGCTGGGCACATCCAGAACAAGTGCTCTACCGTCTCCCGATCCTGTGTGTCGCAGTATGGGCAGTTCGTTCACCCAACCCCGTCCGCCCGGTTGCCGGCGTGGCTCCCGCAAGTATCGACTTCAGCATGCCGGCTTCGTACGCGGTGAGGGGGGAGTCCTGCATTTCAAGTATCAAGTAGGAGCCGGGTTGCCTGGTGGTCTACCCCGTTCTGGACGCCCCGAAGTCCGCTGCCCGCCGTGCTGCGAGCTGCGCCATCTCACGCAGCCTCAGCGCGTGCCGCAAGTCGTGTTGTAAGAGTCGGGTGCCCTGCGCCGCTGCATCGTGCACTACCTCGTCTCCGGCTTCGTTTGTGTAGGCAAAGCTGGTCGGCGCCATCCAGCGCCACTGGAGCCCGTCCAAAGCTCTCTTGAGAAGGGCTAGGGGCCCTCCCAGCATCGGTAGCGTGTTGCTTTGCTCCCATGCCGCGCGGACTCCCACTTCTTGGCTTGAGTAGCCCAAGTCGTTATTCTCCGGTAGACCGGCACTACTACCGGGTCGAGTCTGTCCGTGGTGCAGTATGTGCAGCACGGCCTCCTGGGCCCGACGCGGCGGTCCAGTCCACACCGCGTCAGTAAGCAGTCTTCGTAGGCGCACGATGTCCCGCTTCTTTACCCCGGCGGCACCCGTTCCGTCGTTATCATCGCCCCCAGGGCATCGAATGTTGTGCGTGTTCGCTGACAGTGCGTCGGGATGTCGTGTTCTCCTGCCTTGGCAGTTTCCACGGCCACCAGCGTCCGCGCTGCTACGGCGTTCAGAAAACACATGTCTATGCGAGAGCCTGCTGCCCCTGCCCAGCAGGTGGGTGGAGGGGCATGTGACCCCTCCTGGGCGGCAGCTGCCGCGTCTACCCATCCATTTTGGCAGGCAGCCACTACTGGGGGGGGCTAATTACTATTGAACCGTATAATACAAGTGAACCGTATACCGTCTTCGGAAAAATATTGGATAGGAAAAATATCCAAAATTTTCTGGGACGGCCATTTTATCCAAAATATTTCCTATCCAAACATTTTTCCTATCCAAATATTTTTCCGGTCCGATCAAAGTTCAAGGCGATTTTCCGGTTGTTAAGTCCAGAACGTATTCCCCCGCCCCCTAATTCTGGTTTCCCCCCGCGCCTCATGAGCCACGGAATCCTAGGCTGAGAGCGCTTTGGACGCTCCGACCCAGCGGGTCTGGGTCTCGGTTCGCGGCCGGTACTAGGAAGCAACGGGGACGCTGATGGTTCGATTCGCACAAGGAAAAGCGCTTGCTGATGGAACCGTTTCTTGCGCCCTCACCATTCGATGTACTGCTTTGTTGTCGCGGTGTTGGCCCATTTATTCGGGGTCGAGGTCAAGTGGAACCCCTTCGTGTCTGCGACCTGGGGAATGATCCGGCTCGTTTTCCCCGCAAAGATCACTTGGTACTACGGGGATGGGTGTCCCGTCCGCAGCCCCACCAGTCACAACAGTAACGCTTTGCTTGTCGCCCATAGTCAATGTGCACATCACGAGTACCTTTCGGGGCGAGTGTCGCATGGCATGAAATGCGCCGCAGCATGGTCGCAGTTCAAGACGCAGCTTTGTCGGACATCGTTACTCCATTAAAGCAGGATGAACAGCTGGCCGCATCTCTTCTTTCTTTTGTTCCGTCTGGGTTTCATCCAGTACTCTGCTTGTCTTCGTCGTCTGTACGTAGTTGTGCTTCCGACACCACTTCCGAGCCCATTCTGTGCTAAGTTCTGAGATTACATGACTGGCAACCCAGTAGTTCGGGTGACGGTCGCGCGCGCAAGCACGCTCACGAGCGAGTAAGTGACAGCGGCCCCGTTCGTTCGTTTTTCGCTCGATCAGTTCTAAAAGGATCACGGTCTCTTTTTTTTGCGCCCCATCCAATGACCGAGCACGAGTCGGGAAACATATCGATGTATCCACTGCGGAACAGCGGTCACCAAAGCTGGTTCACCATTCGTGGGAGAAATTGGTCTCAGAATTCACATGAGGCAATGCTCCCAAAATCCAAACCTGAAACGGTAACATACCCAGTTTCACTGGAGTGCCCGTTCCCAGCGAGCTACAAGGGAACGAACCTGTAAGAGTGCCAACGCTACTCTTTCAAGAACGTACATATAAAAGGTGTCACGGGATAAGCCGGCAGCCACTGCTTAACGCATGCTAATCCATGTGGTTCATGTACTTAAAAGAACTCAATGCTTAACGGCCCGATGCTGAGCCGTCGGGTGTGTTGCGCACCGGAGCGAAGATGACTGCAAATGTGGACGAGATGGACGAGGTGTTGCACACTGCGTGGGACGCTATCCTGCGTAAATACAAGGACCGGCCAGAGCCGGAGTACGGACCGTTTCGGGATCGGTTCCAGGAGCACATCGACACACACTTGATGGAACCCGGGACGATCACGGGGGAGGAGCTGCGGACTCTGCTAAGGAAGAAGCCGAAGAAAAGCGCGTCAGGGGTGGATGGCTGGCGCATGGCTGAACTGCGGGAGTTGCCGCTTCCCCTGCTGAATGCGCTAGCGGATGTCATGAACCTGGTCGAAGTGACTGGGGTTTGGCCGGCGAGCATGACAACTGCCCTGGTGTCGATGGTGCCGAAGGATGAGAGCCAAGACCCGCTGCACACGAGGCCAATAACCGTCACGTCCGCTGTGTACCGCCTATGGGCGTGCCGCAGGCTTGCGGACATAGTCCTGTGGCAGGAGAAGTGGATCGAAGAAGGACAGAAGGGCTTTCGACCGGGTCACCGTATCGAGGACGTCCTGATGGAGATAGGGCTCGAGATGGAGGACGCCTTGCTAGATGGAGAGCCGCTCTACGGGGTGGCGCTGGACTTCCGGAAATGTTTCGACATGGTCCCGCGAGAGATAGTGCTGCGCCTGGCCGGGGACTTAGGGTTGCACAATCGGGTTCTCAAGCCGCTGAGGGCGATCTACAGACTGCTCGCGAGACGCTTCAAGCTGCCTCTAGGGGTGGGCAGGGAGTTTAGTGTGACCAATGGTATCCTTCAAGGGTGCCCTGTATCCGTCATACTCATCAATGCCCTGCTGTCGGTAGTGATGAAGGCGGTCAAGAAAGAAGCGGAGGGGGTGAGCCCAAAGTCGTACGCGGACGATGCCACGCTGCTATCGCGGCTGTCGGAGGCCGCCCTGCAAAAGGGGGTGGACGTGGTAGACGAGTTCTGCACGCTCACCGGAATGGAGCTGAACCTCCAGAAAACGGTCGCCTTCTCGACGAGACTTTGAGGGCGAAGACGTGGTCCCGTCTGGTAGCGAGTCTGGTAGCGAGGCGGCCGGGATTTGAGGGTGTACAGAGAGCCGACTTGGAGCGGACGAACTCCTTCTGGAGGATGCGTGAATGTCCCGCGCACACCGCGAGGCTTATACGGACAAGCTGGCGACACAGCAAGGGCTGGGGAGTTGCGAGCGAGGCGAGAGAGTATGCCCGACGACGTCGCTGTCGTTCATGGGCATCACGGGGATATCGGGGGTGCGGCCCAGGCCCCGCTTTCGCGAGGCACACACGGGGACGATCCTCGAAGAGCAGGTGAAGGGAAGCGATGTAGGGACGCAGTTCCCGACGTACCCGGACTGGACGGCCGAGAGAGCGGCGAGGTGGGTCCTGCCTGCCCCACCACAACTGCACCCCGACCCCGTGCATATGCCGGGTGTCGGAGTAGAGAAAGCGCTCGTCACCTGCGCGACCCACCACAAGGGGAAGTGTGAGGCGTGTCGAGCACTCGTCCGAAGGGACGTGCCCACGGTAGAGATGTGCTGTCGGCACCATCACCACGCTGACGATGGGCAGCCGATCGCGGTGTGCGTGGAGCACAGCACGACGAAATGCGGCGAGTGCAAGACGGCGGCGGCGTGCTGCCGCAGCGGGCATCATGCCTGCCGCACGCATGGCAGAGGAACCTGCCAGGAATGCAGGAGGCTCCCTACGTTGGCGCAGAGGAGACCGGCAGCGTGCTGCCGCCGCGGCCACCACCAACCCAACGAACCGAACGCCCCGGCAACCCCCGGACACAGCAAAAAGAAGAAGAGACCCCTCTCACCCACCCAGGTGGGCGTACAACGAGAAACACCGGCGGGAAAGCGCGCGGCGCAGGCACCGCCCGCCGTGGTGAAGCAGAAGACGGCGACGACCGGACGGGCGGCCAAGAGGCCGCCACCAACGCCAGGGACCGGCGAACGACCAGCGTTGAAGAAGAGGGTGCTCGGCACCCCGAAGGAGAGCCCGATCGCCGGCCGCAAGCGGAAGAAGGCGAAGGCGACCACACCCGAGTCAGGGGTGCAACGAAAAAAGAGGAAGGCCCTTAAAGCAAGCGGCTACCAGAAACGTCCGACGTCCCCAAGCACTCCAGTGCCCTCGAGAGTGAAAAACGTGCAAGCCTGTCCGCACCTGTGCCCCCCCACGCAATCTCCAGAACCGCAAGAAAGCCCAGCGCCCCTGGCGCCACAAGTACTCGACCTTGACGACGCAATGGCAGGTGACGACGTCATAAAGTAACCTTAAGCGGCGACACAGTGCATGCTAATCCATGTGGTTCATGTACTTAAAAGAACTCAATGCTTAACGGCTTATCACGTGGGCGGCCCTGAGATTACCCCCTCAGGTGACACCACTTTATCTTTAGCCATACTTCAACTTTCTTAATCACAATAGACGGCCTCTCTTGGCCTTTTGTTCGTCAACGTCGATCGGTTCACTCCGACTTCCGCCTAGAGCGTGCGCAATGGAGTTAGTTTTTCCCGTACAGCGTACGAGCGCGAGTGGTCGTTGCACGCGAAACCTTCTTTTTGCCTGGCATGCTGTTCCACTTCTGCATCTCTCCCGTGAGTCCTAGACGGTAACAAGCTCACCTATTTCAAGGTCTCTTTCCTCCCACGAGCTGTACTCCCGCGCTTTTCTGCGGTGCGTTCTGCGGTGTTGCTCGTGCGGTATATCTGATTGATATCCCTGGTTCGTTTTGTGCTGCATGGCACTGATGCGTAGCCTTCTTATTTGACCATTTCTTACACCCCGGACTTCAGCAGCCATATACTAAGTCAATGCGGGAGTGAAAAAGTGCGGGAGTGGCCACTCCCGCATTGAGGAGGTCCCACTCCCGCATCGAGGGAGTGAGGCCGACCGCACAAATGACCGCAAAACTACTACCCCGCAATCCGGAGTGGGAGTCCGGGGTGTACATCAAGAGAGCCGAACAGAAAATCCCGTCCGGGTAAAGCAGCTACTGCTGTGCGGGCGCTCAGAGGAGACATAAATTCAAAACAAAATTTCCGGAAAAATATCCAAATGTTCCGCGGAAGGCCGTTTTATCCAAAATATTTCCTATCCAAATATTTTTCCTATCCAAATATTTTCCTATCCAATATTTTTCCGAAGGTAATACAATTGAACTTTTCTTTCGGGGAATCGGCGCATCCCAACCGTATAGTACAATCGAATTGTAATGTTACTGTACGGCTGACACTTTCGCACTGCACTTAGTGTGAGCCAGCCAGTGAGGCGGTTTCAGGGCCGTTTTCGTTTCGGTTTTTTTTGGAAAAGTCATGTTAGACCTCCAAAGCGGAGAAGAAATCTTAAAACGAGGATTTGGTGTGCATTCCGAACCCGGGGCTTCCTAAGGTTTTGAGCATGATCATGATGATGTCGCTGATGCCGTTGCTCGTGCCAAAGTCTTGGAGCTGGCTGTGTGCGGGGGTCATGAAGCACAAACATGGCAATGGGCCAGCAATCGCAGTGTGGCGGTGGCTCCGGAGCTGCTGAGCCAGCTCCGGAGTTGAGCTTCGGAGCCAGCCGGAGACACTGCCAATCGTGACCGTGGCCCGGCATGGGGGCGATGGCCCATCGGATGGGACATCTTGTTAGCCCCAGATTTTTCGGTGGTGCCCGTCTGCCGCCAGCGCTCTCTGTCAAAAGAGAAGCAGTAAGTTCGTCGGACAGCGGTCGCCATGCTATTGGAAACTCTGATACTGAGCAACCGCCCAGAAAAAGTGAACCTTAGGCCTACTCTCTTGCCAAGAGTCTTGGCAGGAGTCTTGCCAGGTGTTGGTGGAAACACCCACGGCATGTACCAGTTGGGTATTTCCGACCCGGTGCACGAGAAATCAGGGCTCGGAGTCCGACCTGCGGGCTCGAACCTTTCACTTGTTTTGTGAAGGTTTTTCCTTCAGTTTTTGCTCGGAGTTGCACTGTACTCAGACTGTCATTTAGTCCCGACAACAACGTGTTTCCAACAGGCAAGCTGCACTTCAATTGTACACTAGTGTTTTTTGGGGGGGTCTGAGACCCCCCAATTCCACGCCGTGTATCGTTATATTACAATCGAACCCAATTGCAATTGGCCCCCCCCAGTAGGGACATGCTTTCCCCTGTTAGGGTGTTAAAATCGCCCAAGACAGCTATCGGCACTTGTCCGAGTCCTGCAGCCATCTCGAACACTTCGGCTAGGAGCTTCTCCCGTTCCTGGACTACCGCTGGCTCCCTGACAACAGGCGCGTACACCGATAACACATGTAGCAACATTCGCGCATTGCCTGTTGCTACTACGGCATGTGCGATCCGTGTGCTCTTCGCCTACCGCTTCTCCAACTCCGTGGTAGGCTGCGTGATTCTGGCCACTAACCTGCGGGTGGTGACTGCTGTGCCCCCCGGCACCGCTGTCCGATTCCGTTCGCCCCGACAACAATCGGTACGTCTTCTCCCCAGTGGCAGTCCCATCCATAAGCTCCTAAAAAAAGGTCACACGTCCTCTTCGCTTCTGGGCCCGCCCTGGTCTCTTGTAGGGCAACGATGTCCGCGGGCAGGTTCGCCACCGTCCGACACCTTGCGCTTATGGATCCAATGTTTGCCGTCGCGAGCACTATAGACCTACAGGACGCATCTCCATTGCGAACTGAGTGGTGAGGCGCTTGCTCCATAGTCTGCTCAAGGGGATCTGGGACACCTCGGGGGCGGTTGTCGCCAGTTGCTGGAGGACGGCACAGTGTTGCGGCCTGTATGTCAAGACTATTACGCGTGACGCATTTGCCGCCCGTCCCTCACACCTGAGGAGTGCCAGGTGCGTTGTAGAGAGCACCCACACTGTTGCTCTGAGCACCTCAGCAGCTGCTTGCAACGTTAGGTGATCACCGTACTGCCCGTCTCCGGCTACGGTGAAGAGGTATTCCGATAGCGACACATCAGCGGGGATGAATGCTACCGGCGGGTTGTGTCGTAGCTGCCATGTGACCTTCTGCCGTAGGGAAGTAGCCGAAAGACTCAGCCTACTCCCACGGAGCAAAGCGGCAAACTGGCAGTTACCATCTTTCTCGACTGGGACCCGTCTCGCACAAAAAGTCGCGCGTCGCCGCTTTCTGCTGGCGTCGGTTGATACAAAACGGCTTGATATGATGGCCGCGCTTGATTGTATGCAACAGGGTCGGCGCATCGGGTAGCGCCGTTTGACGTGCTTTCTTTTCTTGCCGCCAGTTCTTGCCCGGTGCTGACCATGTCTTTGAGCGGCCGCTGCTTGCCGCCGCCCTTTCCTCCCTTCGCTTTCCCGGCAGGCACTGGCGGCCTCGTCACCTCGTTGAGTTGTTTGAGCTGTTCGTCCAGCTCCTTTGCGTCTTTTTCCTTCCGTGCCTTCTTCCCTTTCCTTGTGCTTGGGTTTTGTGCTGCTGCTTGGCCAGGAAGGGGCTCCTCTGCAGCGACATCCAACGGGCCAGGCCGCGAGGCTGTCGACTGCGAAGCTTCAGCGGGCGGCGGGACAACTGCTGGCTGCGAGGGAGCCGCCGGTTGGGACGCAACTGCTGGCTGTGGGGGTGCCATTAGCCTGACGAGCAATGACTCAACGCGGGCGTTCATTTCCTCGGTCGCGCCGGCCAGTTTCTGCTCTACCTCCGCCATCCACAGCAGCTGCCGTGCGTATGCCGATTCTTCGCGTTGCGTCGCGATCTGGGCCTGTGCCTCCGTCCAGCTCACCAAGCGCTTCTCGAACGCTGTCTCCCAGGCAACACGGGCGTTAGCCCGCTCCTTCTCCCACACCTCGCGCTGCCTTCTTTGCTGCTGCTCCCATACAGCCCAGGCTGCCGTGGTCACGTCGTTGCGGGTCTCGTTCCGCATCTCCACGTCGCTGGTGTCGCGGGTTGCAGGATGCAGCTCTTCCAGCTGTGCCTGGAGTCGCTTCTGCTGCCTCTTCTTGGTCTCCGTGTCGGCCTTGACCGCCTGTCGCCATTCCTTCCGAACCGCACATATCCCTAACCATCGTTGCATCGTTGCAGGAAATCATGGGGTTTTTTCTTTTTTTTTGCATCGTTGCATCGTTGCATGATCGTTGCTCACTATGGTAGGCATAGGGCAACCATGCAACGATGCAGTGCAACGATGCAGTGCAACGATGCAGTGCAACGATGCAGTGCAACGATGCAGTGCAACGATGTAGTGCAACGATGTAGTGCAGCGATGTATTGCAACGATGCAATGGTTGGTTGGTTCAGTATGTTGTTGCAACTACCTGTGATGAATCAAGTGGATGGTGATGATGATGATGATGATGATGATGATGATGATGATGATGATGATGATGATGATGATGATGATGATGATGATGATGATGATGATGATGATGATGATGATGATGATGATGATGATGATGATGATGATGATGATGATGATGATGATGATGATGATGATGATGATGATGATGATGATGATGATGATGATGATGATGATGATGATGATGATGATGATGATGATGATGATGATGATGATGATGATGATGATGATGATGATGATGATGATGATGATGATGATGATGATGATGATGATGATGATGATGATGATGATGATGATGATGATGATGATGTGGTGTGTGTGTGTGTGTGTGTGTGTGTGTGTGTGTGTGTGTGTGTGTGTGTGTGTGTGTGTGTGTGTGTGTGTGTGTGTGTGTGTGTGTGTGTGTGTGTGTGTGTGTGTGTGTGTTGCGGACCCGTTTTAACGTGGTGCCTCCCTTTACGAAAGTACGACCACGCTCATTTATGGCTAGGTAACGGCCGATGCACCCTCGGGCTGGGAGTGGGGGTCTCTGTTCGCTCTTCTGTTTGCATGGTGCTTCGGGCAGCAGCTGGCTAATGCTTCGTTTGCTACTACGCAGTCGCCGCAGCGTCCTAGTCTGTGTGCTGTGCAAAAGTGCATCCGCGGCCTTAGACCATCCGATCCGTGATGATGCTGCTTGAGGCGACAGCAGGTCTCCGCCGGTAGGCGCTTTTTGACGCACTCCCTGCATCGCGGCTTCCTGTGATGCGAGCAAACCACTCCGGGGCGGGAGGTATTCACCGCGCCTTCTGGGGCCTCGAACGGGGGGGCTCCTTCGCACGGTTCCGTGCTTGAGCTTCTTCCTGCCGCTTCAGCCTTCGTCTTCCAATCCGGCTTTCCCTGCGTCCACCCTGCCGGATAGGCCTCCTCTGGCAAAAAAGTTGCGGCCCATCCCAGGTGCGGAGGGAACGGGCTGTTTTCTTGTTGGTCTGGCCGATTTTCTCGTGTGTGTTCGCGTATCTTCATGATCACATCCTCGGTCGCGGTCAATAACTGTGCACGCCTCGAAACACCCCGCACAACCGTTCCTCCCACAGATGTCAAAACGGTGGTGGAGTATTCATGGCCGCAGAACCACGGCTGTGCAACCACCTTCCCATACGCCTTCCCCATTTCGATGAGGCTGAGCGCTTTTCCTAGACCGGACCGACGGAAGTTTGCCAGCATGGTCTCTTGTTGCTGCCGGGTGGGCCTTTGGCGTTGCACCAGGTCCATGGCGGCGTTGCTGAGCGCGTCCGCGTCTGTGTTCTGCTCCCGCGCAACGTGCTCAATGTGCAGTGTCAGCCGTCTCTGCAGGGACGACACCTTCAAGGCCGCGCGCGTCAGATACGGCTTCAGTTCCTCTGAACATGCCATGCGTCGTGCGAGGTGCCCGACAACCAGCGCCGAGTCGCCTCGCACCGTGCATTCCTCTCCTTCCGCTTCGCCTGCATCCCCCAGCAGGTGCAGGCCCGCTAGCAGTCCTTCGTACTCTGCTACGTTGTTGCTGCGCACGGTCGGCAGTGGCAGGACCACTTCTGCCACTTTCACTCCATCGCGGTACACGACTGCCCCCGCCCCGGCAACGGCGAAGGCGGTCCCATTCGCTCTCGCCCCGCCATCGAAATAAACCAGGAGCCTGCTGTCTCCCATTTCCCGGGCCGGTAACGTAGCGCGGGCTGCCGTTGCCTTGCCTGTTGGTGCTTGTGGAGGAGCTGAGTAGAACCTACTCTTCAGGTCAGGGAGTCGCCGTCCTGTGTACAGCTCGAAATCCACTGCCAGTTCGATGAAACTGGTTCCCAGCTCATCGTGCCCTGGGGGGGCCCACTTCGTCTGCTGCAGCCAGTCGGTAAATGCCATCCACATCTCTTGGCCATATTTCCACTTCGTTCCGACGGCGGAAGGTGCAATGGCAGGGACCGTGAGTCTGTGTGGTTCTGATGGCTTCCACCCACGCGGGTAGTCCACGGTCCTGTGATGCCTGGCGGACCTGTCAAGCAGGCCGTCTGCTTCCTGACGTCGAGTTAGGACCTCGACGAAGAAAAGGTGTAGCCGCTTTAGTACACGCAACCTTTCTTCCCTAGCTGCCGGCAGCCCGGGGATCGCTTCGTCTCCTCGTACAGCTGGGGCCACCCCGCACAAGCGTAGGCACGGGGGCCAATTCCTTTGCACGTTTACCAAGTCTCCGTGCTTCGATCGACTTCGTTCCCAGGCTGGGCACATCCAGAACAAGTGCTCTACCGTCTCCCGGTCCTGTGTGTCGCAGTACGGGCAGTTTCGTTCACCCAACCCCGTTCGCCCGGTTGCCGGTGTGGCCCCCGCAAGTACCGACTTCAGCATGCCGGCTTCGTACGCGGTGAGGGGGGAGTCCCGCATTTCTAGTAGGTGCCGGGTTGCCTGGTGGTCTACCCCGTTCTGCACACCCCCGAAGTCCGCTGCTCGCCGCGCTGCGAGCTGAGCCATCTCACGCAGCCTCAGCGCGTGCCGCAAGTCGTGTTGAAAGATTCGGGTGCAGCCTTGCGCCGCTGCATCGTGCACTACCTCGTCTCCGGCTTCGTTCGTGTAGGCAATGCTGGTCGGTGCCACCCAGCGCCACTGGAGCCCATCCAGAGCTCTCTTGAAAAGGGCTAGGGGCCCTCTCAGCATTAGTAGCGTGTCGCTTTGCTCCCATGCCGTCCGGGACAGAGTCCGCGCGGACTCCCACTTCTCGACTTGAACAGCCCAGGTGGTTATTCTCCGGTAAACGGGCACTACTACCGGGTCGAGTCTGTGCCCGTGGTGCAGTATGTGCAGCACGGCCTCCTGGGCTCGCCGCGGCGGTCCCGTCCACACCGCGTCAGTAAACAGCCTTCGTAGGCGCACGATGTCCCGCTTCCTGAGTTCGGACACTGCGGTGCCGTAGTACCGCTTTGCCCCTGCCGTCATACTAACGACCAGGTCTCTTGCGTCGCCTGGAAGCGGGAGACAGCTAGCCCTTTTCAGCACGAGCTCGGCTTCAGCGTTTCTCTCCAAGATACGCCTTGACGGTTGTATCGCCTCCCCCGGCGGCACCCGATCCGTCGTTATCATCGCCCCCAGGGCATCAAATGTTGTGCGCCTCCGTATCAATTCGGTCTGCTCGCTGTTCCCCTCCTCGTCTTTGCTCTCCGCGTATTCGATCGTTTGCGGAGCGTCCGGCGCCGTTGTGAAGAAATGCGTGTGTGTGTGTGTGTGTGTGTGTGTGTGTGTGTGTGTGTGTGTGTGTGTGTGTGTGTGTGTGTGTGTGTGTGTGTGGTTGGTGTGTGTGTGTGTGTGTGTGTGTGTGTGTGTGTGTGTGTGTGTGTGTGTGTGTGTGTGTGTGTGTGTGTGTGTGTGTGTGTGTGTGTGTGTGTGTGTGTGTGTGTGTGTGGGACTGCAAAGTCCAAGCCCAGACCGAAATTAGCCCAGCACCTGCCTGGTGCGCCTGACCCAGCGAGCTACGAGGGTCAGAAAGTATTCACTACCCCCTTTCTCTTTTAGACAACCTTCTATTCTCTTCTCCACTTTACTTTGATCATAGGTGTCACGGCAAGTTTTGGCAGCCGCTGCTTAACAAAGTGCATGCTGGTTCATGTACTTAAAAGAACTCAATGCTTAACAAAATTCGGGTTCAGGGAACTCGCCGCCCAAGTGCAGGCTCAGGGCCAGCAGATGGCGACCCTGATGGCTGCCGTCAACGGTCTGGTAGAACAGGCCCGTTCGGGTGGTGCACGGGTGAGGGACGCTCGCTCCATCTGGTTGGACGAGGAGGACGAGGAGGCCGAGCGGGGGATCGATCCAGACGGAACCGACGGGGAGGTGGAGGACTCGGAGATGCGTGGGAAGGCATCGGTGGACGAAGCACAGGACGGCGGGAAGAATAAAAAGAAAGGAAAGCGTTCGAAGGCAGAGGACACGGGCGGAAGAGGCGGAAAGGGCAAGACGAATGCAGGTGAGGACGACGACGGCAGCGGCGGCGGAAACGGCGTGGCGAAGCAAGAAGCGTCGACTGGAAAAGGGAGCAAGAAGAAGAAGAAGCACAACGGGGCTGGACGGAGGTGTCGGGCATGAAGGAGAGGAAGCCGACGGCCGAGCGCGCGATGGAAGAGGTCGGGCAGAGGAAGGCCGAAGAAGACGGGAAGCCAGTCGAAGGGGCGAAGGCGAAAATTGAGCTGAGGCAGGAGGATTGGGGAGTGCCAGTGGTAGAACACACCAAGCTGGCGGAAGCCACGGTGGCATTCGCGCCCATGGCGAGCGCGCGGAAGATACGACGTGAGGGGATGCCGGAGGGCTCGGCCATGGTCACAGTGGCGGCTCTGGAGGGCAGTAGGCGGACACACGTGGTCTGCAGGGTTGACGGCGCGGAGAAGGTGCTGCCGGCATACGTGACGAGGTCTCCGGAGGGGGATGTGGTGTACGCGCCCGCGGATGTGAAGGAAGTCGACCGCCCGCCGACGTCGACGGTGCTGATTTGCGCCGAGATGGATGCACGCTGGTGCGGAGCGGAGACGCTGGCCGCCCTGCAGGAACCGTCGGGGGGGCGGGTGCTGAAGGCGGAGTGCAGGCGGCTCGCGGAAGAGGCAGAGGTGAAGCTGAGCCCGCACAGCATGTTTAATGTGCGGCGGGTACACCGGGTGTACCAGCTGATGGTACGGGTCGAAGGAGAGCACGTCGAGAAGCTGCTGAAGGTTTCGGGCAGAAGAGGGCTCTTCCTACGCATGCCGCGGTGGAGGGAGGGATCGGAGGCCAACGAGGTGGTGTGGCTAGCTGACGCGGAGGCGTCGCTGAAGAGCGCTCTCATGTTCGCACAGAGGGAAGGCTGCCTAGGCCTTGCTCGCAGTCGCGCGCGGCTGGGGGTGAGGGTCGAAGGCGGCAAGTCCGAGCAGGTGCGGCGAAAGCTGGGCGAAGCGGCGGCGAAGCAGGGGCCGCCCGCGATGCATTACTTG
Source organism: Diplonema papillatum (assembly GCA_030068145.1). NCBI lineage: Eukaryota > Euglenozoa > Diplonemea > Diplonemida > Diplonemidae > Diplonema > Diplonema papillatum. Next base: position 5,536 of record JAPJBO010000075.1, on the reverse strand, counting down.
GTGAGGGGAGCGCAGGCGCGCGATGCCGCTTCGGATCTTGAGGCGACCATGAAGGCGGCGGGATGGACGTGTCGCCAAGTCGCGTCCTACCGGAGCAAGACGCATGGGGACACGCGCGTCGTTGCCAGCGAGGAGCCGCCCCCGCATCGACTGATAAGCGCGGGAGGAGCGCTGATGAAGGTCGACGACGAGACCGAGGAGGACAGGTCCGGACGGCGGCCGAAGTCGCAGGTGTGGGATGCAAGGGCGGAGAGGACGCCGAAGGTCTCGTCGTACCTCGAGGCGATGCGACGGCAGGGACAGGAGAAGACGAGTACACCCGAGCAACCGAAGGGCGCGGGCGACAATAATGGCGCGGTGCAACAGCTCCGGGCGGAGAACGCGGAGCTACGCGCGAAGAACGACGCGCTGCGTGGAGACATCGCAGCACTCGGCGCTCAGATGGCCAAGCTGACCGAGATGGTCGCGACGATGAGGCCGAAGACACCCCCGGCGATGCCCGTAGACCGAACCCCGGTCAAGAAGAAGGCGCCGAAGACGCCCGTCGCCACACCGACGAAGCAGAAGACGGGACGGGCCGAGGCTCCGTCTGAAGACGTCCACATGACGCAACCGAAGCGTCCGCTGGGAACGCCGGGGAAGTCACCGTTAGCGAAGACGAAGAAGGCGCACCAACCGGCGTCGGCGAAGCGTTCGTGACTGACGAACGACGAGATGCGTGGCGGAGGGAAGACGCTCGAAACGCTGGGGTCTAGGTTGAAGGAAGCGGCGGACGCGATGGGAGCTAGTGTGCAAGAGATTCCTGGGGACGGTGCCTGCCAGTTCGCAGCGGTCGTGGCCGGGCTGCCGGGATGGTCGGTAGGGGGGCTTCGTGCGCGTGTTGTGGACGCGATGTTGGAGGACCCGACGTTCGAGGCTCACTTCGCGCCGTCCGAAAGGTACGGCAGCTGGGAGTTCTACGTGGAGGCGATGCGGGGACCGTACGAGTACGGGGACGAGATGACGCTGACGGCAGCCGCAACGGTCACCGGGACGACAATCTGGGTACTGGACAGCAGGAGTCCGCACATCCTGCGACGATACGCACCTCGCGCGGGCGCCACAGGGGAGCAGGCGGTAGTCACGTATGTACCGGAACACTACGACCGACTCCTACTCCCGGGCAGCGCAATGGCAGAGCTGGCGCGACGTACAGGCACGGTGGAAACTGCGGCAGTCCTACAATCAATCAAAGAATCAGCAAGACAGCGGCTGATAACCGCGGGGGACGTCGAACAAAACCCTGGTCCCGGCCGCGCGGAGATGAGGTTCGCGACGTTAAACGTAACCAACCTACTACAGTATCTCCCAGCGGCCGACGCGGTGGAAGCGGATCTTCTCTGCTGCCAGGAGGTGACACTCCTACCGTGCAAACGGGTGCAGGCGGAGGAATACCTGCGGAAATGGTGCTGCCACTGGGGTCTGCCACCACCCGGAAGACTCTGTAGGAACTCCGGTAGTCGCTCGACGATGAACGCCGCGAACGGAGGGCTCTCCACTCTAGTACTGAGACCGATACCGGCGTACGATACGATGACGGCGCTCTCGCACGCAGCAATACGGTCCCCGGACCGAGTGAGCCATACGGTAGTAGCAACAGGGGCCGGCAACACGTTCGTGCACGTGTTCAATGTCTACTGCCCTTCCGGAAACGGGAGGGCGGAGAGCGAGGAGCGTGAGGACATGCTGGAGAAGATCCTCTTCGCAGCGGCGGATAGCCTCGGTGACGTCCCCATAATGGTGATGGGTGACCTGAACACAGAAGAAGACCGGTCCCCAGTACTGCGGAAGGCACTAAGGAATGGATGGTCCGACGCAGCGGAACTGCACCATGCGCGTACCGGTGACACACCACCACCACCGACCTTTACCAGCGCCCGGACATCGGGCACGAGGATCGACCGCATACTCCTCAACCGAATAACGACGGGAGCTTTCCGCCAATGCGTCACCACCGCGGTGAACGTGCCGGGACACCGGCTCGTGACAATGACCCTGGACATTGCGGCGCTGCGCCAAATCGTGTGGCGATTTAAAGTACCGCGGGAAATCTCTACGGAGGGGGGACCCAAGTGGGGCCTCTCGGACACAGAAGCTTACAGGGAAGCCGTACAGAGACTGGCCAACTCCGATTTCGCAGAACGGCTGGCAGCACAACGCGTGGAAGAGGCCTGGCTCGAGTGGTCACGAGTCAGTGAGCAGTACTTGCAGGATGCCTTCGGAATCCCTGCGGAAGAAAGGGGAAGAAGTACAGGACGGGGGATAAAGACGTCACCTAAAAGAGTCTGCATCACGGCAAGCACTGCGAGCGACGGGTCGGGGGCGGCGAACAGCAGACAGCTACGGCTCCGGAAGGCCATCCACAGGATGGAACGCATCTGCAGCTACCTTGCGCAACGGCGCGGGCCGGAGGCAGTTCCGCATGAGGTATCCCGTTGCTGGCAGAACAGCAGGCGGCTGGCACAGGCGTGCATGAAAGATGGCCAAGGGACAGAAGGATTCCCGGATCATGAGGAGGCGAAGCAGCTTCTCACGGCATTGCGGGAAGAGACGAGCAGGCTCGGAAAGGAAGGATCGGCGGCCAGGTTTACGAAATACCGAGACAAGCTGAACGAGAGGGCCGATGCGAGCAGACGATGTCTGACAACCATCTGCGCCGGACGCGCTGAGCCGTCGGGGGTGTTGCGAAAGGGGGCGGGAGTGACTGCAAATGTTGACGAGATGGACGAGGTGCTGAACACTGCGTGGGACCCTATCCTGCGTAAGTACAAGGACGGGCCAGAGCCGGAGTACGAGCCGTTTCGGGATCGGTTCCGGGATCACATCGGCCCACATATGATGGAAGCCGGAACAATCACGGGGGAGGAGCTGCGAATTCTGCTGAGGAAGAAGCCGAAGAAAAGCGCGTCAGGGGTGGATGGCTGGCGTATGGCTGAACTGCGGGAGTTGCCGCTCCCCCTGCTGAATGCACTTGCAGACGTCATGAACCTGGTCGAAGCAACTGGAGACTGGCCGGCAAGCATGACAACTGCGCTGGTGTCGATGGTGCCGAAGGATGAGAGTCAAGACCCGCTGCACACAAGACCGATAACCGTCACATCCGCCGTGTACCGCTTATGGGCCTGCCGCAGGCTGGCGGACATAGTTCTGTGGCAAGAGGAATGGATCGAAGAAGGACAGAAAGGCTTTCGACCGGGTCACCGGATCGAGGACGTCTTGATGGAAATTGGGCTCGAGATGGAGGACGCCTTGTTAGACGGGGAGCCGCTCTACGGTGTGGCGCTGGACTTCCGGAAATGCTTCGACATGGTCCCGCGAGAGATAGTACTGCGCTTAGCCGAGGACTTAGGATTGCACAATCGGGTTCTCAAGCCGCTGAGGGCTATCTACAGACTGCTCGCGAGACGCTTCAAGCTACCATTAGGGGTGGGCAGGGAGTTCAGTGTGACCAACGGTATCCTTCAAGGGTGCCCTGTATCCGTCATACTCATCAATGCCCTGCTGTCGGTAGTGATGAAAGCGGTCAAGAAAGAAGCGGAGGGTGTGAGTCCAAAGTCATACGCGGACGACGCCACACTGCTGTCCAGGCTGTCGGAGGCCGCCCTGCAAAAGGGAGTGGACGTAGTAGACGAGTTCTGCACACTCACCGGGATGGAGCTAAACCTCCAGAAGACGGTCGCGTTCTCGACGAGACGTAGGCATCAGTCGACTCTCAAACTCCGCAGCGTGGATGCGCTGCTGCGGTTTAGCAAATCCGTCAAGTGCCTCGGGGTCCTAGTCTCGACGGCGAAGAATAGGACGGAAAGGTCCGACTCGGAGAGGGTGGAGAAGGCGGCTGCCCTGGCGGAAGGCCTCCGCCATGCGCCGTTCCGGTACGAAAAGCGGGTCCGGATTGTGCAGTCGAATGTGCTACCGGCGGCGCTGTCAGGCTGCTCTTTCGCGCCGGTATCGAAGGTGGCGATGAAACGGCTGACGACGTCGGTGATGGGACTGATCTGGGGTGGATCCAACCCGAAGCGCGCGAGGGAGATGGTCCTAAACTTTCAGGAGAAGGGCCACCTGACGGATCCCGGTACATGCCTAGCATATAGGGTGACGACAGCGTTTTACGCGGCGTGCGAGAGGTTGCCACGACTGCTGCCTCTGATGGAGAGCATCCGGGGAAGATACGCCGAGGGGGACCTACCCCTGGGGCCAGTTGGACTGGCGATGAGGAGCATGGAGGAGTGTGGACACGTATGGGGACCCGGGCCCCTGTCTCGCACGCTGAGGAATGGTGCAACATATGACCCGTTAGCCTCGGCACCTTCGAAGAGGGGACATGAAGTTAGGGCGGACTTGAGGGCGAAGACGTGGTCCCGACTGGTGGCGAGGCGGCCGGGATTTGAGGGCATACAGAGAGCCGACCTGGAGCGGACGAACACCTTCTGGAGGATGCGTGAATGTCCCGCGCACACCGCGAGGCTTATACGTGTAGCGTTGGCGGGGGGGGTGAACACGGCTGAGTACACGTCGCGGATGAGGCAGGCCGGAGCTGAGCCGCAGGCGCCCAGCTGCAAGCACTGTGGAAGCGGCGACACCGAGGACGAGAAACACGTATTCTGGGACTGCGGAGCGTACTCGCACATACGGCGACGAGAGGCACATGCCGAGCTGATGGCAGCCAACCGGGCCGACTGGCCCAGATGCACGCTGGAACACGGTGTGGTAGTACCCGAGAATGCCCAATTCTCGAGGCGGCTCCAGGAGATGATGGCTGAAATCCTTGCGGAACGGGCTGGGCTCGAAGCACGTGGCTGGGTGGCCAGGAACCCCACGACCCCCTGGTCGAGAGCGAATGCGATGCCTGCCGAGAAATTTGACCACCCCTTCGCGCGGATTGCCCCGGCATGGACGTGGGAGCGGAACAAGACCTGGGGACTACCGACGTTTTATGCGTTGGTAGCGTGGCTGTCGGACATGCAATGGACCGAGAACGGGCAGGCGTCAATGCTGGAGCTTGCGATCGACTTTGAACTCTTCTCGGGCCTCAGCATGCCGCTGCACGGGAATGCGCCGAAGGGGGTGAGAGAACGGGGAAACGTCCTGCGCTGCATGATGAGCGCGTTGGACAAGCTGGCGGCACAGCAAGGGCTGGGAAGCTGCATGAGAGGAGAGAGGGTGTGCCCGACGACGTCGCTGTCGTTCATGGGCATCACGGGGATATCGGGTATACGGCCCAGGCCACGCTTTCGCGAGGCACACACGGGGACGATACTTGAGGAACAAGTGAAAGGAAGCGATGTAGGGACGCAGTGCCCGACGTACCCTGACTGGACGATCGGGAGAGCGGCGAGGTGGGCCCTGCCTGCCCCACCACAACTGCACCCAGACCCCGTGCATATGCCGGGTGTCGGTATAGAGAAGGCACTCGTCACGCGCGACCCATCACAAAGGGAAGTGTGAGGCGTGCAGAGCACTCGTCCGAAGGGACGTTCCCACGGTAGAGATGTGCTGC